>QAOA01005801.1:80597-206788 GCA_003255065.1 Cercis canadensis
TCAAATATAATCAACAATGCAAAATCACTTTCTTGCTTACCCAACATACTAAAATTTTCTATTTACAGCCACTTCTTTCACTTACAAGAAATAAATACATAAGGAGAGTGAGTGGAAGGCAACATATAAAGAAACCGCAAATGGAAAAAGAAGAAAAGCCTGAAGTTTCTCAGCATTAAAGGTCTGCTATTGAATGTTTATAAGAGTCACCCACATCCCTCTATCTTCCTGTGAACAAAGAGCAAAGAAGGTAGCATACCCTGGCTCTCATAAACTGGTCCAACAGTATGTTGGAAGATTTGATGTCATGGTGCACAACAGGTGGAGCAGCCTGAAATAAAGAGTTTCTCCAATAAGAAGGCAAAAATAAACCTATTACAAGCTCTCCACAAATGATTTGTATACTAACTTGGCCGATAAGATATAAGTAAATTATATACACCGTGATGTAGATATTCTAGTGCCCCTGCTACATCTAGTGCTATCCAAAATCTCACTTTCAAGCTCAATGGCTCATGATTCTCACCTAAATCTTCAAACACACAAATAAGTAAAATGGAGAACAAGATGTCAGATAAAAATTCTTTTTAGCTCTTTAAGCACAACCACATTTCGTGTTTCTGAGCAGGAGAATAATAATGGCAGTAGCTTGAAGATGATCAAAAGAAGAACAATATATAACCAGTTTTATTACAAATTATAATGGCTTTAAATTTTTTTAATCAAGAAAAACATTATTAATGAAAGGCCTATTACGATTTTATAATATAAAGTACATCACAACAAGCAGCAAGAAGAGACCACAAGGCCTGGCGTGGACTATGCTTCAAGTGGGTAAATATCTATTCCAGTTTGAGGACAATCAAGTGTTTTTTTATTTCAAGTAAGAATCCACAAAAGAAATGCACATGCTTTCCTAAATTCAGACATATCTTTAGGTTAACTTGTTTTTGGTGAAACAGACAATGAAGCCATTGGACACTAGAGAATATCTATTCCAGCAATAGCCAAATAAATTTTGCCTACTAATAATTACATGACATTGTAAAGACTTTCTTTCTTTCTAACCATATAAGTGAGAAGCAAGATTGCCATTGCTCATATATAGGTAAAGAAGCATATGTTGTCCTCTTTCTGCAGTATATCCCACCAAATCCACAAGGTTTCTATGGTGTAATCTTCCAAGTAATAGGACCTGTTAACATAAAAGTAAAGTTCGAGAGAGAATTTTGTGGTATGATAATCCAAATTAATCTGATTATTAAATCCCTCTTTAAAATATAGGAGCAGGGAAAAGAAAGTTTGAAAGGAAAGAAAACGCAGAAAGCATTATACACACACATACAGATAGATATAGGAACAATGGTTGTTTAATTTCAATATGAAGGTTACATTTTGCATCAAAAAGAATCATTTTTTATTCATGTTACAGAGGATTCATATTTCAAACTTATTCATACACTTAATCAGCACTACCATGCCAAGAAGGTGTTTCCTCCTTATTTGATGCTTCAGCAAGCTTCCAAAGACATATCATAAAAATTCTAAGCATATCAGCAATTATTACCTCAGTTAAAAACTCCTTCTCCCCTTGTTTTGAATTAGTACCAAGAACTTTAACAGCAACTGTTTTACCAGTGGGCATCTGTGCTTTGTAAAGTTATCTCGTTGTGCTGGTTGGTCAGCAGAAAATTGGGAAATTGAGACATCAGCAGCAGACATAGATTTCAATTTCAGAATTGGACAACTACCTGAACTCTAAACAAGTTGATACTTTTAAAACAATTAGAATCCCAGATGTTGAAACCAACGAGAACAGTCATTTCCAGTAAAGGTTCCAAGAATAGAATCTTTGATCCAAAGGAACACTCAGATAAGTAAGAGACCACTCCAGAATAGCACATCCAGTCAATCTACCTAAACAGTCCACAACAATACCCTGAATGTTATACTAGCCAAAACAGTCTTAGCAAAGTTAATTCAAAGACCTGAAACTTCTTTATCTTCTTAATCTTGAATAGGATTGAATATAGGATGTAATAGCCCATTAAGGTGCAGTAGGGTAACATCTTAGAAACTATATTCATGGATTTGCTCTTCTAGAGGGAATGAATCAGTTGTTGATGTGAATCATACCCCAGAATGAATCATGTGTTTCATTCCAGCAGTGAATCCTAGGACCTTACTACTGTGAGGCCAATAATTAAAGCTGTTCTTGATATCTATTCATCTAAAATTTGACTTTTGAACCCTGACCCTAATTTTTAAACCTTTAATCCTACTTTCCTTCGAAATCCTACATCAAGCATGCTTCCAGAAAGTCTTACACTCCTTACTTCTAGCAGAAAGAAAGTGCTCCAGAGTGCAGAGTATCTGGACAAGCCCCATTGCTCATCAAAAATATCTAAACGGCTGCCAAGCAACCTCACAATGTAAGAAAAGGTTACTGCTAGCCTTTGGACTCTGAAACCACAGCACAAATGTCATGAGATAAAAGCCTTTGTAGCCTTAACACTAGTAGCATATTATTCAAGTTAATCCAATTTAGGTGTTGTGATCAAAACAAAAGCCTAACCTCAGAGGAGCCTCAAACCTCCCTAGAAGCAGCCTAACTCAATTATTGCCAAATAATATATAAATAAATGAATAAAAACAACTAAACTTACAAGTACAAATTTAGAGGAATCCAAACTCCAAATACTTTTATGGAAAGCATTAGAAGGACTAAGAAGTCAAGTAGTGCGAGAACAAACTCAAGCCCAAAGCCTCTGTCATTAAGGTTCCACAAAAACAAATTAAAAATCAATGAAAGATGAACCTTGCAAAGCAGTTAAATCTAGAAATAGAGGCATGATGCAAAATAGAGAAGAGGAAAAAGATTTGAGAAGGGAGAGTCCCCAACAATAGATCCTCCCAAAAACTGAAATATACATAGTACAATTTTTTTTTTTTTTTTTGGATAGAAGAAGTAATTCATTAGAAAGAAATTTACATATTATATACATAAATAAATATACATACACATATCCATATACAAACGTGTGAGTCTTTGTGAAAGAAATGAAAATTTTTACCACCTCTAGGTATTTTTATTTTTGCTGCAACAGACACTATAATCTCTCGCAGGATAGTACCAGCTAGACTTAGAGCGAAAACGGGAAACTCAAAAGGGGTTGGACCTCAAGGATATAGAATTTACAGATTAAACACTTGGCTGTTGAATTTGCTGCATACCCCATGATATTATCATTCATTGAAGTGATGAGAAGTTGCATATCATGGACACATACAAGTTTTTCCATTTCCAAGAGAAATATGGCTTATCTTTTTGGCCAATAACACATAAAAAAATCAGTATAATTTGACTTTATCATATGAGAACTTTAAATAAATAATGAAGTGATCTTCAATTATAGAAACAATGATTGGGAGCACTAAAAATGCTCATATGCATGACAAGGAGACCAGGAAACCCCACTTATAGAGAGTTGGAAATAATAATAATAAGGAAAAAGCGGAGTTGTTTGTCAAAAAAGAAAAATAGCCAGATTGTCATTTGTGCATCACCTTTTCAGAAGAAAAAGTGAAGATAAATATGTTCAAAATATAAGCATCTAAGCTTACAACACATAAGCCATCTCTTTTCAAGCAGAAAATCACTTCAAGTAACTATTAAAATTTAAGATATAGCAGATATGCTATATTTATCAGTTCGTAGTGGTATAAAATTATATCTACGAAACATAAGAAGCAACAACACATATTCTTCCTATAAAACTAATCCAACATAATACATATGAAATCTGAAAAAGAAGCACTTTGCTGCTGAAAAAGAAGAATTAAAGAATTCACGTTTACTGCAGTAAAAGGCAGCCGATTGAACACTAAAACCATTTAACCAACAACTTCAGCAATACCACCAAATCATCAAGCTATTCAAAGCTCAAAACATCCAAATGCAAAAGAAACGCTGTTAAGGACAAATTATGCCTCCTTTCAAACCACAACATGAAAAGGAATAGCATAGGAGCTTGACAAATAGAAAATGTAAAGTCGAGAACTTTACCAAAAGCCTCAAGATGCTCTAACTTAAGGTTCAAATCCCCTTTGGTGCTCTCTCCTAGATAGTCCACATTGCACTTACTCGATGGGGTCATTGAGAAAACATCGCCACCAACCGGCTTGGAATCAACGTTGCAGCGACAAACCAATGAAGTTTTGCTGGGTTCGATATTTAAGATGTTATAAGAAGTGGGTGTTGGTAAAGGGGGAAGAAGAGCATAAGTTAGGGATTTGAGAAAATGAAATGCGAAAGGGGGAAGGGGGAGGGCGGAAATAACCTAAAAAATTCCAACGGTATTAAAATTACTGTTGGAATAAATAAATAAAATTTCAACGGTATATACCATAGAAATATTCTATTGGAATTTTTTTAAACAGTAATTTTGCACAATTTCAACGGTAATTTTGATGGAAAATTCCAACGATAATGTAAATCTATTGGAATTACCGTTAGAATTGCCCCAAAATTTCAACAGTATTTTGTTCCGTTGAAAAATTGTTTTTTTCTTGTAGTGCTTGGTCATTCCATTCTCCCTGGAATGGGCTTTATCTTTTTTGTCCCCAAGCTACAAAAAGACTCAAGCTACCTCTATCAAATAAAACCTATATAACACTCACAAATAAAAAAATTCTAATTATGTTGTATTTCTAGATGAGGGGTATTTTTATCTTTTACTGCTAATTCTGATTCTATTTCTGGCTCCATTCATGTTACCAAACAATGGAAAGCCATTCCATTCTTAGATCTACCAAATTGTGGAATGGCATGACCATTCCATTACATTCCACTCCCACTCGCACTCGCACTCCCATTCCATGATTTTTATTTGATGTATCATACGAGCAATTAATGCATACTACGTTTCTCACACTACTTTAACTTGTTCTTCGAGGTCAAAGTTTAAGTAGGAATCGCTAAACTTAGATGTTATACCTAGGATCTACAAAAACAATGATATGAGACTAAGAAAATATTTCGTCTGAATGGGCTATATTTTATTGACTTCCATTATTTAACTTATCACAAGCAATGTTAATTGTTTATGGTCAATTACATTTTCATCCTCTTATGGATGATAGATCTGCGGCCATAAACTATTGAAGTGCATAAATCTGTAGTTAAAAACGGTGGTTCTACAGTTATAAACTATTAAGAAAAGAGAAGTGACAGTGTTGCTCCAAAAAAACTAGAGAGAACTGACGGTGGATACAATTTACTGGCCTTGAGCAATATTTGATATATTGCTTTAAAAAACTAAATGGAAATTTATATTAATTTGAGATTTTTTTTTTTTGGCAAACGGGTAGACTTAGATGTGCTAAAGGAGAAAGCTGTCATATTCTTTATTTCGGACCTAGATATAGACACTCGAAAGTTGACACATCTTCAAAGTGTGTACCAGCAAATAAAAGAAGAAAATTACTATAAGATCGTGTGGGTTCCATTTGTGTTAAAATGGACAGAAGAGCTGAGACAGAAATTTGAAAATTTAAAATCAAAGATGCCATGGTACATAGTGCGCTTTGATTCACCAATTGCAGATCTCTGGTACATCAAGGGTACTCAAGTCCAGATCCAAATTGCTTCAGTAATTTTATTGGCTTCAAAGAAGCTGAGCACTTTCCCTTCAAACGAATAGAGATAAGTTAGTAGTAACATTATTATTACACACACTCATAGACACTTAATTCATCTCACTGTTATTTCTTTTCTCTCTCCTTTTTTTTTGGGGGGGGGGTTATGCCAGCTACAATGACATATAAGATTGGGATATTTCTTGTTTATTGAAAGTTTCACATTACTTTAGATATTCATATTTACATTCTTAGATAATTTTAAATTTGATTCAATAATTAGATTAATTTAACTTGCATATATTAAAGGGAATCCCTCATATATATATATATATATATATAAAAGAGCATAATTTCAAATATTAAAAAAGATTTAGCAACCAATATTTGATTGTGGAACTTGTCCAAAATCAAATTTTGACAAACTAAATCATAATATTACATTAACTTAAACACTTAATTCGGAACCTGCTAGTTGTCTAGTTTAGCTAGTTTAATTTTACGAGCATTAGCTTTTTATGATGTGACAAATAAGTTGTTTTCTTGTATGTGGGTTACAGTACTATTCTGGGCCGGCAACTCTTGGAATGCTGTATCCAACACATTCTGAACCACATCAAGATGAAGTAAATCAAAACAAGCCTCTCACTGGGTTCGCAGGTTTACGATCCATGATTGCAAGAGGTAATTATCACAATCATATTCATTTAACTTCAACATGAAAGCTTCTATTCATTCATCAAATTATATAAATTTGTAACCAAATAAAAATACAATGTTCAATCTTGTGCAGGAAACAAATAAGTAGGGTGTTTTTGCTATATTTGATTCCATGGACGACCGTTGATACCAGCAAGTTAATAAGAAAGTGCAAGAGTATATTGTGTTTCTTTTTTCCTTTAATAAGACTATAATCTGTTATTTATTGCGTATTTAGGGGGAAAATTATACCAACTCATGCTATAAGAAAGTGCAAGACTATAAGGTCTATCTTTTTGTGTTGTATAAATTTAGAATCTTATATGTTTTCTGAGATTGTGGATGCTTTCTTGTTTTGAATAAAAGATTGGACTTTATTTGGCACATATTTGTATCTATGTTTGCTTTTAAAGCTAAATTATTTCAATTAGGAAGTAGCATCTGAGGCATAAAAATGATTTACGGTCAGTATTCTCCTAAATTGGAAGTGGAATTTGGTGTTATTTTTGTCATGTTAGGAAAATTACCAGAAAATAAAAACTAACCATGCAGAGGCAGTGACAAACTAACAATCTATTATTGTTTACAAAGTTGCCTATATATTGTTAGATATAAAACTATTAATGAGCTTTCACCTAACAACTTAAGCTTTTAAGTTGAATCAGTTCTTGACATGGTGTTAGAGCCTCTTTCACCAAGTGGTCAAGAGATCAAATCCTTGCGCCCTCACTTTCTTAATTAAATTGAAATTTCAGCACATGGTATAAATGGGCTTGTGCTTTATTTACGCTTCAAGCCCAAAGGGCTTTCACGTGCAAAAACATGTTAGATATAAAACTATTCCTGAATCTTCGCTTAATAGCTTAACTTTTTAGGTTGAATTGGTTATTGACATATACACGATGAGAGAAGCCACTCAACTCATATATTACAATACTAATATTATCTATCACCATTAGCACAGACATGGTTGCTTGCTATCCTAAAATTATCTCAACGTACTTTCATAGGATCATTAACATATTATCACCCTCATGTCTCAAGAATTTTTTCCAACTCAAATTTGTTACTAGCAATATTAACTTAGCAAGAAACTACTACTCTATTAGAACTTAAAGCCATAACCAAAAGTATCCCAAAAAAAAAAAAAACAACTACTCTTAAAGAAGATAATTAACAATTTGTACATTAAGAAAATAAAAAAATCAAACCCTTCACATTAATTCCTTCATCATCAAATGCACTCAGCACATTCTCCATGGGTAAGGGCCGAACCATGAAGTCACTCCACCATCATGATGAATCCCTACAAGATGCATCATGGCAAATCTTCACTTGAAATAACAATGGAAGTCATATAAATTAACAAGCAATTTTTTTTTTTGGTACCTTGGCTATGACTCTGGATTTAAACACGGAACTCACGAGCCTGAGGACGATCTCAGTACCACTTGGCTATAAGCCGTTTGGTTTAACATGAAAATTTCCAAGTCATGTATTCTAAATCAATTGCAAAACACTTCCCTAACTATGCCAATTCTAAATTGCATTGATTATCCTGTCTTTAAGAGTCACCCATTGCGTACTAGGGAATACAGAATGATCAATGGTCATATATAACTACAAATGGCCACAGATCATGAAAAACAATTGATACTATGCCAATTATCTCATTTTTTTAAAATAACTAGTCGACTTGAGAATGATGACATATCATTGAATCACTGATCATTGGCATCAGGCATGTTGGAGTCTTATATTCATATTTTTGTACCTTATTCAAACAGTTGGGTGTGAAATAAAATATGAGTAAGCACAGTTAAAGTCAAATATTCGTAAGTGTAAAATGATTAAAAAATAAAAAATAAAAGTTCTAATTGAGAATCGCAGTTAAAGTACCATAAGTTATTGTGATGTGTAAGGGAAAAACTCAATCGTTAAGGACCCTAAAGGACTTGTAACTTTTCAATGCCATTTCTATGGGAATAAAATGTTGATTGAGCCAAAGGCTCTTGATAAGCTGTTGGACCTCTTGGGTTAATTGCTTCCTTCCATAGCACTTCGTGACACAATACGAATTCTTCTACCTCATATCTTATATAAAATCTAAAACAATTGGAAAAATGATAGCAGCATACTTTTTAGAAATGTACACTGATAAGGAATTTTAAATGATTAGATTAAAATTTTAGTTCATCCAGTTAACTCAATTAAGTATGGTCAAGTATACAATAGTAACAAAAGGGTAAAATCAATTATGTGAATATAATACTACTCAACAATTAATTTGACAAATTAGCTTCTTTAGTTCGAATCTCCTTGCCTGCAAATGCAATAACTATTTACTGGTCAAGAAAAAAAAGTCAAATTAGCTTTCTTGGAAGTAATTTTTTTTTATAAAAGGATAATTACAAATGGTCCATTACAATAGAAGCACTCTATTTCCTGCAATGTTCTGGTTTAAACTCTCGGTGCCTTGCATGCAATTATTTTTCATTTTTGTCAGCCTCAAATTTTGTCATATCACAATTTGCATACAATTGTATAATATTTGTAAGCTTATTCGTTAAGGCATATCAGGCCAATTCATATTCAGTAAAATATATATTTTCTTTAAATAAAAACACAAATCCATCACAACTAGCTCACGTTCACATCTAGTAGTTCTACAACTATTGTAAAGTTGTAGAAAAGAGAAGAAAACCAGATAAGAACCAGAGAAGCAGAAGTATAGAACCAGAGGATGAAAAAAATTCTCTTCGTATTGTATATTCAATCTCTTCTGTAAATTGTACATGAGAACTGTTTATATACAGTACCTAGTGATGTAATTCTACCTAGCTGTCATGCCAGAGTGGTTACACGCCAGCTCATCAAATTACAAACTAACCAACCGTGGTTAAGTAACTAATTAACTGTAGTTAAATAACTAACTGAACTACAATATTTAACTAACTAACTAAACTTGCATCTCAAGTTTATATACACACTGTACAGCCCCCCCACAAGTTGGAGTTTGGGATTGATGAAAATCAACCAAGCCCAACTTGGAGACAATAGAGGTGAATTGTGGACCACCAAGGTTCTTGGTAAAAACATCTGCAAGTTAATGTTTGGTGGACACATGGCGAGGGAGAACAAAGCCATTTTTGTAGTGATCACGCACCAGATGGCAATCAATCTTTATGTGTTTCGTGTGCTCATGAAAAACCAGATTAGCAATGATATGTAGGGCAGCTGAATTGTCACACTAGAGGGAAATTGGTAAAGGAAGACCTGAAAGTCCTGTAGAATGTAGCTAATCCACTTCAATTCACATATAGTGGCAGCAAGGCTGCGATACTCAGCCTCTGTTGATGACTTGTTCACAATGATTTGCTTCTTGGTTTTCCAAGAAATTAAAGAATTCCTTAAAAAGACACAATAACCTGTGATAGAACGTCTGGAATCCTTGCATGTTGCCCAGTCAACAACACAGTATGCTGTCAAGGAAGTGTCAATGGCAGAAGGAAAGAACAATCCTTTGGATCGGGTGCCTTTGAGGTATTTAAGAACATGAATTGCGCCATTGCAATGTGCCTTAGTGGGAGAGTCGAGGAATTGGCTAAGCTGTTGAACATCATGAGTAATGTCAGGCCTGGTGAGGTTGAGATAAAGCAACCTGCCAACCAACCTTTGATACCTTTCTGGTTCAGGCAAGGTAGTACCAGCAAAAGAGAAATGTTGACCTTTTGGTAATGGTGTAGCAGTAGGTTTTGCACCAAGGAGACCAGCATCCCTGAGAATGTCCAAGACATACTTCTGTTGGTTGACATAAGTGCTAGAAGGCCCACGTGCAATCTCAAGCCCGAGGAAATACTTAGCATATCTCATATCCTTGATGGTGAAGGAATCATGAAGGAATTGCTTGACTTGCTGAATGTCTTGCTCATGTGTTCCAGTGACAAGAACATCATCTACATAGACTAATAGAGCCAAGAAAGAACCTGAAGTGGACATGGTGAACAAGCAATGATCATGAGCACTTTGTGTGAAACCATAACCTTGAAGTTTTGTACAAAATTCAATGTTCCACTGGTGGGATGTCTATTTTAAACCATATAGAGACCTCTTTAGTAAACAAACTTCATTGCTCTTAGCCTTAGCATAACCTTGTAGAGGTTGCATGTACACTTCTTCATCTAGATAACCATGTAGGAAGGCATTATTAATGTCTAGCTAATGCAAAGGCCAATTTTGAGCAGTAACAACAGCCAAGAAAATGTGCACTGTGACTAGCTTTGCTGTAGGAGAAAAATTGTTCTTATAGTGTATACCTTCAATTTGATGGTATCCTTTGGCCACTAGTCTAGCTTTGTAGCGATTAATAGTGCCATCCAGCAGATATTTGGCCTTATAAACCCACTTGGAGCCAGTGGCTTTCTTGCCAGGAGGCAAAGTGACTAAATCCCAAGTGTGATTAGATTCTAAGGCCTCCAACTCCTTGTTCATGGCCTCAACCTATTTGTCAGTTTTTCTAGCATGATGATATGAATGTGGTTCAGGAATAGTAGACACATTTGCAAGAAATGACATGTATGTGTTAGTGAATAGTGAGGGCTGATGATAGGGAAATGTGGGGGGCGTGTAAATTGAAGAACCTGGTGAGATATCAATAAATGAAGTAGGGATAGCAGTTGGTAAATCGAAAGGAATTGTCACATTAGAGACAAAATCATGCATCCAGGCAGGTCTAAACTTCTGTCAAGTACTGTGTCTGAGAGTATGAGAAGGAACAATAGAGGATGAAGAATAAAGAGGTGGATTAGGTGAGGGTAGTGGAGAATTTAGGTTAGAGTTAGGAGAGGTAGTAACAGGTTGTTCAGTAGCAATAACAGTAGGAATATGAATGGTGACAAGAGGAATATTCTAAGTGAAATGAGTAGGTGGCAATTGAGGAGAATCAGTAATCTTATATTCAAGAAAAAGAATGGGAAGAGAGACATCACTGTCACCAGAAAGATCATTGGCATAAGGAAAGGTATTTTCATGGAAAATGACATCACGAGAAGTATAAAACTGATGATTGTCCAAATCATACACTCTATAAGCCTTTTGACCTGTGACAAAACCCACAAAAATGCATCTATATGCCCTGACCTCAAACTTGTCTTTGTGTGGCTTGGTGTTGGTTGCATAGCATAAACAACCAAAACATTTTAAGAGATTATAATCAAGTTGTTTGTTATGCAAGACCTCATAGGGTGTTTTCTGGTCTAAAAAACTAGTAGGTAATCGATTAATGATATAAACTACCATTAAAAGTGAATGACCCCAAAATCTGATAGGTAAATGTGCTTGAAACATTAAGGCTCTTGCAATCTATAAAATATGCTTATGCTTCCTTTCAACAATTCCATTTTGTTAGGGAGTGTAAATACAACTTTTGTGATGCAGTATACCTAATTGAGCTAAAAAGGATTAACACTCATTGCTAGTGAACTCAGAACCATTGTCTGTCCTAATGCACTTAACCTGTTTTTGAAATTGATTATGCACCATTTGAAAGAAAAACTTTAAAGTCTGTAATGTTTGGTGTTTATGAGTAAGCAAAAAAACCCAGGTTGCTCTACTACAGTCATCTACCACAATAAGCATATAATGAGCTCCGGTAATAGAAGGTTTACTGTATGGTCTCCATAAATCTATATGCTAAAGATCAAAGGGAAAATCTGATTTCGTGTTACTGAGAGGAAATGATAACCTATGTTGTTTGGACTTATGACATATATCACAAGATGGAAGCAATGTGGTATCAAGACCCTTTAAAAAAGAAATATGATGTAAAGCTTTGAAAGAGGCATGGCCAAATCTTTTATGCCACAAAGAGGCAGAAGTTTTATTTAAATTTCTAGAAACAATACAAGGTAATTTGATGGAGTTACAGACAGAATTAAAAGAGGATTTGACTGAGTCAGTCTGATTATTATAGGAAAGAAATGATGCAAAAGCATGGAATGAAGTTTTATCTAAAATGTACAAATTGCCAACCACTTTACCAACAGCTAGAACAGCTTCAGTTTGAGGGTCCTGCAGAAGGCATTTGTCAGGAAGAAAGACAAATTTAAGTTATGCTGTTTTGCATAGTTTTCACACAGAAAGGAGATTAAACTTGAAGCTAGGGACATAAAGTGTTTCAATCAAGTTTATAGTTGGATTGAGATGTGCATCACCTATTTGATGAACTAATTTTATTGATCCATCAGGCAGAAATACTAGAGTAATTTGTACTACGAGTTTGATGTTATGTAGTAATTTGATGTTAGTGCACATGTGGTTGGATGCACCTGTGTCTACTATCCAAGATCCAGGATCCATCTTATCAACTAGATGCATAACATAATGGAGAGCAGTACTAGAAATGTTACCTGCAAAGTTTTCAATGTGTGTAAAATTTGCTTGCTCCTTCAACATCTTTGATAACTCCTGCTGAATCAATTTTGTCAAAGTTGCTCTCTGATCAGTGTCTTTCCCTACAGCATTGTTTATGTTAGCATCTAAGGGATTATCAGCAAAATTAGCAAGATGCCTTCCTCCTATAGCTTGATTTCTTTGTCCCTTAAGTTCTTTATACCAATCCGGATAGCCATGCAATTTGAAGCATGTGTCTTTAGTGTGACCACTGATGTTGCAGTGAGCACAAGACAATTTTTCATACTTCTCATTTTTCCTGTCATTGTTGCTTGGCTTCTTATGATTTCGTCTTCCAACTCCTAAACCTCTTCCCATAGGAGTTCTTGCTAGCATTGCAGAGTTCTCCACTTTCCCAGCCAAGGTGAGATGAACTTCTCCTTGCTTTTCAATCCGCAAGATCATTGAGTATGCCTTCTTGACTGAAGGCAGAGGATCCATCACCAAAATTTGATTCCTCACAAGATCATAATCATCACTAAGCCCCATCAAGAACTGCAACAGCTTGCTAGATTAAGCAAGATTAGCAACCTTCTTCGAGACATCAAAAGTGCAATTCTTACATGTGCACTTTGGGATTGGTTGTATGCAGATTAACTCATCCCAAAGCTTCTTCAGAGTGGTGAAATATTTAACTACCGATTGCTTCCCTTGAGAAATAATGCTTATTTCTTTTTGGATTTGATAAATTTGTAGTCCATTAGATTCTCCAAATCTTTCTTCCAATTCCATCTAGAGGTCTCTAGCAGTTAATGCATAGAGAAATGCTTCCACTATATCTTTGGAAATTGAATTCAAAATCCATAATTTGATCATGCAATCCACACGCATCCACTGATCAAAATCAGTAGAACCTTCTTCAGGTATTTTACATCTTCCATCGATGAATCTGAGCTTCACCTTTGCTCCTAGTGCTATTTTCATCGATCTACTCCAAGACAAATAATTGTTACCTGTCAGAGGAGTTGTAACAAGTTGCATTCCAGGATGATCTAAATTTGCCAAATCCATGGGATCTCCTTTGGAATTGCTTGACATTTCACTGTTCATTGAAGCAGTTCCAGTTTTCATTGAAGCAATTTCCGTTTCCGTTTTTCCAGTTGAACAAGAACAACTTCCTCAATCTTTCTTAAAGGAATCAATAAGTCAAAGACTCTAGCAAATCTAGATCGATTTGCTCTTATACCATGTAAAGCTGTAGAAAAGACAAGAAAACCAAATAAGAACCAGAGAAGCAGAAGTATAGAACCAGAGGATGAAAAAAATTCTCTTTGTATTGTATATTCAATCTCTACTATAAATTGTACATGAGAACTATTTATATACAGTACTTACTTATGTAATTCTACCTAGTTGTCATACCAGAGTGGTTACACGCCAGCTCATCTAATTACAAACTAGCCAACCGCCAACTGTAGTTAAATAACTAATCAACTGTAGTTAAATAACTAACTGAACTACAATATTTAGCTAACTAACTAAACTTGCAGCTCAAGTTTATATACACATCTGTACAATTATTATCTCATAACACTCTTTGAGTCTCTCAGTATTATCATCATCATATCTCAAACATTTTTCCAAATATGCATATTTATAATCCACAAGGCTAAATGAGCAAGGAATTACAATTGTATTTTTTTTTTTTGGGTTACATTGAAAGTAGCAGGAAACACTCCTAGAAGGGGGGGGGGGGGTGAATAGGAGTTTCTTGAAAAATCTTAATCTAGATGAACTACCAGCAGAAAATAATTCACAAATTGAACGCTGCAAGCATTAGATTTTCAATTTAAGAACTAGATAAACACTAATAAAAAATCAGATCTATTTCAAATAGACATTCACTTACTCAACATATCAGAAGCTTAAATAAAAGCAGTTCAATAAGTTCAATAATATTCTGAAAACTTAAGAAGACAAAAATTAAAGAGTAAAGAGATGAAGAGAGATTTTGACATGGAGATTTATAGTGGTTTGGCCAAAATGCCTACATCCACTCTCTCAATTTCCTGAGGTTCCACTATGGTTCAAGTTTAGTTGTCCAAGCTTACATCCATGGTTTCTCTCACAAAAGTTCACCATAAACTTTCTCCTTCTAGGATAACACCTAGAAGTCTCTCTCAAAAATTTCCTATTGAAATTTTGAGTTATCAACACTCACAAGGAAATTTAGCTCCATTTTGATACTTTCTATCTATAGAGCAGATTTTACAAAAGCTTGCATACAAGAAAGAAGATTTTCAATAAAAAAGAAACACCGAAAAGGTTTCTGTATTTTCTTCTTTCTATTTCTCTCCTCTGCTTACTTTAGATGACAAGGGAAAGTTGCATAATAAGGAAGAAAGGCAACACGTGAAAAATAATCTTCACCCTTCATCAAATGGACAACTGTCAAGCTGAGATGCAATTTTAATTCCACTAACTATCCTCTTGTCTTGTAGTGTCTAGAGAGGTTACTTTTACCAACTTCCCTTGAAAGGTGGATCTCTACCAAACCTTCAAAGGGAAACAGTTAAAAGCACACGTGAAGCAGCATTCTGACAGGCACTTTGAGATCTAAAGACTTAGCATACACAACAGCAACTAGAAGAGAGGAATTGGTTTAAGAACTAGTTCTTTCGAACAAGTAAAACTAATTCTTAGATATCTTTACTAACTTGCACTTAGAATAAGACTTTAACACAACACAAATTAGAAGATATTTAACCATTTGTTATCATCAAAAACATGAAAGAGAATTGTGGAACTAACAATCTCCCTTTTTTTTATGATGACAAATGATTAAGAGGAAATCTCCCCCAGAATATGAACATATCTCAGAACTAGTTCTTCAAACTAATTCTGACAGTAGTTTTCAGAAAGAAGTTTTAAAGAATCAGGGAGATTTTCTTGCAGCTGAGATAAACAGTTAAGTATAGTAAAGTAGACAGTAGTTCAAACAGACTATCTCAGATATTGTTCTCCCCCTTTGTCATTATCAAAAAGACAAGAAGGAAGAAATAGACATTGACCAAACATAATATAATAAAGAGCATAAAGTAGACAAGCAACAAGAATAGTCAATATCAACCAAAAATCCAGAACACAAACACAATAGAACCAATGTTGTAATGCATGAGATGCAACAGGAAATGGCACCTAAAGCTAATTACGATTAAATGTTCTACATATTAACTTGAAATCTTAACCCAAAAATAAAGAACTATGATGAAGATGGGGTGGAAGACTTGAGAGCTGCCAACTCTGCCGTTGTTCGTGCTAACTGCTTCTCCACAATAGCCAATCGAGCCGAGCACCCAAAAGATAAGGATTGAAAATAGTTAAGCCTTTTGCTGATTTGATTAGCTAATTCTGCAAGTTGAACTAAAGCTATCCACTCCTCATGATCGCCTACTAAGATGGAGGAACTGATTTAGGAGCAGGCTTGTTATTCTTTGAAGGTTTAATGGAGGAGGTAGGGGTTGCAGCTTTTCTCTTGTGCTTGGTAGACTTAGAGCTTAATGGAGTGTCCTCTATTGGTCTTGAGTCTGGCATCAAGGGCCTCATAAGAAGTTTAGGTGGAATAATCTCCTCAGAGAATTGAGAGAAATCCACTTTAAAAAATTGACAAACTTTCACAATTATCTTTCCGTATGGCAGACTAGTTTTTGTTATAGTCGCCTTTACAGAGGAAGCCATAGTGCTCAAAGTTAGACGAGGTAACTCATGTTTCAGATGATATAAGATATACATATCATTGGTATTAAAGTCAGTATGACTCCCAGCTAGGGGCAACAATTGGGTGGTAACTATCCTGGCCAAAGTTTTGATTAAGGAGTTAAAACAGTGGGTAGAAGGGTGTCTGCCGTGACCTCTCATCTCAGGGAAATCACAAATGGATGTCATGGCATCATCAAAAGGAAGAAGGTCAGAAGGCCAGACTTTTTGCACAAAATGAGTGGCTCTTTTAACAGGCAATTTAAATAATTCAGCAAGTACTCTTTCAGTAAGTACTATTTCTACACCCGTTACCTATGACTTCAGGTAAATCAAACTAGAATATGCTCCTTGCATAGACTGGAGATGAGCATAAAATAGTCTGATTACCTGAGGATAGATGGGAACATCTAGTTTAAGCATTTCTGACCAACTCATGGCAGCAAAGATGTCCTTAATTATTTTTGTAGCAAATGAGTTGTTCTCCCAATAGATGACACTACCTGGAGCTATAGGTCTTTGAGCATACAGAGTATGATACCTGTCTTCTGTTACTGGATTCAAAAATAAAGAAGTAAGACTTGTACGAGAAGGAGTTTTAATGTGGGGCATGAAGGCAGTCTTCCTTGCCTTCATTTTAAATCTTTTGCTTAAGCTGGAGGGCATGGAGGAAGGCGCAGATGAGGTTGAGCCAGATAGAGTTGAGACATTGTCAGCTTTGCGAGAAGATGGTGGTGCTGATTCATCAGAAGCAGATGGTGAATGAGGCACATTGCCTTTTGGTGAAGATGAGAGGGAATGAAACTCAGAGGAGTGAGAGAGAGATAAAGCAGTAGGTTTTAAAACCTTCTGAGGATTCAGTCTCAGAAGAAGAGGATGAAGAATTGTCAGATGAGGGTTTGTCTGGTGATGGTTCAAGAAATTTACGAACTGGGGATAATGGCAATGTGTGAGATGGAGAAGATGGGTTTGAATGAGAAGATGGAGGAGCCTCAGGGAGTAACAAAGGAGTGAGCTTTTCAGAAATTGGCTCGTGAATGGGTAGAGAAGAGGCTTCAAAGAAAAAATGAGCAGGTTTAGAAGAAGAAGAAGAGGGCACTTTACCTTTACCTTTTTCTTTTCCAAGGTTTATGGCACGACGGATTAGAGAAGCCATCTCTGGGGTTTCCTTTGAGGAGGAGGTGGAGCCTGGAATGGTAATAAGAGGATCATGCGAGCTTTGAGCAGGGGCTTTCCTTTTAGATGTTGCCATTAATCGTTGACTAGCTTGACATCTGTCCATTCCTTAAATAATGAAGTGTTGCTACACGAAGAAAGTTGAGCAGATAATAGTGGCACCACGAAAGGCAGTTACAGAGAGTGGGGAGAGTGGAGGTTTTAGAGTGCTGAATGAGAGAATAGGGGAAATTCGAAGCAACAGAGAAGAAGAAGTATGCGGGGAAGGTAAAAGATCAAAACGGTACGGAGAACTTAGAAGATCAACTGCCAAGTTTTAAAACTGGTCGTTTTGCTGAAGAAACAAAGACAAAACGGTGAGTTTTGATTCGGGAAGCAGAAGGCAGGGAGTGAAACGCGCATTTTACTAAAGGGATGTGAAAGCTGGGCTGAAAGAGAACAAAAAGGCCCAGAGAAAATATAATGCCAAGATTCAGCCAAAAACAAAACAAAAGAAATTTATCAAAATAAAGATCCAACCAAAAAAAAAAAAGGCCCAAACAGAGGAAGAACTTTTGAAATCTTTTGAAAGACAAGATTTAGAATCAGGAGAAGAAATGAAAAAGTTGGCAGGCTGAGAAGGAGAAGACTCAAGAAAAAAAATTCCATGCTAAGAAAAACAGAGAAATACCTAGAACAAATAAGCAATAACCAGCTTTAAGATGCAAAATAGAAAAAGAAATAAAGAAAATGATATGCATAAAGAACTAATCAAGAAAAAACACTTATGACCAATTAAGCATTACTCACTCATGTCTAAGAAAGGAGAATCGGTCTTCTGCTAATGCTTTCGTGAAGATATCAGCAATCCGATCTTCAGTACTAACAAAAGAAAGTTCAATATCCCCTTTTAAGACATGATCTCTAAGAAAATGATGATTTATGTCAATATGCTTGGTCCTAGAGTGTTGAACTAGATGTTTAGCAATATTGATAGTGCTCGTATAATCACACAACAAAGGAATTTTGTCAAGAGAAATACCATAGTAAAGCAGCTGTTGTTTCATCTAGAGCACTCGGGAACAGCACAAACCAACAGCCATATATTCTGCCTCAGTTGTTAATTGAGCCACAACATTTTGCTTTTTGGATTGCTAGGAGACAAGAGCTCCTCCAAGGAATTGACATCCTCCACTAGAGCTTTGCAAGCAATAGAGCATCCAGCATAGTCAAAGTCAGTATATGAAACTAGTTCAAAGGAACTAGTTTTGCTAAACCAGAGACCAACATTAACAGTATTAAGCAAATATCGAAAAATTCTCTTTACAGCAGTTAAATGTGATTCTTTAGGACAGACTTGAAATCTAGCACAAGCACATACAGAAAATAAAATATCAGGCCTGCTTGCTGTTAAATATAGCAGAGAACCAATCATTCCTCTATACCTTTTCTCATAAACTGATTTACCAGATTCATCCAAAGTGAGTTTAGTAGCAGTACTCATAAGGGTAGAGATACCTTTAGCATTGTTCATACCAAACCTTTTGAGCAGCTCTTGAGTATACTTGGATTGATTGATTAAAATGCCATTTTCAGTTTGCTTTACATGAAGACTGAGAAAGAAATTAAGCTCACCCATCATGCTCATTTTAACTTCACTTTTCATGATTTTTTCAAATTCTTTACACAGCAAAGTGTTAGGAGAACCAAATATGATGTCATCAACATAAATCTGAACAATAATAATGTGATGAGAAACATGCTTTGTAAACAAAGTGGCATCTATTTTTCCTCTTAAAAAACCATTTCCCATGAGAAATTCACTCAGCTTATCATACCAAGCTCTTGGAGCTTGTTTAAGGCCATAGAGAGCCTTTGATAGCTTATACACATGATTCGGAAAATCAAAATTTTCAAAACTAGGAGGTTGCTTAACATAAACTTCCTCATTTATAAAGCCATTCAGAAATGCACTTTTTACATCCATTTGAAAAATTCTGAAACTTTTGAAACATGCAAATGCAAGAAACATGTTTATTGCTTCTAATCTGGCCACATGAGCAAAAGTCTCCTCAAAATCAATACCTTCCTGCTGATTGAAGCCTTGAGCAACAAGTCGAGCTTTATTTCTCACAATCTTGCCATCCTCATCTAATTTGTTTCTAAACACCCATCTAGTACCAATAACTGGTTGATTTTATGGATGAGGAACCAAATCCCAGACTTTGTTTCTGACAAACTGATTTAACTCTTCTTGCATAGCCATAATTCAAGCTTCATCTTTCAAAGCTTCACTTATATTTGATGGTTCAACAAATGAGAGAAAGGCTAAGTTTACATATTTGTCTGAAAGGGAGGCTCTAGTTGTTATTCCTTCATACAGATCACCAATGACCTTTTCAATTGGATGATTCCTTGAAGTTCTGGTTTCTTTTCGAAGAGACTCTCTTACATTTTGTTGTGGTGCTTCTTCTTGAATAGGTTCTGGTTGATTTGATTTTGAAGGACCTTGATCAAGAACATCAGGTTCTAGAGCTTGCTCTCTACTGCACTCAGTTCTGTGAGGAAACTTGAGATTTTCCTACGAAATTTCTGGTTCTTCAAGAGCATTTGTACTCAAGAGAATGTTAGTCTCATCAAAGACAACATGAATAGATTCTTCAACTATAAGAGTTCTTTTGTTGAAAACTCTATATGCCTTACTAGTTAAAGAATACCCTAGAAAAATGCATTCATCAGATTTTGAATCAAACTTTCCTAAATGATCTTTTTCATTGTTCAGAACAAAGCATTTACATCCAAATGCATGAAAATATCCTATATTGGGTTTTCTTCCTTTCCATAGCTCATAAGGAGTCTTTTTCAAAATTGGTCTAATTAAGCATCTGTTTAAGATGTAGCAAGCTATATTTACAGCTTTAGCCCAAAAATACTTTGTCAAATCATTTTCACAAAGCATAGTTCTGCCCATTTCAACTAGTGTTTTATTTTTCCTTCCAACAACACCATTCTATGGTGGAGTTCTAGGACAGGAAAAATTGTGATGAATTCCTGAATTTTCACAAAAGCTTTTGAAGAACTTATTTTCAAACTCACCACCATGATCACTTCTAATTGAGGATATTGCAAAACCCTTTTCATTTTGAACCTTTTTGCTGAATTTCTCAAACACAGAAAAAATATCATCTTTATGAGCTAGAAAGAACACCCAGGTAAACCTAGAGTAGTCATCAACAATAACCAAACCATATTTATTTCCATTTAAACTCAAAGTAAGTGCTGGTCTAAATAAATCCATGTGAAGAAGTTGCAATGGCCTAGAAGTTGACAGCACTTTCTTAGAATCGAAAGAAGACTTAATCTATTTTCCCTGCTAACAAGCATTATAGATTTTATCCTTTTTGAAGACTATCTTAGGCAATCTTGAGACTAGTTCTTTCTTTGAAAGTTTGGCAATCAATTTTAAATTAGCATGGCCAAGTCTCCTATGCCACAGCCAGGAGCTACTGCTTTGAGAAGCAAAATAGGTTTCCTTTTTGAAATCCAAGGAATCTTTGGATACAACATACACATTTGAGCTTCTTTGACCAACAAACAGAATATTATCAGATTTTCTATCATGAATGATGCATTTAGATGCTTCAAAGATAATCCTATGTTCTCTATAACATAATTGACTAATGCTCAACAAATTATACATTAGGCTTTTCACAAAGTACACATTTTCAATAAACAAAGAAGGAGTTAAGTTGATTTTACCTATACCAACTATTCTACCTTTGCTGTTATCACCAAAAGTTACTGCTCCCAAGTCTTCCATGTCAATGGAAACAAACTTTGAATAGTCTCCTATCATGTGCCTATAACAGCCACTCTCAAGATACCAGCAATCACTCTTGGCTTGATAACATACCTACAAGTACATTAGACAGACTTAGGTACCCAAACTTCTTTGGGTCATTTCAAGTTAGCAACAGTTGTACCTTTAGGCACCCATATCATTTTCCTAGTTGCACAAAGTTTCTTATATGAACATGCATTAGGAAAATGTCCTGAAAAACCACAGTAGAAACATGTTCCCTTAGAATAAGAATGAGACACAGAAGCTTTAACAAAAGTGTTCTTAACAATTTTTGAGGAATTGGGTTGAGAGTAACCTAAACCAGTTCTATCATTACTCATTCTCTGTCTTCCAAGGAGAGAATTAAGATTATCTCTTCCTTGAACGAAATCTGCTAAGTCTATGGACAGTTCATCAACTTTCCTTTTTAGTTTTTCATTCTCATTTAGGATAGTAGAACATTTTTCTTTTTCTAGAATCTCATTTTGATGTTGCAAGATTTTAAGTTTATCAGTCAATGCAGTATTGTCTTTCTCAAGTTCTTCTATCAAAATGATTTGATTCTTTATTATTTCTTTTAGAGCAGTGATTTTAGCTAGTCTTTTTTCAAAGTCAAAGGATAGATCATCAAATGCAAGACTTAATTCATCATACATAGGTAAAGGTTCAAAATCTAGATTGGTTACCTCTATTTTTTCATTGCTTCCTTCTACCTTAGCCATCAAACACAGATTTGCTATGTTTTCTTCATCAAAGTCCTCATCACTCCAAGCAGTACCATTGCCTTCTTTTTGTCCTTCTTGAAGAACTTCTCCTTTAGATTTGGACACTTGGGTTTAATATGGCCTGGCTTCTTACATTCATAGCAGATGATAGGTTCTTTTACAGCATCCTCTCTTGTGAAGTTCTTTTGCCTTTTTGACCGAAATCTTTTCCTCACTTTCCTTATTCTCATCATATCTAGTACTCTTTTAGTGATGGGAGCTATATCTTCATCACTTGAGATTGTATCTTCCTTTACACTGGTTTCTGAAGCATTTGAAGTGAGAGCCAAGCTCTTCTTTCTGTCAATTGCAATGGATTTTTTTTGCATAATCATTATTTGGTGGGACTCCAAAGTTCCTCTTAGTGCATCAACAGTGAGCTCATTAGATTCAGCATATTGAAGCAAGACAGTAACCTTTAAGTCCCATTTCTCAGTAAGACATCTTAAGATTTTCTTGACTTGCTCTTTCTGAGAATAAACTTTGCCAAGCCCTTTAAGGCTGTTTATAATACTGAGGAACCTAGCGAAAAAGGAGTCCAGAGGTTCATCCTGAGTCATGTGGAACATCTCATACTGAGTAGAGTAGATGTTGATCTTGGCTTCCTTTACATGACTAGTTCCCTCATGGATTGTAGCTAGCCTATCCCACATCTCCTTAGCAGTATTGCAGGATGCAATATTCTCATACTCTTTTGCAGATACAACACACACTATGTTGTATCTTGCTTTAGAGTTGAGAGTGAATCTGATTTGTCTTCTGCAGAAAACTCATGTTCTTCCTTCAGGATAGCAACATCATTCACCATTTTTGTTGGAGATGTGAGACCATTTCTGACAATCTGCCACACTTCATAGTCAATAGCCTCAAGGTACATTTCCATGCGATGCTTCCAGTAGGGATAGTTTTTTCCATTGAAGAAATGAGGCTTGTGTGAAGAGTGTGACTCATTTTGATTGTTCATGATTCCTGCAACTGAATAATACAGATCTTTTGCACTTGGTTAGTTAAACCAACATAATACATTGAGCACCTTGCTCTGATACCAATTGAAAGTAGCAGGAAACACTCCTAGAGGGGGGTGAATAGGAGTTTCTTGAAAAATCTTAATCTAGATGAACTACCAGTAGAAAATAATTCACAAATTGAACTCTGCAAGCATTAGATTTTCAATTTAAGAACTAGGTAACCACTAATAAAAAAATCAGATCTATTTCAAATAGACATTCACTTACTCAACATATCAAAAGCTTAAATAAAAGCAGTTCAATAATATTCTGAAAACTTAAGAAGACAGAAATTAAAGAGTAAAGAGATGAAGAGAGATTTTGACACAAAGATTTATAGTGGTTCGATCAAAATGCCTACATCTACTCTCTCAATTTCTTGAGGTTCTACTATGGTTCAAGTTTAGTTGTCCAAGCTTCTCCAAGCTTACATCCATGGTTTCTCTCACGAAAGCTCACCATAAACTTTCTCCTTCTAGGATAACACCTAGAAGTCTCTCTCAGAAATTTCCTACTGAAATTCTAAGTTATCAACACTCACAAGGAAATTTAGCTCCATTTTGATACTCTCTATCTATAGAGCAGATTTTAGAAAAGCTTGCATACAAGAAAGAAGATTTTCAATAAAAAAGAAAGACCGAAAAGGTCTAAGTATTTTCTTCTTTTTGTTTCTCTCCTTTGCTTACTGCAGATGACAAGGGAAAGCTGCATAATAAGGAAGAAAGGCAGCACGTGAAGAGCAATCTTCACCCTTCATCAAACGGATATCTATTAAGCTGAGATGCACTTTTAATTCCACTAACTATCTTGTTGCCTTGTAGTGTCTAGAGAGGTTACTTTTACCAACTTCCCTTGAAAGGTGGATCTCTACCAAACCTTCAAAGGGAAACAGTTAAAAGCACACGTGAAGCAGCATTCTGACAAGCACTTTGAGATCTTCACTTAGCATACACAACAACAACTAGAAGAGAGGAACTGGATTAAGAACTAGTTCTTTCAAACAAGTAAAACCAGTTCTTAGATATCTTTACTAACTTGCACTTAGAATAAGACTTTAACACAACACAGATTAAAAGATATTTAACCATTTGTTATCATCAAAAACATAAAAGAGAATTGTGGAACTAACATACATTACATATGGAGGTTTAAAACCTTAATCTTCTGCCAACTGCCAAAAATCCTTACTACTAGACCACATCTAGTGGCTTAAGAAATGCAACTCTTCTTAAACAAGCAAATTAACAACTTGCTACATTCAAATTACATTGATCAAGCACAATGGGTAAGTTCTTGTTTCTTTCGATCCTGATTCTCAAAGGTTATGTTTGGAACTCTCAACATCATGGAAAATTTCACACCCAATTTAAGGGCATATAAACCCGAATTGCTTTTCCAATGGAGGTTATTTTAGTTAGTAAGTATCAAAACGTTTTGCTTATAAGGCTTAAATTTAAATCTCACTACTAGCAAAAGGCAATTTGTAAGTGTCACTGTAAGCTCTCATTGAGACTTGTGGCATGCCCTGGCCTTGAAAGGGACTAGCCTTCCCTCACCTTAAACATAGAAACACATGTTTGACAAATAAAATCTAATAATTTATTTGAAACAAGAAAGATCCACGTTCTTCAGGAAGTGTCGCTATAAATTTCTACCAAACTACTCAATAAATACGGATTACATAGAGTCCTATTATGGGGGGAAAAAAAGGATGGCCATCATAGTATTGCTCTTTCTAATCAACTTGCTGGTACCAATGGCCATCCATGGAATCAATTCTTGCGAGAACTCCCTCCTTGGTTGTTTCCTGCAAGAGATTGAACATTGTATTGATTTATACAGATTAATTTATATAACTTGATGAAAGAATTCAAGCATTCATTTTGAAGTAAAATATGATATGCTATGATAACTACCTCTTGTATTCTTGGATTTGGAAAGTAAACCTGCGAACCCATTGGAAGGGTTCTTTTGTTGAACACCATCCTTTTGATGTTGTTCTATGACTGCTGCCCATGCCGAATACAGTTGTTGAAGCACTGGCGGAGTAGAATGGCGCACA
Source organism: Cercis canadensis (assembly GCA_003255065.1). Taxonomy (NCBI): domain Eukaryota; kingdom Viridiplantae; phylum Streptophyta; class Magnoliopsida; order Fabales; family Fabaceae; genus Cercis; species Cercis canadensis. The sequence continues at coordinate 105,909 of QAOA01005801.1, forward strand.
CGACGTGCTGCTACAAGAAAGCAATTTTTGAGTCATAAAATGTTAATCCTAGGACATGGGTGAATGTTATTCGATCTAATCGTTTGAATATATTCAACACATTTAATCAATTAACTAAACAATTAATTGAGTGTGTGTGAGTTTTGTGTAATAATCTTACTACTAACCAATCATCAAGCAGCCTTCACTGATACGTAATCTACTTATGGTAGCTGGGTCCTCCTTTCCTTGTTGTGGATCAATCAGAACCACCGTCCTTTGATGTACTAGAGACCTGCAAATGGTGATTCGTAGGACACTATGTACCAGGGCATCTTGGATTTTAAATTATCAAATTTCAGTCTAAGCTCTTCGGTCCATTTCAACACAAATGGAACCCACACAATCTTGTAATAATCTTCTTATCTTATTTCTTCATAAATTTTTAGAAGATCTGAAATATCCTTTGTGGATATATCTAGGTCCGAAATAAAGAATAAGACAGCTTTATCCTTTAGCACATCTAGGTCAACTTGTTGCACAAAAAAAAAAAACTACAGTAGTCACGAGATACTTTACCAAAAATCAAAGGAACCTAAAAATTTAAGCTTTTAGGTGAACATCTAAAAAGAGAAGAGTGATTTAATATACAATACTTGAAATATTTCAAAATCTTGAGNAAAAAAAAAAAAAAAAAAAAAAAAAAAAAAACCTACTGTAGTCACGAAATACTTTACCAAAAACCAAATGAACCTAAAAATTTAAGCTTTTAGGTGAACATCCAAGAAGGGAAGATTGATTTAATATATAATGCTTGAAATATTTCAAAATCTTGAGAAAAAAAGTAGATATAATTTAATCAAATATGTAATATTAATTAATTTTGAAACCAATTTCAGCTCTGCATTCCAATCAAATTCTTATAGGGTTTCCTTGCATTGCCACAGAAACCGAAAAGAAAATTCTAGTGGTTTTCCTAATGACTTATGTGTGTATATTAAATGATTATTTGATTACTATATGCTTGGACCTATATACATCATTGTCTTTGTAAATCATAGGTATAACATAGCAGTTTAACTTTAATCTGATATCATAAGTTGAAGTATGAGGTAGTGTGGGATATGTCTTTTATCTCTCACTCTCTTTTTTCTTTTCTTTTGTTTCCCCAAGATTTTTTTATGAATCTCACCTTAGAAAGAGAAAAGAGAGATTTTGTATCAATTTATGTTTTCCGGTTTTGTGCACAAACCAAAGCACACCATGCACTGAGGGGTTGATGGCTGGAGCTCACTCACCAGATGGTGTTTGTGACCCATAATGATATGTACTCATCAACTAAACAATTCCAAAGTTGGATCATGAGATAACTAAATTGAAAAATATAAATTTCTAACACCTAAAATTGAAAATTTGGAACAATAACATTTAACTTTTAGGATATATGTAGGTCATTAACTTTTATTTTTTTTTTCTCTCTTAGTAATAGATAGATAAAGCTAAAGTTTCTAATTAGGAACTTAAGAGAATGGAGGTTTGAAAGTAAAACTTCAACTTTTTTGAGGGATCTCAAAATAATTGTGCTGTTTGCTCTTGTAGTGTCCATAATTGTATACTTATAATGCATCCGGAAAGACATATTCAACCAGAACAAATTTATACATATGCTTGCTAACCTTGGACATAGTAGAACCATCAATGACTGATAGGTGACCATCTTTAGAGTATGTGAACCTCTTCATGAGCTCCGATATTTCAGTAGGAGTGTCAGAAAATCTCCTTTCATAGTCAAAAATATCTTCAATCAATGCATTAATAGACTGCATATGACCCTCTATCTCCTCTGCATAGATTAGTTAATAATAATTTTGAGAATACATATAGTGTAATATACATTACCAATACTTGATTCAGTTTAAATTAANTGATTGGGTAGGTTAAAATATTTAAAATTGAAGGAATGAATTTGAGTGATAATATTTCTCAGTACATATTTTAAAAAATGTATATACTTGCCTATTTGTGGTTTACAAATTGTGCAGTGATGCTTGAGGTCGTCAAGGATGTGGCTAAGATTGGAAATCAGGTGAGACAATTCCAATGCTGCTCCGCTTTAAAACAAAACATACATTACTTAAACTAAATTAAACCATACAATATTGAATAGCTTGGTTATTCAAAAACCTAAAAAGAAAAAATAAAGATATGATCACATAGAGATTTCAACTTCCAATCTATATTTAAATTACATAGAGATTTCAACACTTATTTTCATTATTTCACAAGCGGCTAAAATTTCCTTTTTAATTATATAATGGAATAAAGTGTTTAAATAGAGGACAACGTGAGTGATTTTTATCACATTAGTTGCAAGTGCACCTGATTAAGTCTTCCAATAATAGATTTTTCCAATCTATATATTTTCTCTCTTTCTGTTCACACGGACTATCCTAACCTCGAACCCAAGACAAGTTAATTGGGGTGGTCCGCCAAACCAACAAGCCATTGGGGGAAGCATCATCTATATATTTTCTCTGATTGTTTCAAATTTTGAATTAATTTATTATTTTGCTATTTGTGTTGGGGGGGCGGGGCGGGGGGGCAACACAAATAGATTATGCAATAATATACTCAAATCAAAAGATTAAAGGGAAAATCACAATTGAACAACAAAAAATAGATTAGGCTTCCTACATTCTTCCCTCCTAAACACACTGAACTTTGGGACTTTAATATTTGTGGAACGTCTCATTAAAATAATATGGTTGATTAGATTTGTAAAAAAAAGAAAATGATTTGCAAATTACACAAAAAGTGTTAAGATTTGTAAATCCTCATCTAATACACATTTATTTGTAAATGAAACCAATTCTTAAACTAATACGGTTCACAAGGCCAAAAAAAGTTAAGGTAAATTGTATGGAACCCCTTCAACTTTGGTTCCTAAGGTGTAATAACCAACACATTGAACTTTATATTTTTTGTGCAAAAGACCTTGTCCGTCTATTTGACTGTTAGTCTATGGATGGAAATGAAGTGTGCCATATTAAAATATGATTTAATCACTATAATCCATACTTAGAACTTAATTTGGATGAAAGGCTTTGACCCCATGAAACTTCTAGTCCTAATTCATCCAAATTGAGTGCTAATTGTGGATTAAAGTGAATAATACATATTTTAATGACAGCACATGACTGACACATGTTATTTCTGTTCATTGACTAATAGTCAAATGGATTGAAGTTCCTTTAGGCACAAAATGTAAAGTTGAAAGTGTTGACTGCACCTTTTTATAACATATGAAGTTTTGCGCAGTGACAAAAGTTGAAAGGTTTTTCGTATAATCTACCCAAAATATTAATATGCTTCCAAACACGCTTCATCAAATAATTTATTTCAAATCAAATCGTAATGTTGATAGTTGCAGACATAACCTTTGAGAAGACAGGATTGAAAGAAACAAGAACTTACCCATTGTGCTTGATCAATGTAATTTGAATGTAGCAAGCTGATACACTGAGAATTGCCCAATGCACACCTGTTGACAAGAGGTCTTCTTTGCTGTGGTCTGTGTCGGACAGTAAAGTTAATTCCCAGATGTATTGGATCACTTCCATTGTGATCTTGTATTAGAGTTTGTAAGCTGCGGAAGCAAGAATCATGAAGATATGGATTCTGCAGAAAGATTATGCAGCAGAAACCATATCAGAAAGCAGAAAGCTTAAGCAAGAAAATGAGACACGAGAGAGAGAAGAGGAAGGGAAAGCTTCAGTGGAAGAAAGAGTAAAAAATGAATACTCTGAACTACTGAATTCTCATTCACGTGTATCACACATATATAGCAACTGCCAGCTCAGCAAAGCAGTTGAATTAACAAACTAACTTTCTAAAATAATCTACTTAGCTGGATAACCACCTGAGTTACATTAACTATAGTCAACTAACTGCCTAACCACAGTTAACTAATAATGCCTAACTACCATCAAAGACCTCAACCTTCTTACTTCTAACATCCCCCCTCAAACTCAGGGGGCAGGGAAGCACAGTGAGTTTGTGACGATTAGCTTGGATAGCCAAGGTTGAGAGTGGTTTAGTAAGGACATCAGCAAGTTGATCAGCAGCCGGTATATGACAAAGAGTCAGCTCCTTATTGAGCACCTTGTCACGAATGAAATGACAATTTATTTCAATATGTTTGGTCCTAGCATGCAACACAGGATTGGAGGCCAGAAAAGTAGCACTTAAGTTATCACACAGCAGCATTGGAGGGCGAGGCAAGCCAACATGCAATTCCTTAAGCAAAGACTGAATCCACTGAAGTTCTGCAGTGGCATTGGCTAAGGCACGATACTCAGCCTCTGTACTGGACCTGGCAACAACTTTCTGCTTGCCAGAACACCAGGAAACAAGACTAGTCCCAAGAAAGACAGCATGTCCACTGGTACTCTTCCTATCATCTGGACACCCTGCCCAATCTGAATCTGAGAAGGCAAGCAAAGTGGGTTGAGCAGTTCTGGAAAGAGTAATACCATAGGAGAGAGTGCCTTTGAGATAACGCAGGAGTCTTTTGGCAGCTTGCAAGTGAACATCAGTAGGCACACTCATAAACTGACAAAGTTTATTGACAGTGTAAGCTATATCTGGTCTAGTAAGGGTGCAGTATTGTAAGGCACCAACAATGCTCCTGTAAGTGGTAGGATCCTTGAGTGAGATACCTTCACTCTTAGAGAGGATATGTGAGCTTACCATAGGAGTGGCTACAGGCTTGGCATCACGAAGACCTGTCTTCTGCAGCAAGTCTAGAATGTACTTAGACTGAGACAGGTGAAGATGCTGAGAAGACCAAATTGTTTCAATCCCCAGAAAATAGTGTAACTGGCCTAAGTCTTTTAAAGCAAACATGTGATTAAGTTCTCTAATCAATTTGCGAATAAAGAGGACATTGGAGCCAGTGATGATGATATCATCAACATAGACTAACAGAAATACCACATGACCTGCAAAACGAAGCACAAAGAGGGAATTATCTGAGTAAGTGCAGAGAAAACCCCAAGCCAGGAGAGTTGTTTTCAACTTGGTGAACCAAGCTCGAGGAGCCTGCTTTAAACCATACAAGGCCTTTTTTAATTTGCAGACATGCTGAGGATATTGAGCATCTTCAAAGCCAGGAGGTTGCCTCATGTAGACTTCCTCATGTAAGTCACCATTAAGGAAAGCATTATTGACATCTAACTGTTGAATATGCCAATTATAAGCCAAGGCCAGGGTAAGAAGAATACGAATGGTTGCAGGTTTAACCACAGGACTGAAAGTGTCAAAATAATCCACCCCATATGACTGTGTAAACCCTTGAGCAACTAACCTGGCCTTGTATCTTTCAATACTGCCATCTGCCTTATACTTGACCTTGTAAATCCATCTATAGCCCACAATATTCTTATGAGTAGGCCAAGGCACCAAATCCCAAGTGTGATTGAGATGTAAGGCCTTGATTTCAGCTGTCATGGCATCCACCCAGCAGGGAAACTGAAAGGCCTGCTTATAAGTAGAGGGTTCTGCAGAGAGAAGTGCATGTTGAGTGGTATAAGCCTTTGGCTTAAAAATGCCATTCTGACTCCTAGTAACCATGCGTGAAGGAAGAGGCACATCTGGAATATCCTGAGTTGCCTCAGACACAGAATCATGTGACTCAAGAGAAGCAGGAGAAGCAGAACCAGAAGCGACAGGTGACTCTGAAGCTGAAGTACACTAAGTAGAGACAGTAGGCCTATCAGAAGTAACAGATGGAGAATGCCAAGCAGGAGTAGGAGGCAAGGAGACAGGAATGGAGCAGTCTGAAACCATGGACTGAGAGGGTTGAGAGATTGGAGCTTTGAAAGGAAACACAGTCTCTACAAACACAACATGGCGAGAAATATAAATCCTCTTAGTGCTAGTGTCCATACACAAAAAACCCTTGTGTTTATTACTGTGTCCCAGAAAACAACAAGTAGCTGATCTATTCTCAAGCTTATGAGCTCGATAGGGTCTAAGATAGGGGAAGCATAGACAACCAAAGGTCTTGACATGAGTGAGATCAGGAGGTTTATGATATAGTAGTTCATAGGGAGATTGAAATTGAAGGACTGCTATAGGCATCCTGTTAATAAGCTGAACTGCTGTTTGAAAAGCAAAAGTCCAGTACTTAGCAGACATTCCTGCAGTAATCAATAAGGATAATCCTGTCTCCATGATGTGGTGATTTTTTCTTTCAACTCGACCATTCTGCTGTGGAGTATGGGGGCAGGAGAACCTATGATGGATCCTGATGCCTTAACCATCTGGTCAAAAGCTGCAAATTCCCCCCCAAAATCTGACTGAATGACTTTAATATTGGCCTCAAATTGAGTCTTAACCATAGCTTTAAACCTCAGAAACATGTCAAGAGTATCACTCTTGGACTGCAGTAAATAAATCCAAGAATATCTAGTACAATCATCAATCAACAACAAAAAATAGCAGGCACCATTAACTGAACTACAAGAGGGAGAACCCCAGAGATCAGCATGCACTAAGTCAAAAGGCTTTATTGCTTTAGAATGTGACTGTACAAAAGGCAATTTATGGCTTTTAGCCAACTGACAAGAACTACAAATGGTAAGTTTATTGAAAGTAAAACGAGCTAAACCATGTGCAGACATGATTTTATTTAGTACATCAAGGGAAGGATGACCTAATCTATTGTGCCAAAGTTGTAGAACAGAATTGGAGTTCTGTGGAGAGGAAACAAATGTTTGATAGGCTGCTATAGAAGGAGCAGATGAAGAACTAGCAGGAATGTAGGAAGTCATAACCTTGTAGAGTCCTTGCTTAAGAGTTCCTTGCAGCAGTACCTCTTTGGTTTTCTGATCCTTCACAAGAAAATAATCAGGATAAAACTCAACATAGATGCTATTATCTCGACATAATTTATGAACACTAACCAAATTCGCACTTATCTTAGGCACATGTAAGACTTGATTAAGTAATAAAGGTCTCCTAGCAGTAGAAATGGAAGTACTACCAGTATGCATAACAGGAAGTTGCTTACCATTGCCAACTGTGACTTTCTCATCCCCAGCAAATGGATTATGAAGAGACAAATTGCCCAAGTCAGCAGTGACATGGTGCGTAGCCCTAGTATCAAGAAACCAAGGAGTGTCTTCCATCTGACCAGTGGTAGCCATCAATGCCTGAGAAGCTTGTTGTTGAGAAGGATTCCCAGTTGAAGCTTTGGGTTGAAAGTCATTATCAAATCGATGCCAACAAGCAGAGGCAGAATGTCCCATCTTATGACAAATTTGACACTGTGGTTTTTGACCAGTTCCACCAAAATTACCAAATCTTGACTTACCAGATTGATTGTTAGACTGATTACGATGACCAGTACCAGAGAAAGAATTTGGTGCAGTATTGGTGTTACCATGATAGAAATTATTCTGAGAATTAGCATTAAACTTCTTCTTACCTCTAAAGGGACCAAACTGAGCTGCATTTGCTTGAATCAAGATTTGATCATCAACTGACTTCTGTCTGTCAAGCCTGCTCTCAAACGCAAGCAGATGACTTTGCAAGATTTCCACTGATATGCACTCAAAACTGACATATGCTACAACTGGATTGTATTCAGGCCCTAGTCCAGCCAAGATTGCCATTATTTGATCATTTTGACTAACATTTTCACCTACTGCTCGTAGATTGTCACAAATGCCTCTGATCTTGACCATATAATCCCACACACCAAGATTTCCTTTGCGAATAGTCTGCAACTGGAGTCTTAACTCCATGATGCGAGCACGAGATGAACAGGCAAAGCTGTCTCCCAGAGATTTCCATATCTCATATGCCGTATTGTAGCCCATAATTTGAGCCATAAGTTGCTCAGTAAGAGAAGCAAAAATCCAACTCATTACTAACCTGTTTTGCCTCTGCCAAAGGACAAAGTCTGGGTTCAGAATGAGACTTCCAGTGGTTGAATCTTGATGAAGTTTCTCCGGACAAACCTGAGATCCATTCAAGATATCTTCATATCCATTTGCAATTACTATGTTAAGTAATTGATTCCTCCATATCAGATAGTTACTCTGATCTAACTTGATAGTGAGGGTTTGACCAAATGTAGGTAAAGAAATATTTTTGGAATTCAGAGTTTCCATTGATGGAGACACAGAGGATGAAGTGTGTTTTGCCATTTTCAATGCTCTGATACCATATTAGAGTTTGTAAGCTGCGGAAGCAAGAATCATGAAGATATGGATTCTGCAGAAAGATTATGCAGCAGAAACCATATCAGAAAGCAGAGAGCTTAAGCAAGAAAATGAGACACGAGAGAGAGAAGAGGAAGGGAAAGCTTCAAGTGAAGAAAGAGTAAAAAATGAATACTCTGAACTACTGAATTCTCATTCACGTGTATCACACATATATAGCAACTGCCAGCTCAGCAAAGCAGTTGAATTAACAAACTAACTTATAAAATAATCTACTTAGCTAGCTAACCATGCTTAGCTGGATAACCACCTGAGTTACATTAACTATAGTCAACTAACTAACTAACCATAGTTAACTAATAATGCCTAACTACCATCAAAGACCTCAACCTTCTTACTTCTAACATCTTGATCAGACTGTTAAGCTGATTAAGTGGTTGTTGATATTTCTCAAGGGAGGAGCCCATAATGGAAACAGGGTTTCCCTTCAAGGCTGCCATTGATGATGCTAATGCAGTTAATGGTTGGTCTGAACCACGAAGCAAGAATCCCAAGAACTCCAGAAATTTGAAAACGAAACAGCCCATGGTATTTACTGCCTTTGCATCCCACGATAAGTGCGATAGGAATTCAAGTAATTCCATTGAGGCCAAATGAACATTAATCTCAATAAACGTCTGCACAGCATTCTTTGCGGTCCTGTCCATCTAATAGTAGGCACAACAGTAAATAAATAATATTTTGCACACTAGGTGTAAGAAGTGTTAAGAATCTATAACATATAAAAAATAGTTCAGTGAGTCTAGTGCGAATCTAAAGTTTAGGTGGGTAAAATTTATCAAATTTAGATGCTAGCTACAGCAGGGATTCCAAAACCTTGACTTTGTTACTAAAGAAATGGTGTTTGCACATGCGGTAAAGGAGGTTTAGAGAATCTAAACCCTATAACAGGTATTTGGTATATTACCAATTTTCATTTGGTATTTTAGGATACCATGGTATCTTAAATTACTGAGTTAAATTATGGTATCTGGTTTATTGTTATGAGTTAAATATTAGAATCCAAGATTACAAACAATGATCTAATATCACCCAAATACTTAAATGAGAGGCTCAACAAAGGAGTTTAGAAATGAACCAAGTTTAACTAAACATGTGCATCACATGTTCTTGAGAAAATAAGATCACTTTCAATTACTATAACAATATCTCCTTGAATCAAAAATGCCGAGGGGTCAAAATTACACTATATCAAAATATGCCGAGGGGTCAATTTTTTTTTTTAAAAAATAAATAAATAGTAGCATATATTGTTAGCATATAACAACCATACTATGTTACTTGAAGCAATTAATGCAGGCATATCAGAAAAATAAAAACAAAATCCTTGGGTGGAGTAAGAACCAGGAGAGTGGGAATGATGAAATAATCATGTCCTGCCAAAGCCTTGAGCTCAGATATCGTAGAAAACTCTAGAAGAATAGAGGGTCCTAACTCTATCCCTTGATTGGGTACTCCCATCTCCTGCATGTATGCATTTGAAAGTATTAAAGTACAATGAAAACTAAAAAAAAAGAAGTAAACATTTATCTAAATTTGATATGCAAGGATAATACTTTTTTTCTTTTGCTAAGTCAATGTCAGCACAATAGTAATATCTTATAATTCAATAATTAGGTCGTTGAAAATAAGATTCTATAAGGAAAAAAGTTATTTGACTCTGTAATTGTAAATTGTGTCAAGTGTTGCACCGACCTCAATGAATTGCCACACATCTTTTTAAACTATTTGTGATTAATTTAACATAACGGAAGTAGATATCTAACACCAATGATAGAAATCCTATCTCCAGAATATCACAATGAAAGGCAATTCAACAAAAAGAATTTAGAAGTTTATTAAGTTTAACTAAATAAGTGCATCTTACATTCTTGAGAATATAAGATCACTTTCACTCGACATGCCAACAAATAAAATTATAAATACTATTTGATGTCATACGCTTAAAACTCTGATAAAAATAGTGTAAGAGGATCTATGTGAAATTTAAACATCAGGTAGGTTCACTTAATTAAATCCGTAGTACCATATATGAATGTAGAAGAGGTGTACAATTGCAAGCAAGTAAAAACAACAAGTATGTTACTAAAAGCATGAATGCATGTATACATGGAAACATTGTTGGAAAAACAAAAACAAAAGGTTTGTTTGGAGCAAATACCAGAAGAGTATGAATGCTGAAACAACGATCGCCTACCAACGCACTGAGCTCAGATAAAGTTGAATCAAACTCTAGAAGATTTGAGGCCTCTAACTCAATCTTATTTTCGGTTACTTTGTTGTCCTGCATATGCATTTGAAAGTCAGAATCCTCTAGGTGAGAAAATTTCAATGAAAATAAAAACTGAGATAGAACTATACTGCTCTTATACTTAAAATCTTACATATAAGCAAATAGGGTTCGTCAATTCTAAAAGATAAGAGTTAGCTATTTTCAACAAAAGAAAATCTATCCACACACTGTGAAAAAAAAAAAAAAAGTGTGTAAGATTTGTGCTCAATTGTGGGTGTGTGTGTGTCTATATATATATAACTGAGATTAATTCTATTTACTTCACTTACAAGATGAAAAGGAAGCTCGGTCTCTTGAGCTTCTTCAAACTACCCAAACTCCTAACCAATGTTAAGTCTTGCATCGATGTCAATGAATTTATACTCATTTATTGAAAGTATTTGTCAGAAATTAACATAAGGGAAGTAGATAGAATTAATCTCAGTTCAAGTTAATATGATAACCATAATAATATCAATAAAAGTAATAATTATAGTAAATAATATTTATTATTATTATTATTATTATTATTATTTCTTACCAAAAAAATAGTATTATTTTTTAAAAAAAAAAATTTAATGTCATCCATATCTTTTAGCAGTTTGTAATTGCTTACCCGCAATATTGAATAAACAAAAACGATGGTAGGCTTGAGGATATTGGAAATGGAGGCAAGAAGTGGTTGACGAAGAATCTGTGCGTAATAGTTTGTATGTGTTTGCTGTACTTGGCTTTTGATATTCTGGTCGGATAACGTAGGGAGTTTCTGATGAATCAACCGAAACTGCTCACTAGAACTTGAACTCACCGATGATTCACTGTTAGCCATTTAGATGCTCAAGTAAAGCAAGATTGATGTAAAACTCTAATAATGTTTGGACTCATATCAGTTTGTGGTCCTATCTATAGCCATTCTGCTGAAGGAGATTTAAATTAAATAAAAGACTTAGCTTTCTAGGGGCGTTTAAGATGAAGTCAAGGTCTTCTTTTTTTTCTTCCAAAAAAATTGGTAATTGCAGTCATGGTCTTTTAATTTGGGTGATTATGTCTGTTTTACATTACCACTTGTTAAGAATGCACATGCCTTGCAGGTTTTTTTTGGATCAGTTAATTAAATGAAAGACTTATTGGGAAGGGGTATGTTAAAGATGAAGTCAAGGTCTTCTTTTTTAAGTTCTTCATGTAATAGAAGTCAAGGTCTTTCAATAATAATAATAAAAAGAACATGAGTGATAGATATAACACAACTCTATGATCAAACATAATGCATTTGTTTATATGTTTTATTGTAATAATCTATCTTTCCTTTTTATTAGGTCATCACATTGGTTTACTGGAGAGACTGGATGAGGGAGGGACCAGGAAGAGAGAGAGAATGGCAGGATTCACTGAATTGAGGACAACACTTTTCGAACTCGACCACCATTCCCAATGCACCATTTTATTGATGATGAATACTTTGAATTGCAACTTGGTCTTTTAGTGTTTTCTTTTTTAAGATCATATATTTTTATTTTTTGATAAATAAGGATCATAGATAAATAGATAGATCTTCCATGAACTTCATTTCCCCCTTTCCTTTATTTATTTATTTTTTAACTTTTCGCCTTTGATCATGCTGTTCATTTTGCCTTTTTCATAACCAGGACCAGGGGTCTCTTTCTTGCTCTTTTTCTCTCTCCCAAAAATTTGAAATAAGTCCATATGATTTCATTTAATTGTCCTAGATGTCGCCTATTGGTAATTGTCTAGGTATCTGTTACCAATTTAATGAATGTTAATGAATGAACACTTTGATATTGATGTATACAGTCCAAATTTGGGATTAAAAAAATAATAATTTAGCTAGTATACTATAGAATGTTTATTAAATGTTGAGTGTATTTTTTTTTTCCCCAAAGCTAAAATATTTTACATATCTTTTTTAAAAAACTTTCATATGAAAAAACGTAAATATTTAAGTCGTCAATAATAATATCAAACCAACAAGAACAGTCAGCTAGATACACCAAAATTTGATCCTAAGTCTGAGAACCTCCCCAAACCCTAAAGGCTAGGTACATGACCACTTGAGCTATTGCTCAAAATCATGTTAAGTGTATACAAATACAAGATGACTGTAAAAAAATGTGTGAACATGGAGAAATACATATTGCATATTATGCGAAGGAGAAATGGAAAAACCACCGGTCACAACTTTTTATGATATCTCACAATTTTTTTTTTTGAAGGATGATTTTGTCCATCAAAATACTCCTTTACCAACTCCCACCTACAGACCTACTAGGTTTGTTCTTCATATTATACTGGTAATTGAATCATATATTCACACTTGAAGGAACAAGTAGATCATTGTCAGTCTGCCTCTATGTTTTGAATAAATGATTTTATGTTACGTCTCTCTCATTTTATATGCTGTGATTTTTCCGAGATATGATATTCATGCAGTTAATAAAATTTGAATAAACTTTAAAAGTTTTCTGTACATAGATCGAATATTAGAACTGTCGCAACTCACAACGTCCCTTTTCGGAGCGCGAAGCAAAGTAGGAAAATCCCCCACGAGAAAAATAAAAAGATAATGTGCATGATATAATGCAAAAGAATGGAGTCGCCACCAATCGTTTTATTCTATTTTTAAACAAATGAAATTGTGCGATTAGACACCTAAAAAAAAAAAACAAACGTCCGCATTTTCGGAGTTTGGATTCGGTGGTAGATTACATGTAGAGAAGGTATTAGCACCCTACAACGCCCGTTCTAAGAACGGTTACCTATTTAATCAATTGTTATCTTTTGTAAATGAATTAAACTGGTCCTAACATTATGGTTTTTTTAAAAAAGTAATACTTGGTTAGGTCCCACCAGTCTTTCTGGCAAAACCTAAAAGATGCTTCAAGACTATTAGGTAGAGTTCGTGATTGTCATTACAATCGTCTCCAATCTATTTTGTCATAAGCAAGTTTTAACATTTTAATATTTGAATAATAACGAAAAAAATGTACAAAATGCAATTTATTATGCATGTCAAAAAAATGAGTTTAAGATTTGTGGCAAGAGATTTGTTATTGAAGGTCTTTCTTTAGTCCACCAGTACATCTAGAAAAGCTAAAGGGACACTCCTTAACTCCAGAATGTCAATAAGTCACTGTCATTACAACTATCCTCAATTATTCCCTCGTTAGTACTTTTAATCCACACTTTAAGGTAAATAAAAGTATGATATTATGCATAGAGAAGATTTTTAGGGGAATTATGCATAGAAAAACTTTTTATCAGGAGTTAGCCTCAAGCCCTACCAATACATTTGGCAAAACTAGAGAAATCCCTTTACCTCCAGAATGTCAAAATATTGCCATCATTATGACTAATTTTGATTATTCTCTTGCTGGCAATCTTATTCCAACATAAACAAAAATAATGATAAAATGAGATAAAATATAACATAAAATGTCAAAAATTACGATAATTAAAAGAATCAAAGCAATATTAGGAATTTCATTGGCCACTCTAGTACCTCTGGCATAATCAAGAAATTTATCCTTCACCTCAGGAACATTAGGAAAAATTATCAACACAATTATTACTTAATTTAATCTGTCATCGGGGTTTAATTTTATTTACAACAAAGAGAATTAAGTATAATATAAAATGCATAAAACATAAAAATAAAACAAACAAAGACCCCTAAGATAAAGAGTAATAAAAATAATAAGTAAATAATAAATAAATATTATAAAACTAATTAATTAATTAAAATGACCCAAAACAAACAAATAAACATATTTGGGCCAAATTCCATTTTAGCCCAATTAGTTACTAAAACAACATCAAAGAAATAAAACCATGTTAAATAAACAAGCCCAAACAAATTAACAACCCAAAAGTAAAACACTAAATTAGCAAAATAAAAGATGCCCATGAATTTTGTCCAAACAAAACAACAACCCAAAAGTAAAACACTAAATCATCAAAATGAAAGAGGCCCACGAATTTGAACTACATGATCCCAAATAAATAACAAGCCCAAAACATCACAAAACCCAATCAGCCAAAATAAGGTCTAAACAACATATTTACATAAAAGGAAATTGCAAATAGAAATAAAAGGAAGGATTCAGCAAATCCAAAAGCTGAAATACGAAGAAAGAAGAGAGAAAGAAAGGAGGGACGAAGAGGAAAGAAAAAAATGCAGCAAGGGGAGAAAGTGCAGCAAGCGTGGATTTTCTCTAGAATCCAATGGGATAAAGCATGGATTTTGTCTCTACTTCTCAACCATTGGGGGCTAGGGTAAGGATTTCTTTCACAATCTCTCAAAAAAAATTCTTTGTCCTTCTCTTGAAACTTTGTTTCTCTCTCTAAAAATCTCTTTCTCTTTCTAAAAATCTTCACTCTAATTTGGTTTCTTTTTGTCTAAATCAACTTCTATTATGTTTAATTCTTGATTCCATGCATAAATCCTAAGGAAAGAAATTTTTAGGTTTTACTTTCATTAGAATGGTGGTTTTGGGGGGTTCTCTCTCATTTGGTGTCTCTACTTGGTTCTCTTGAGATTTTTGGGTTCTGTTTTGTCTAAGAAAAATGGAGAATGGGAATGGGGTGGAGCCACTGCCATTGACAGTGCCACCCCCTTGTTGCCTGAAAACAAAAATGAAAAAATGGCAAGTGATTTTCCCTTTTTATTTATATATGTGAGAAGAATTTAGCATAAAAAAGAATGATGGGATAGTGTTAATACCTGGATGCCTATTGTATTTTCTCCTTCTCCCAACGTTCTGAGACTTCTCCTGTAAATTTTTGGTTCATTGCCTATGTCTGCTCTTCCCTCTGTCTTTCACGGTGTCTGTTTTCTCTCTATTTTGTTTCAGAGTTTCAGTTTTCTCTTTGTATCCCTCTGTTCTGTGTATCCGCTCTGTGTGTCTTCGTAGTTCATTGTCTGTATCTCTTTTTATAGTTGAAGAATTGTGCAAGTTGCACTGATATGATTTTCCTGTTTCTTATTTTCAAGCCACAAGAGGCCTGACGGGATGAGTGGTCGAACTGGTGAACAACACTTCACAAAAAGTCAGGTTGCTGCCTTGTGTGTTGCCTCAAAGAGCAATTATTTCTTCTTTGCTTTTTTTTTTTTATTATTCATTTTTAATAATAATAATAATTTTTTTGTAATTTTGTATTCTTTAACTTATTATTATTATTTTTTTATTTTTGTTAACATTTCAGCATTTTTAGCTATATTTGCTTTATTTTGTAGTATTGAAATATTTCAATTGAGCACATAGAAATATGGTTTCAAAGACCATCCCAAAAATAATCCATGTACAAATTTGGGTGTTAACAGCTACCCTCATTTGCTTGTCTATTTATATATAAATGACGGGCAAAGGAGTTTATCCAAATTTGTACGAGGCATGAAATGAAAGGTTCGTGGAAATAAAAAGTAGTACTTTCACATGTTAAGCACGACTAAATATTAGTTGTAAAAAAAAAAATCAAAAGAAGACCTAGACAAGTTAAGCTCGACCCAGCCAAATTGGACTCGATTTAACAGTAGGAAAAATAAACAATGACCCAGGGTATCCAGGCTCAACCCATCCAAGGTGGATTCAATTTAACAGTAGGAAAATTAAACAATGACCTAGGGTATCCAGGCTCGACCCAACTAAGGTGGATTCGATTTAACAGCAATAAATTTAAACAATGACCCGAGGTATCCAGGCTCGGCCCAGCCAAGCTGGATTCAATTTAATAGAAAAAAAATTAAACAATGACCTAGACATGCTAGGCTCAACCTAGTAATGCTGGATTCGAATTAACGACAAGAAATTAAACTATGACCCAGGGTATCCGGGCTTGATCCAGCTAAGCTAGAGTCGATTTAACAACAACAAATTAAACAATGACCTAGACAAGCTAGGCTCGACCTAGCCAAGCTGGATTTGATTTAACAACATGAAAATTAAACGATGACCTATGGTATCTGGGCTCAACCCAGCCAAGTTGGATTCAATTTAATAAGAAGAAAATTAAATAAAGACCCAAGGTATCCAGGCTCGACCCAGCCAAGCTGGATTCAATTTAACAGCAGAACCCAATCTAGCTAAGCTGGATTCGATTTAACAGAAGGAAAATTAAACAATGACCCAGGGTCTCTGGGCTTGACCCAGCCAAGCTGGATTCAATTTAACAGCAAGGAAATTAAACAATGACCTTGGGTATCTGGGCTTAACCCATCCAAGCTGGATTCGATGCCAAGCTAGATTCGATTTAACTGTAGGAAAATTAAACAATGACCCAGGGTATCCGGGCTCGACTCAGCTACACTGGATTTGATTTAACGACAGGAAAAATAAACAATGACTCAAGGTATCCAGGCTCGACCCAACCAAGTTGGATTCGATTTAATAGCAAGAAAATTAAACAATAATGATGTTTAGGTCATGAACCTAGCATGCATAAAACTCAAATTTTAATGAGGTATACCATTGATGATGACATTCTCATTATAAATTGTGATTTCATGATGCAAAGATTATTCCTTTCTTGATGTTATGATGCAAGTCATATACTTGAAATCGAAATGGGTATCGATGACATTTAAAAAACATCACATAATCTTGAATTAAGAGTGGATAAGTCACTATGACATCAAGAGTCATGAGACATGGTCTAAACCATTATTAAGATTGACTAAGGCATAAGGTGAGAACCTTCAAAAGTATTGATATTGAGATGAAAACAAGTTGCTTGTGGAAACGCCAAAACAAAACAAGTGATGAGACTAAAAAGTTTTGGAAAACCTCTAGATGCTCTGAGACGGGAGAATGAATAGATTTGGAGATTGCTTGACAATGACATCAAATTCACAATTTGCTTCATGTATGGTTGCTTAAGACCAGTCAAGAATTGTATTTAACTCCTTAGAGTACTCTTATGGCTAAAACCAACAATCATCCACCAATGAATGAAACCGTAAATTCAACTGACACCTTCTTAGAATGTGTGCCTCTTAAACATATGTTGGAATCCTTTTTCTTATGAAATGAGTCAAAGTTAATTTTTTTTGTTTTTGAAATTTTTTCCTTTCTTTTTCTTTTTAGGCTTTGAAAGCTTGCTAGATGAAAAATTCTAATTCCTTATGCTAAAGCCTAAAGTTGAAATGAAAACTTGGATAAAACCAGAGTGCTAGTGAGAAACTTACCCTCCACCCCAGTTTGGAGTTCCCTTTTTTTTTTTTTCTTTCTTTCTTTTTGGAAGCGAACATGACTTCAAAATGCTTTTTATAAAAAAAAAAAATCAAATTTCATCAAAATGGAACTTTCCAATAATGAACTCGAATTTGACAACATATGAAAGGTCACATCTTGAAATGATAAGGTTAAGGCCTCACTCTTTTGAAATGATTGAGAATAAGTTGGGATGAGAAAAGGAAATCATCATTATGGTTAGAAAGAAAATTTTAATTTTCAACTTCTCTCCTTTTCGAAGAAAACTTTTAGTTTAGGAATGCTTGTTTTGTTAACATTAAAAATTACTTGTCTTATGTAACAATATCAATTCAAACCATGTGTCAAGAAGGCAAGGTGCAAGGATTTTATGAGAAGATGGATTGGATGTTTCAAGAATCGAAACGGAATCCAATTTCGATCAAGATATATATCATCACCTTCAAGGAGTAATATGTGAGCATGGATGAATAACTCATAGACATGCAATCTAGAACAAAACAAAATTGCCCCATTCTTGGAATTTTTAGCTAATCCCCTTTGTAAATTTTGAATTGCTATTGAAGATTTTGCATGAGTCAAGTTTTGCCTTAGTTGTAATTCACTTTTCTTTGAAAAAATTTGCCCTATCATCAATCCAAGCAAATCAATCCTCAATGAGGTTTTTAAAAGCTTGTAATGGGGGTTTTTGGGTGAATATTTTTTTTGGCACACAAGAAAAGAGGCTCAAAATTTGCATTTTGTCCTTTACCATCTTTCTCCAAATTCTTCAAACACCTAACTCAAATAAATTTTATGCCAAAGTTCGTCAACCAAAGGATGTGCCAGGGTTGTAATGGGGTCATGACATGTATAATATATGGCTTTAAAAAGAAATGATTTTAAAGGCTCAAAGAAGCGGTGTTGGGCTTCAATAGAACCTTTTTCAATTTGCTTATGGTCTTCCAGTTTTCTCATCCATTATCTCAAGGATTGCTTCTTTGTCTTTTTCATTTTTTTGGTCCTTCATTGGAATCATTTCTAAATAGATGCTTTCCTTTGGAGAGATTTTCAAAGGAAGGGATTCTCTTTCCTCTTTCTATTACTTTGATTTTTCCTTTCTTTCTTTCTTCTTTTTTTTGGGGGGGGGGGGGGGGGTTTTTTNGAATTTTGACCAAATTTTGGTTCAGATAACTAAAGACCTTTAATCATAGCATGGTTCCTATTGCGCCCTGAGGGTGATTCTTGTTGGGAACATGAAAGAATATTTATGGCCCAAAGGGAATTGACAAAGGACAATAAGTGTTTTGATAGCTAAAAGAAAGTTGTCCTTCTTAGTATTTGAACATATGGCATAAAATTCATTAGAGTGCTACCTTCCCCAAAGTAATTCGCAGATCAAGAAAACAAACACTTCTTCTAGCTCAAATGGGTGACTAGGGATGCGCCTTGTTGTTTTGGAAAAACAAAGACTGCCCGTATCACTGAAAAGACTTGCTTGTGGAGCTTAAATATATATTTTTCCCAAGAATCAATTAGGCAATACTGGCCAAACCTTAGGGTCTTGAATTTGCATCCTCCTGAAATTGATCTTCATTTGTATCAATGTTCAAATTTTCAAGGGGAGAAACTCAAACATTTTTGGTGAGCAAAGAAACTTTCACTTACTCTTTTTTTTTTTTTTTTTTAGATTCAAAGATAAATACAACATTGTGAGAGATGAAAGATAACCAAGATTGCAAAGAAAAAGCATGGTCTCTCATTAATAATGTTAAATAAGGGAAGGTTCACAGAAAACATCAATTTTGGCTATTTATTAGCCAATACTGACAAAACAAGCATTATTAAGCGAGTAAGGACTCAATCTTATTTGCAAAAATGGAGCATTCCCCTAACATGACATTGTCTAAAAAGAAAATCCGATTAAAATTTGTCAAGTCTCAAATTTGATGGCCTTAGTAGTCAAACATTATGAAAACAAGTGAATAAGGAATTCAAAGTCTCATTTTCAAAGGCCTTCCTTTATGTGAAAAATGAACCCAAAATCTCATTTCTAAAGATGGGGCCTTCCCCTACATGAATTTTCCTAAGAAGGCAATTGGGTAAAGTTTATCCACCTTTATGAAAAGGATGAATAAATGAGTAACAAAAGTGGCAACTAGCCATTATTTGTAAAATATGCTATTTTCTTTCCATTTTGGCTAGAGAAAAACATCTCAAAAATCGAATAGCCCCTTTTTTTGTTGTTGCAAAGTTAATCTATGAAAAAGACAAAAAAAAAAAAAGAAGGTGAACACCATGCATCAAATTCATTAAACTAATTGGAACTCCATATAGTTTCTTTCAAAATAGATGCATTACAGGTCCGAAAACAAGACAACAACAATGCAATTTTATCATTTTATTCAATTTTGAGTTGCTTGACCAATTGGTTCTCCAAGACCATACTCTCCAATTTCTTGTTAAAAAGTGCAGCGAGCTCAATATTTCCGCATAAGATCTCTTGTGTCATCAAGCAGTCCTCTTTATCTATTATTAGTAGATTTGGATCTTCTAGCTCAACTTGTAAGGAGTCCTACCCTATGCCCTAGTTTGAGATCTTTTTATTGAGAGAAGATTCCACTTTTGCACCAATCATTACTATCAAGGCCCATGGAACAACAACGAGCATGAGATTGAATTTTGCTTTCACTCCTTCTTTCATGATTATTGGGGTCATCAATCCCTGATCAATAATGTCACTCATTTTTCTTTTTAGCCCAATACAATCTTCAATGGTATGTTTGGTTGCTTCAACGTGGTATTCACATTTAGTTAAAGGAACACACCATGGTTGGGAAGTAACTTTGACTGGTGTTGGACATATCAAACCAATCTTTGCTGCGATGCATAGTAAGTCTTTGATGCTAAGCTGAGATACGTACCAATCTATGCCCCTAGCATTTTTCAATGACTTCCTTTCATTACATGGTTTTAAAGAGGCAGGATCCAGCATTCCTGAATCAATTAAATCTTGGACAGCATTCTTTAGGGATTTGAACTTCTCCGTTAAACGTCCTACCATGCTCTCGTGATATTCACAACGAGCTTTTGTGTTATACCTTTTCAAGGATGGAGATTGCTCATGTTGTACCGAAGTAGTCTTGATTTGACCTTCTTTGAGCAACTTCTGGAGAGCTTCAATCCAAGAAACAGGAAGTTTTGTGAAATTGCGACCTACTTGACGAGGTGATGCTTTTATCTTTGAGAATGACTCAGTGGGGTGATAGGGAAACAATGGCGAACCAGAGGAGTTGGGTGTTTGAGCATGGATTAGTACATGCTGATTTAATGAATAGGGAGTTACTGACATGTGTTAGTTTGGTGAATTGGGTAACGAAGAACAATGTTGACATGGGGAATAGGAAGGAATGGATATTGGATGATGCAATGGATAATAGTGAGGGTGAAAGCTAAGGTTCGAGTGAAAAAGATTAGGTTGTGGGAAGATAGGCCTAACCAAGTAGCCACCTTGAGGTCCACAAGCCCTTGTCACTTGATGATTTCCAAAATAACACTCATTTTCATTGATCATGGTGTCATTTCTTGTAGCTGCACTTCTATACTTTTTTGCACTTTGAGCTATAACACCTTGGGGAACCATTGGAAAACGAGATTGATTCTGTTGGTCCATTAAGCAAATGAATCTTATATTAAAAATATGGATGCAGTTGTCAAACTTTCCCTGAAATTTGTTAAAAAAAATGATAGGATTAAAATTGAAAAAGAAAACACAAGAAAAAGAAAGAAAGAAAAAAAAAATTGAGATAAAGACATTTGATGGAAAGAAACTTCCGAAAGTGATTTGACTCAGGATTGACTATACAAATGACAATGGAGAAAGTATGCTCAAGCAGAAGAAGATAAACAACACCATGAAAGGCAAAGCACATGTGAAATTATACCTTGGAAAGTGGGATTTAGACAGAGGATGCATGTTGATACAATGATATTTAGGGTTCCACTTTTATTGGCATTGCTTGAAAACTTCATTTGGATGGAACATTTCATGACTTTGACTTTGAAATTTTGGTTTGAAAATTTTATGTAAGATAAAATTTCCAAAAAGGCCATAAGTCTCATATTCCCTTCGTGTTAGAAACTCTTTTATGCAAAGGGAATTGCCAATAAATCTTTTCATGCAATACCCTAAAAGTGGAGAAATCACTTCTTTGTTTTCAATAACCTTGCTAATCAAACTTACAAAGTTATTCTAAGGATGCAATCCTATAATGGGATGCAAAGATATTGAGAATAATAATGAGTAATGAGATGCATGCATGCCAAGATGTGATTCAAATTTGTAATAGAAATCACTAGAAACCAAAAATTCCACGTTAGTTCTTCAAAGAAACGTAGTTGAAGAGGAGTTTAGAAAAGTGACTCAAGTATTACAAAAGTAGCTACTTCTAAGCTACGAAGAATTTGCCCATGCATTTGAGGTCTCTCTTAATATCAAACAACACTTTTTCATACCACAATCCTTCTTTCATCTTTAGAGCTGCCCCATTATCATCATATATTTGATCAATACCAAAAGCATGTGAGCCATTAGAGTAGATTACTCAAACCATCATTATTTACTAATGATAGTTTGTCAGGTCTTGTGGAGCAATAAATGGAACTCATAACTCTTGCTTGTATGTCGCTCCCAAGGAACTTCCAATATGACTTCTTTCCTCTCCTGAATATTACAAATTCATGAACTTTTCTTTAGTGCCCTTGGTGACCACATAGCAACACTATTTTTCCTAAGCTAGCTGCTTAGTAGTATTTTAAGATCCTAATGTTAGGATAATTGAAGTTGAGGTCCAAAAGGTGACTAGTTATCTATAGTATCCACAGTTGGGTACATACACATAATTAGTCCTTTTTTATAGCTTGTATTTGAGGACTTTTTCACACTCTCAATCATAATGCAAGGAATACGATTGAACTCAAAAGGCTTGATCACTTGTTATGTGCTTCTTCACCTTAAGAACTATGAACTCAAAAGGCTTGATCACTTGTTATGTGCTTCTTCACCTTAAGAACTATCACCATACAAGGGAGCCCCGCTCACTGTTGATTTAATCTTACACAGACAACAACCAATATGTGATTATGACTTCAACCCCACTTTTTTGTTGTTTTTTTTTGTACTTGCTCGAAGGGCCACATCAACTTAGAAAGTAGACCTTATCTTTCAGTGCAAGTTTGTCCTTGAGTAGCCTGTTGTATTCTTCAATAACTGTAAACTATGTGAAACTCTTGGAGTATAAGGCAGGGATAAAAAGAATGCCATAAGATTGGCTATATGTCCAAATTTCATTTCAAAATCTTAGTCTAGGGTTTCACATGTTTCTAGTCAAAATCATTTTTCCTCTTGTAGGTGATTGGACAATGATTCGTCATTTAAGGTAATTTCCCTTTCAAACTGTGTCCACTTTGAGTCTTTGTTCATTTCTAAGTATCTTTCATACGCAATTCTAGACTAAGGTGATTTTCCACATTTTCATGTTTCCAAGTTGACCTAGGTAGTTTAAGTGATATTTAGTGATATCCTTACATGTTTGAATCACGGGTGCCGGATGCAAATGCAAATGTAAATGAACAAAAGAAAATAATTAAGTCAGAGATGAATACATAAGTATAACAAACTAAACAGAAAATTTAAATATAGAATTAGAATTTAAGAAAGTATAAGGCGAGAGAATTCCCTCATGTGTCCTAAAAAAAGGGAACTTCCTAGGCTTAACAATGTCTTAAAGGAATGGATCTATACAAGCATGGTTGCTTTAGGGTTCTTATAAACAAGTGCAAAGTTTAAGTCCTACGCCCCCTATTTGATGGTTCCTAAATTGTCCTTACTATCACCAACACTTTGGCTAGTAAGGCCCCCAATCCTTGCCCATGATAGCCTTTAAATGGAAAGGGTTTAATTTGTGTGAGGGTGTTTCGTGTGCCTGAATTACATAGGTACAATTAACACATTTTAAGTTTTTAAGGAGTTTATAATTTTTTTTTTTACATATTATTTTGGCTCACACTAAATTACATAGGTACAGTTAACACATTTTAAGTTTTTATGGATATAATTAAACATTTTCCCTTAAAGTTTATATGTACTATAATAAAATTTAAATTGTTTCAACCAGTATAAATCTAAAGAGTTTATAAAATATATTTCTTTCACATAATATCATTATATAGAGGTACTATAATAGCTAAACCAATCCAACATTACTCCAAATGAAAATACAGAGCTATACATGATTGTTATTGAAATTATTATAATATGATGATGACTTGTGGCTTATCTAAAATCATAAGAGAAATATTTGATATGTAACTCTCCAAATAAAATTTGTTACTTGAAGATTTAAATGTGACCTTTAGTGTGATTATATGAGAAAAAAATATATTTGCGTAACATGACAAATGCTATATAATTTTCTCCCACTTCATGTACTATTACGTGGAAAAGATTTTATTTTTCACATACTATTTTGGCTCAAACTGTATTACATAGGTACAAATAACACATTTTAAATTATTATGGATACACTTAAACATTTTCCCTTATAGTTTATATGTACTCAAATAAAATTTAGATTGTTTCAACCAGTATAATTCTAAAGAGTTTATAAAATATATTTCTTTCACATAATATCATTAGATAGAGGTACTATAATAGCTAAACCAATCTAACATTACTCCAAAGAAAGGACAAAGCTATACATGTATTGAAATTACTATAAGATGATGAGGACTGGTGGCTTATCTAAAAACAGAAGAGAAATATCTTATATGTCACTTTCTAAATAAAATTTTTTAGCTGAAGATTTAATTTTTTCCTCTAGTTTGATTTTATGGGAAAAAATGTTGTTACGTGACATGACAAATCCTATTTGAGTTACCCCCACTTGATGTGATATTATGTGCAAAAGATTTTTTTCACATACTATTTAAAGTCACACTGTATTACATAGGTACAGTTGACACATTTTAAGGTTTTATAGATTCACTTAAATATTTTCTCTTAAAGTTTAGATGTACTCCAATAAACTTTAAATAGCTTCAACCAACATAAATCTAAAAAGTTTATAAAATGTATTTCTTTCACATCATATAATTAGATGAAGTTAGAATAATAACGAAACCAATCCGACATTACTCTAAAGAAAAAGAGAAAGCAATACATGATTGTTATTGAAATTATTATATGTTGACGACGACTTGTGGCTTATATAACAATATAAGAGAAATATATGATATGTCACTCTTTAAATAAAATTTGATAGTTGAAGTTTTAATTGTGTCCTTTAATTTGATTTTATGAGAAAAAAAATGTTGTTGCGTAACATGACAAATGCTATATAGTTTTCCCTCATTTGATGTATAACTATGTGAAATTTTTTTTTTTTTTTAACATACTATTTTGGCTCACACTGTATTACATAGGTACGGTTAACACATTTTAAGGTTTTATGGATACACTTCAATATTTTTCCTTAAAGTTTATATGTATTACAATAAAATTTAAATTGTTTCAACTAATATAAATCTAAAGAGTTTATAAAATATATTTCTTTCACATAATATCATTAGATACAGGTACTATAATAACTAAACCATTCTAACTTTACTCCAAAGAAAAAGACAAAGCCGCACATAATTGTTATTGAAATTATTATAAGATGATAATGACTTGTGGCTTATCTAAAAATGTAAGAGAAATATCTGATATGTCACTTTTTAAATAAAATTTGTTAGTTGAAAATTTAATTGTGTCCTTTAGTTTGATTTTATGAGAAAAAAATGTTGCGTGACATGACAAATGCTATAGAATTTTTCCCCACTTTACTTACTATTATGTGGAAAATATTTCTTTTTCACATACTATTTTGGCTCACACTGTATTACATAGGTACAATTAACACATTTTAAATTTTTATGAATACACTTAAACATTTTTCCTTAAAGTTTATATGTACTCTAATAAGATTTAATTGTGTCCTTTAGTTTTATTTTATGAGAAAAAAAATGTTATTGTGTGACATGACACATGCTATCTAATTTATCCCCACTAGATGTGATATTATGTGGAAAAGATTTTTTTTTTTTCAAATACTAATTAAACTCACTATATTACATAGGTACAGTTGACACATTTTAAGTTTTTATGAATCTACTTAAACATTTTCTCTTAAAGTTTAGAGGTACTCCAATAAAATTTAAATTGTTTCATCTAGTATAAATCTAAAGAGTTTATAAAATGTATTTCTTTGACATAATTTCATTATATGGAGGTAGAATAAGAGGGAAACCAATCCAACATTGCTCCAAAGAAAAAGAGAAAGCAATACATGATTGTTATTGAAATTATTGCAAGATGATGATGATTGGTGGTTTATCTAAAAATAGAAGAGAAATATTTGATATGTCACTCTCAATAAAATTTGTTAGTTGATGATTTAATTGTGTCCTTTAGTTTTATTTTATGTGAAAAAAATATTCTTGCATGACATGACAAATGCTATTTAATTTACCCTCACTTGGTGTGATATTATGTGAAAAATATTTTTTTCACATACTATTTAGACTCACACTATATTACATTAGTACAGTTGACACATTTTAAGTTTTTATGGATCCACTTAAACATTTTCTCTTAAAGTTTAGATGTACTCCAATAAAATTTAAATTCTTTCAACCACTATAAATCTAAAGAGTTTATAAAATATATTTCTTTCACATGATATCATTAGATGGAGGTAGAATAATGGCGACACTAATCCAACATTACTCCAAAGAAAAAGAGAAAGCAATACATGATAGTTATTGAAATTATTATAACATGATGATGACTGGTGGCTTATCTCAAAACATAAGAGAAATATTTGATATGTCACTCTCTAAATAAAATTTGTTAGTTGAAGATTTAATTGTGTCATTTAGTTTTATTTTATGGGACAAAAATGTTGTTGTATGACATGATAAATGCTATTTAATTTTCTCCCACTTGATGTGATATTATATGAAAAAGTCTTTATTTATAACTACTAATATTGTTTTACAAAAGATTAAAACAAACAAAAACAAATAAAATAACCATTTTCTATTTTCCATTGTGCTAAAAGTGGTAACTAAGATGGCTCTTGGAACAATTACTGCAATGTTCTTCGAGCGGGCGGGGGGTGGGGGGGATATCCAAAAGAAAAGCATAGAGGAGCAATCTGCTGGAAATGTTACAGTTTGCTTCTTACCAAAGAAATAGTTTCTGAGTTTAAATTCTTTGTTTTAAATGAGGTGACAACATTTTTATATTTCAAGGAAGAAGGTGGAGGACAAGATACAAATAAGATGATGATAAAAAAAAGAAATTTACAAACAAGATACAAAGGAGAAAACATTAAAAGTAGAAAAAAAAAAAAAACTTATATTGGGCGCTTGCCCTCTTAAAGGCGATTCGAAAATCCAGAACGAAAGAAACCGAAGAAATTATTCTTGGCAGATGGAGTTGCTTAATGTTCTCTTTGTAGGGTCATCTTTTGGCAGAAACCAAAGAATATCATTTTAGTTTTGCTCATATCTGTAGTNAAAAAAAACAAAAAAAAAAAAGGAAGAAGATAGTGATCAATTGACATGCATTGTCAATGGTAGGTACTACATTAAAATACAGGGATTCTATGATATTACATAAGTATATCATACTACACTGACGTGACAAGCATACATAATTTTTATATTTTATTAGATATAAAATATAATTTATTTAATTTTTTAAATAAACTTAAAAATAATTAACTTGTATACATGTTATTCATTTATTAATTATTCTTATGTAGTATGACATACTATATAAATACTAAAAGTATCTAAAAAAATCTCCATTAAAATAAGGTGTATCGAAAGCATAATCTTAATTTATGGTACAATATGAAAGCGAAATGATAATAGATATATGGAGAGAAATTTGGAAGATTAGTCATGAATGGCTACACATGCATTCTTAGCAGATTTATTTACTTTTTAATGTATTTTTTAAAAAGAGAGTTAGATTCAGAAGCAATGGAGTTTACAAGATTTTTCCAACATCATTCTTCAACTTGAGAGGCGGCTATAGACCATGTCATTTTGGATTCTTTTTTTTTNTTTTGGATTCTTTTTTTAATTGTTTTATCAGTCAAATATACATTTTCAAAAAATTAAAAATTAATGGTTCTCCATAGAAAATTAGAAAATTAAATTTTCAACACGTGAGAAATAGTTTCTCATAAAAAATTTAATATTCTTGATATTTAAAATATCTTACAAACATAATGGTTATAAATTGTTACACTTGGTGGCAAACCCCAATTATGGAGATCATCATCAAAGGCCCATTTGCACTATTGCATAAATGAAGACTTTTTCGTTTTTTTTTTGGTCACTGATGGTGTGAATGAAGAAACCTTGCAAAAAAATAATGAAAAAGAAATGAGTTTTATAGGCGATTTCATTGATCTCGTCCAATTAAACTCTAATTATCATAGCATGAGGTCCTATTAGTAGTAATGGGACATGTCAATAATAAGTCATTAATTTTATGAAGAGGACACTTAGCAATTAACATTAACACTCAATCCTCTTCTTAAAATAAAGAAAAATGTTTTTTTTTTTTTATCAATTGGGTTGTAGATTAGTTAATCAAAAAATTCTCTTTGTAAAAAGATAGTCTTATATTCGAGGCTTCTCATTCGTAAAATGAGAGTCTCAAAGTGCTCATCTGCACAAAATTATAATTATGAGTGCTTTCATAACAAGACTCATGGAATAGAGATAAATCATCCCAAATTTAATAAATTTAAATTTATCCAAAAGTTGAGATTAAGCTGTAGTTGTTGAGTTAAAAATAAATTACTTTTTTTTTTCTAATAAAAACTTCATTAATAGTCAACTGAAGCATCAGGTGCCATTAAAAGAGTAGGGATAGGAGTAAGAAAATGCATTGATGAAGGTGTGAGTAGCTGACAACGTGGAGCCCAATGGATTTCTAGAGCAAGGGATGCGTAATTGAGAAATCAACTAGCGTGGGCCATTGCTTTATGAGTCGGGCCCAAGAAGCATCAAACTATGAGGTATTAAATTGTGTTGATAAGCCTGATCATACACCCCAACTACTGACGGCCTAGCATTAAAAATTATGAGAGCCCATATCCATGTCATAAACACGTGGAGCTTTCTCACATGGGCATGTCATAATCTTTGCCCAAAATCTAATCACTACTTAACACGTGTGTATGAAAAATAAGTGAAGGGGGGTTTTTTTTTTTTTTTATAATTTGTATCTGTGAGAACATGTAAATTATAGTTTAACCCCTATCTTTAAAATTCCAAAGAGGATGCATGGTTTTCATTGCATTCTTCAACATCATGATTTTAACTGTTTTAATGATGTTTCAATAGGCAAGCGGGCCATGAGCAGGCTTAGCCCATACATTTTATATCAGCTTAGCTACAACTGGCCCATGGTCAAGGCCTTTTCTTTTAAAACAAAAAAGTGAGACTACACATTCACATTATCACATATCTCTCTTTTTTTTTTTTTTTTGGGTACATTCCTTAACAAATTCTTGTTATTACCTATCAAATTTTGTTCAAATGGAGCCAAGAATTGGAAACATGGCAAAAAAAAATTGAAGACAAAAAATTAACATATTAGTGCAAAAAAAAAAAAAAATTGAAAACATGGCAAAAGTTAATAAACCAATGCAATTCTAACTCAAACACTTATTTATGCATATTTCCACACATGCGCTTACACTCAAAAGTAACAAATATGAGATGAAATTCTAGATCAATTTAGAGTAAGAATGGAAAAATTAGTTTAGAAACACATAATTTCTTCTTTATTTTGTTTGAGAACCAAGTAAACCAATATTTAATTATTATTTTTTATCAGATAGATCTACATTTTATGATTAGGGTCTATGATTTAAGGTGGATTTTTGGCTTACGATCTAAGGTTTAGCATTTAAGATTTATGATTCCAAATTTAGAGTTTAAGATTTACGAGTTTTGAGTTTAGGATTTATGATTCAAAATTAGAGTTTATTGTTTATGATTTATGATTTAGAATCTAGGGTTTAAGACTTGTAGTTTAGGATTTAAGATTTAGGGTTTTAGTACTTATAATCACTTTTAGATAAAACAAATTAAGTGATAAAAATTACATATTTATTCAAATGTGATTATAAATTCAAATTTTTCAAAATAATAAATATCACTACCTAATATTTTTCATTCAACATTAGCAATTTAAAAAAAAAAAAAACTGGATTTGTGTAAATTTTCTTAATATTTTTTCAACATCGTCTGTATAATTAGCACAAATAAAAATGAATGAAATAGGATGCCAAAATATCTTGTTAGGTGTGACCCATTCATGATATAAAAATAAAAATAATAATAATAAAGAAAAAATATAATAAATGGTTGAGAGGGGCCCAACCCCTCAATCCCTCAAAGGCTCAAACGTTGGACCGAGCGTGACGAGGGGGGAATTGTAGGAAAAGCAAAGGGATAAAAACCGCAGGGAAGCTCAGAAGCAGACTCCTTACTTCTCAGGTGCCGCCGGCGTTCCTCTGTCGTGGAGCCATGGAAAACGACGACGTTGATATGCAGGGAGAAGAGACCAATGAAGCTGTAATAGTTTCCTCTCGCTTCTATTCGTTTTTTCGTTTTTGCTGATTTCATTGTCTAACCTTCGTTTCGTTTCTTATTTTATTGTTCAATCTGAAACCCTAGCTTTTTTATTCATCTATGTGAAATGGAAAATGAATATAGGAATTGGATGACATGAAGAAGCGGTTGAAGGAAATGGAGGATGAAGCTGCTGCTTTGCGAGAGATGCAGGCCAAGGTCGAGAAGGAGATGGGATCTGTACAAGGTGGGTTTTCACTTGTTTTGTTTAATTTTTTATGCTAATTTCAATGTTAATGCCGTTTCTTATTATGTAAATTATCATCTTTTTTTTTTTTTAAATGATTTCTAGTATCTTTTCAATCTGTTTTTCGTTTTGGTGCGAATAATCTGTGTTATATGTGCATTTGGGTTAAATGGGCTATACAATGGTAGTTCTAGTTTCTTCATCCTGTGTTCATGAAATTAGCCCTAAATCCTCCTTTTTCTTCCCCTGGAAAAGAATTTTTTTCTTAACAATTTCTTCATTAAATTAATAAACTATGAATTGCATAGTTGGCTTGTTAAATGGTAATGCATTGCATTGCAAATCGTACGATTCATGGGTTAAAAGTTGTATTTAGAGGTTGGGAAGGGTTCTATAGTATAGCATAATTACAAAATCATAATAATATTTGCATGCACTCTCTTTTCTTGTCATGTTTTCAACTGAATTTAAACTGGATTTTTGAATTTCTAAATTTTAAATGTGGAGAAGTTTTGGCATACATGACATAGTTAGAACTTGAGTTATATAATCAAACCACTTTTCTGTTTGTCTTTTTATAAAATAAGGGGGGGAAAAACCTTTAAGTCCCGTTTCAATGTTGTCTCATTTCTTTCTTCTACTTCTTCCTTTGCACTTGGTGTGACCACTGGTGTGGGTACTTTCTAATGGTTGATAAATTTCTGTTGTTACCATAGCAGAAGATAATAGTCATTGTGTGTCAATTAATTGGTAATTTATGTTTGTCTCCACATTATTACTGGAATCCTGTCTCTGTTATTTATTCTTATCTCCAAATAGATCCTGCTACTGCTGCTGCAAGCCAGGCCAATAGAGAAGAAGTAGATGCTCGATCAATCTTCGTAGGCAATGTGAGCTCTCTTCTCCATGTTTACCAAAAAGCCTTTTTATCGCACTAAGTTAGTTGTTTTGTTGTCATCATATATGATCTGGGCTAATGGTAATAAGATGAAATATCACAACTTTTGTGTAAAGTGATTGATTCAATTATAAGCCAAAGTTTGTATGCAAATAAACTACTACTGGTATCAAATTTGAGGTAGTTTGCATGTATGGAATATATGCCTATGTATAGTATCTACAATAAATGTGGAGTAATTTTGGGCTTATTCACCAACCTTTTGAGACTCTCTAGCAGTGCATCACAGAACCATATTCAGAGATTGTTAAGCTATAATCTTCTGTGATACTTACTAATGTTTTGGCTTTGCGAGGCTATGCTTAGTATCACTTTGTTGGTGACATTTGAAACAGGATATACACATTTCACGTGTTTATGTGTATATCAATATATGCATTCAAATGTCACTGTAAGAGTATGAAAAGTAGTAACTGTTTTGTAATTATTTTGATTATGTATTTCTGATAGCATGCTCTCAATTTTTGATCCTAGCACTCATATCCAATATCATGTTGATTGTTTGCTTACTGTTGTTGGATGCTTTCGCAAGGAATTTCATTTGAGTAGGTACGTAGTTATGGATGATGGGTGCTTTTCTTTGTTGAATTTTGTTTCAGTGAAGAGAAGATTTGGTAATTTCTAGGGCTTCTTTGATATGTAGAATGTAAACATCATAATGCAAAGCTAGATACAGCTTACCATAGACTGTAAGGAGATTTACTAATGGACAAAGATGAGGAAGAAGGGAGGAGAAAAGAGACAGAAACTATTCCTTCTAAAAATAATTACTCATACGAAGATGTTGAATAATGATAGAAGAAAAAGTTATTAAAATCTAATACTTGTTTATCGGGACAGAAGAGCTCTTATTGATTATCCTGCTTGAATTAGCCATCTGAAACCCCACTTTTCTTGCTGCTAGAAAATGCTGCTACCAAAGTACTGGCCTAATCAAATTGACCAGCAGTGTTGAAAGATAGTTAGTTATCCAACTTTAGCACACTTGCAGCCTTAATTGTAGCCAATCTACTCTAGGAAGTCTTGTCAGTTGCTGATGTCTGCATTTCTTGCTTTCAAGCTTCTGAAGTGAAATTGCTACAGTAATTTTTTAATCTTATTTCTACGCTTGCAAAGATTTATTGGAGTTTCTTGTAATTTAGTTTCTTTCTTTTTCAGTGCCTCAATAAGATGATGGCTTTCATGAATTCATCCATCGTTATCCATCTGGGGTTTTCCCTGTTTCATTATGAGCCTGTATATTCTTGCACCTGGTGTCTGTTTTGGTCAATGGGCAATTAAACACGGTTTATGGTATTTCATGACCAATGGTTCTGTACCTGCATTTTGACTCCAATCTGTTATCAGATTTTAGTAGGTTTCTGTCTTAAATATCTTAGCCAATTTATCAAAATTCTCCATGTCAGCACTGGTGGATTTTCATTGCCTTCCCACCATTGGCTGAATACTAAACGCTTTGAACTTCACTGTGCTCTGTCCTCAAAATTTATAATTTTTTAAGAAAATTAATATATGACTTTTAGAAGAGTGAGCATTTCTGCATTTTCTGTTAGAATGTGCTCCTGAAATATTGAAGTTTGATTGTTTTCTTAGTGGTGGCATTCTGCTTTGACATTATGTTTAACTACAATCGCAGGTCATGCTTCCATCTACAAGTTTTCTGGTTTAGTAAGGCTGCGGTTGGAAGTATAAGATAGTATTTAGCTGGAGGAGGAAAACAAAAATTAGAAATTTACAAAATCAAATTAACATAAAGAGTGGAAAAACCAAGCATACAACACAGAAAAACCATGGAGGATAGAGGAGAGTATGAGAGTGTTAAAAAAAATTAGCTGTTGAGAAAAGCAATATTCATGGTTTTGTCAAGATATATATTTTGAAAGAAAGAGGAAGAGGAGGAAACCAAGAATGGACAAAAACAAAACAAAACAAAAAAAAAGTAGTTGTCGATATGTTAAAGATGAATAAGAGAACTTTGTAGGATAAGAAGTTTCAATTAGTATACATTGCATGCTTTTGCGTTGGGATGGACAGAGGAATGGATTATATTGGAGATCGAGAACCCAGACTCATACTGGTGAGAAGATGACATGCTTTAAAGGTTAAGGACTATCCATGGATGTCTGCTGTTTTGCTTGCAAAGCAAAAGGCTGCCTTTTGGTCGTGCTTAGTCTCAAGAAATATGTAGGTGTTCTTTCCTCATGGTGAGGGGCCTTGCACATTACTTCATTTCTCCCTTAGGATTCTGAGGAAATTTATGTGTCTTTCCTTCGATTCTTCTTTGCTTCTCTTGTTTTAGATACTTCTGGATGCAAAATAAAGAAAGAAAAGACAATCAGAAACGAAGAAGCAAAAAGTAAAGAGAGCTAGTTATGCATTACACCAATTATGAGAGCTATTGTTATTGTGGTTCCATGATTGCTGTTTAACTTCTAGTTGAAATAAAGCTTAAAAATTCAAAATTGATTTTAGATTATTTCAATTTGCATGTATTCTGAGAGGTAATCAGGAGAACCCACATGTATATGGGTTCCTGAAAGAATGTTGGAATGGGTCTTAACTGCCAAATGAATGTAAATCACATATATTGGCTGTGAGTGTATAGTGACAAATAATTAGAGTATCTGGTTGTATGAGTGTACTAGAAAGTGCCAACTTTTATTTTTCAACCTCAGTATTTGGGTATCATATGGTAAATGTTTTGGATTACTTGTTCTTTGGACCATCATAGAATCTCTTTGATTCAATAACCCCCGCAGGTAGATTATTTGTGCACTCCTGAAGAAGTGCAGCAGCATTTCCAATCGTGTGGAACAGTAAACAGAGTTACCATTCGGACTGACAAGTTTGGCCAACCCAAGGGTTATGCTTATGTGGAGTTCATTGAAGTAGAGGCTGTTCAAGAGGCTCTCCTTCTGAATGAATCTGAACTACATGGGCGCCAATTGAAGGTTGAAGCAAGAATTTCTGAACTTTTTTGTCCCTTTTTTTATTCTTTATTTTGTTGATTGCTGTAAAGTGTAAACATATTATGGAAAGAAATCTATCATTGCATCCTCCTATCAAAACCTACCCTGTTTCCAATTTTCTACCCCATCCACTTATTTTGACATTTTGCAGGTAACCACAAAACGGACCAATATACCTGGAATGAAGCAGTATCGACCCCGGCGGTCCAATCCTTACATGGGGTTCCGAGCCAGAACCCCATCTGCACCTCCTTTTGTCTATTCTCCTTATGGATATGGGTATGTCATATGGTTCTCACTTCTCAGTTCTTCCCCTTTCAATGTGTCTGTTTCATGCTACAATAGTAGCCTTACCACATATTTTTGTTCATTGCAGAAAGGTTCCAAGGTTCAGAGCGCCAATGCGTTACAGCCCCTACTATTGAATGCCCAATGCTACTAAGACGGATCTATCTATAGACTGATGCATGGACAACGACACCCTTCTCCCTCGTATGCGTCATGGGTGACGTTTTGGGTACAAGTTATGGCGGATTCTCTGACCACCTAGAGTGATGTGGTTGGTTCTATGAGGATTAAGCATTGACTTAAAAGTAAAACCTTGTAAAATTGTGGTGTTGCACCTGCTCTTTTTTTTCTGTATGGATAAATTCAAATGAGGTTCTTTGTATAAGTATCTTTCGTAAATGTGGGTTTTTGGATGCCTATCTTTCTCTCTGTGCAATTAGCCTATGGTATCGGTTTTTGTAGCTTTATTGATGTTAGACAGATATCTTATGGTGGTCCTGTCTTAATCTTTGCTCCAATGCTGCCTGTCTGTGGCCTATCAAACTTATGGTTTCCAACTACTGATTTTCAGGAAAATCAACCACTTCAATTTTTCTTAAACATTTGGTCACATTTAACTTTGTTTATCTGTTTCTTCATAACAGTAGGCAACGTGACAAGTTTTTTTGGTACCTGTTGCATTTTATTGTAATTGAGAGAATGATTTCTAGTTGAGGGAAAGGTGAAATCATTTTTGGCCTACTCATGCATATAGGTAGAGGGGGTTTGGATTAGCTTTTTACATCTCCAAAGTTGATTTTCATAAACAATCATTACATTCAATGCATTAGAATAAGCTCTTTAGCGGAATATTTTATTCTTCGCAAAATAAATTCATGTACTGTTCGAATTTATCATATTGTTCTCAATTTTAAAACTTTTATAAGTATTTTATTCTATTGTTAGTAATATATTGACACTTAAAAGTGATTATAAAATCAATTTTTCTTAAAGTAATTTTTTTTCCTCAAAATTTACTTTTTCATAATCAAATCTTTCCAAAATTAATTCTCCATACAATCTAATTTTTCACAGCTATTCCATTATCAATTAGTTTCAGAGATTACATGCATACAACAGGATTAGCAGCCTACTAGGTGCACAGTAAAACGTAATTACAGCTCAAATCTGAGTTCTTATTAATCGGGTAAAAAAAATGCAACTTTTGCACCCATTGATATAGCTCACAGAGCTCACTTGGTACACACAATGTATTCAAGAATTTCTCATTGAAAAGGATGGCATGTTAATCTTGAATGGTGTTACTATGAAGTATGAACCCTATGTCTCACCCTTGAAATATTGCTAGTCTATGATGTCCTTCTCAAAACTTTGACATTAGAAGGAAAAATGACATTAGTATATTACAATTTCAAGTTAAGTTTACACCTAGGCTATTTTTCATAGGCGTATGATGATAAAGGTCAACACCTATAAAGTATTCACAATTGTTTAAGCTAATGGATAAGTTTTCTAAAAAAAAATAGAAGTTTATTTAATCAAATCAATAAAATATCATAGAGGGATTGATTAGAAAAGTCTCAATGATTACATAAATAATTGGAATATACCCGATTCTGTGAGGACTTTCTATTCATCAGCCATCGGCTGAAATAACACATTTATAATAATAAAAATATTCCCAGTGTCAGACTCTTTTACTATAGATTCTCACTCTGATATTCTTTGGGATCATTCTTCATTCTTCCCCTCTCTGAAAAATGGCTCTCGCTTCTTCTTCTCTTATCACCTACAAACCTACCCTTCAATCCCATCCTTCTGCACCCCTCGCCGCCCCTCACCAGCGCCACCACCTACTCCCTGCCACAGCCACCCGCAGATCCATTATAGTTGCCAATTCTGTTGAGCCTTCAAAATCAACGGTGCCCACCACCCCGACAACCTCCACTAGCCTAATTTCCAGCAGATGGACCCTTGATAGCTGGAAGACCAAGAAGGCCCTTCAGCTCCCAGAATACCCAAATCAGAATGAGCTCGAACAAGTCCTCCAAACCATTGAAACTTTCCCTCCCATTGTGTTCGCCGGAGAGGCGAGGAGCCTCGAGGAGAAATTGGGTCAGGCTGCTGTGGGCAACGCTTTTCTGCTTCAGGGTGGGGATTGTGCAGAGAGCTTCAAGGAATTTCATGCCAATAATATTCGTGATACGTTCCGTGTTATTCTTCAAATGAGTGTCGTTCTAATGTTCGGTGGCCAAATGCCTGTTATAAAGGTTTGGTTTTCATCCATTATTTTGATCTCTGTTTCACTTTGTTCGTATTTATTTATAGCTCTTTCAAGCTTGGTGAGATTGGAAATTGGTTTGGTTTGGAGAGAAAGGAGCATTTTTTTATTGTGATTGATCAAAATCTTGGCCATTAGATGAAAAATGATTTTTTTTTGTTCTGATTGGACATTTAGTTTTTGTTTTTGATGGATGAGAATGACATGCTTCAATTGTGGGGTATGCTGACTTAGGTGGGGAGAATGGCGGGTCAGTTTGCAAAGCCAAGATCTGACTCATTTGAGGAGAAGAATGGAGTTAAGCTGCCAAGTTACAGGGGGGACAATGTGAATGGTGATGCATTTAATTCAGAATCAAGAATCCCAGATCCACAGAGGATGGTAAGAGCCTATTTGCAATCTGTGGGTACCCTGAACCTCCTGCGTGCGTTTGCAACAGGAGGTTATGCTGCCATGCAAAGGGTCAACGAGTGGAATCTAGATTTCATGGAGCGCAGTGAACAGGGGGACAGGTATTTTATCTAACCTCTTTATTAATTTATTTCAACCTGAAAGGGCTCTTTAGAATAGATGAAAAGGGAGAATAATAGAGGGGATATAAATTGAGCTAAAATTGAATAGTAGCTTATGTTACGTTATACTGTATTGGAAGATATTTTCCCTGGCATAAATCTCATAGTCTTTTTGAGTAAAGAAGTGATTAAGAGATACCGGATTGGTTCAATAATATAGTCCATTTACAATTTTGCATAAAAATATTTTAGAATTACAACTCTCCAATTTTCTTGTGGTGAACATTTACAACTTAATTTATCTAATGACGAATATGGTCCAGTTCCTTGTTATGCATTATCCCTATTTTTTTTTTTTGGTTGACTGCAAAAGATAAATAGATCATTTTGAAGAGAAATGACTACTTTTCATTGTTGGCCTTGGCTCCTTTGAAAGTTTCCGGCTCTTATGCAATTGTTCTTTCTTGTGTGGCACCATAGGTACCGTGAATTGGCTCACCGAGTGGATGAGGCCCTTGGCTTCATGGGTGCTTCTGGACTCACATCTGAGCATCCAATTATGACTACAACAGAATTTTGGACCTCCCATGAGTGTTTGCTTCTTCCTTATGAGCAAGCACTTACAAGGGAGGATTCTACTACTGGTCTTTACTATGATTGCTCAGCTCACATGCTATGGGTTGGAGAACGCACCCGTCAACTTGATGGTGCCCATGTTGAATTTTTGAGAGGAATTGCTAATCCACTTGGTATTAAGGTGCGTATGCTGTGTTCCTCATCTATTTTTTAAAACTATGACCACTGCCGTTCCATGTTTTTTCTGCCCTTAATACATTACACTATATTGCTATTTAGCATTGCATCATTACAATTACTTTGCACACGCTTTATTAAGTAAGTTGGTTGTAATTATATGCTAGTATGCTTTACGAACTAATACTACAATCTGGTTGGTAATAGATTATGCATTGCTGATAAAAATTAGACAGCTAGTAATAGGATCTTGGTTTTTCAGGTAAGCGATAAGATGGATCCTGATCAACTTGTTAAGCTGATAGATATTTTGAACCCAAAGAACAAGCCTGGAAGAATTACAGTAATTGTTAGAATGGGAGCTGAGAATATGAGAGTCAAGCTTTCTCATCTAATCAGGGCGGTCCGCAGAGCAGGTCAAATTGTCACCTGGGTTAGTGATCCCATGCATGGAAACACCATCAAAGCTCCTTCTGGCCTTAAAACCCGTTCTTTTGATGCGATAAGGGTAATTTTCATATATACTTGCTTCCATTTTCCAGTATTATATATAATTCTTACATTCGTGTTATTAATACACTTCTGATCTAAAATAAGGCTTCGTGTTTGCTAATAACTTTTTGTCCTTCCATCCATCCTGTACAAGTTTTTAAGTTTCTGTTGCTACTATAACTTTTCTGGGGGCATGCAATCTAACTCCACTCTAAAGCATACTTGGGGGGGGGATGTGTTTGGGTTGGGTTTGGGAACTGTTCCTTGATTGTGATCTTTGTGTTGTCTCAACCTCATTAAATAGTTTCTATGCTATAAGCGTTTCGAGTCCTTGCTCCTGGAGTGTCTGGATCTGGTACATAATAGTTTGTTGATTGCTCAATACTTCATTTACTTGTAGACTTCACCACAACAAAAAGTGGATTTCAAACAAGATTGTATATCCAAACTATAGATGAACAAAACTTGGTTGAATTGCTTTTGCTGTGGGTTCATCTCTATGATTTTAGTACTGGTTGCCTATGTGATTCAAATTTGGTTGGTTGCTATCCTTTTATTTAANTCCTGGAGTGTCTGGATCTGGTACATAATAGTTTGTTGATTGCTCAATACTTCATTTACTTGTAGACTTCACCACAACAAAAAGTGGATTTCAAACAAGATTGTATATCCAAACTATAGATGAACAAAACTTGGTTGAATTGCTTTTGCTGTGGGTTCATCTCTATGGTTTTAGTACTGGTTGCTTATGTGATTCAAATTTGGTTGCTATCCTTTTATTTAAAGAAAGTTGTATTACTACTGATAATAAATTCATAACTTCCTTTTTGTTGATATTGTTTATAGGCTGAGCTGAGAGCTTTCTTTGATGTTCATGATCAAGAAGGAAGTTACCCAGGAGGAGTTCATTTAGAAATGACTGGGCAGAATGTGACAGAATGTGTGGGAGGCTCACTTACAATTACTTATGATGACTTAAGCTCACGCTACCACACTCATTGTGATCCAAGGCTTAATGCTTCTCAATCTCTTGAACTTGCATTTAATATTGCGGAGAGGCTACGCAAGAGAAGAATGCATTCTCTGTCCTCGCTTAAATTCTGAGGAGGATTTGGTTTGTTCGTAGATTACAATTATTAGTGTATGATGTATTTATCTTTGCAATTGAGAGGGGCCAAAAACCTTGAGCTACTTTGAGTGTTATAAGAACTTAAAAATACTTGATACGTTTAGATTGAGCTACTCAATGAGTGTGAGAACCTATAACACAGTTCAAACACTCACAGTATTCTTCAGACTCAACTTGCAGAGTTTTGTACTATAGAGTTAAGATAATATATATATGTTTGCCTTTGAGTGTGGTATCATTGTGCTTTAAGTGAGAGTGTAATATTTCTTACACAACTTTTGCATTCATAGTCTAGGCAATTATGAAGATAATTTTATAGATTTTCAGGTAGTCTCATACTCTCATTTAATGGC
This sequence comes from Cercis canadensis, assembly GCA_003255065.1. NCBI lineage: Eukaryota > Viridiplantae > Streptophyta > Magnoliopsida > Fabales > Fabaceae > Cercis > Cercis canadensis. Next base: position 146,337 of record QAOA01005801.1, read on the forward strand.
TTGTTACAGCTTTTCTCAGGGGAGTCAAATTTATGACTCTCCAAGAAGCAATTATTTTATAATTGATTTTGGATTAAAACCAAACAAGCCATTGTAATGATACCTTAATGAAAAAATCAGATATTATTCTAGCATAGTGAAGATATATAATGTATCTTGTTAATTGTAATTTAGTTGAAGACATTGCATAAAATTGACATTGCCCAAAGAAATTTTTGAGAATTTATCCGAGAAAACTAGAATGGGAAGTTATCCATCTACATATATACACAGTTACACACTATCTGTTGTAGTAGTTGCCCAAAGTTAAGCTTGGGTTATTTAAGTGAAGGAAAGATGAGAAAAGAGAGAATTGCATTGAGCTCAACACATGGTAAACAGAGATTTGGCTTTATCAAATTTCTACACGCCATTCTAATTGCAACAGAGACTTGAAATTGAGTACAAACGTAGCCAGGGGGGAAGAGTTGCAATTCAAGTGACTGCAACAAGAGAGCAGAAAAGGACATTGGTTATAGTTATTGTGCTTTCACAAGTCTACTCATGCAAAACACAAGTCTACTCTTGTAGTGCTTTTCACAAGTCACAACAAAACTCATAGCAAAGGCAGTTTTGCTTTTTCTCAATCTGTGGATTTCATCCTAATAATTACACCATTAAAAGCCTTACCATAAAGAGAGAAACTTGGACAACACCAACCCATCACTTTACTTAACCTTATCTTAACTATGATTACTGATAAACAGGACCCCCACCAAACCCATCAGAGAATGACAAGTGAGAGGCATAAAGCCTTTTATGCAGATGCGATTCATCTCATCATTACCCTTACCCCAAACAGTGTCACTCTACTACTCACTCCATAATGGTCTCCCAGGCCCCCGGCACCAAAAGGGACGATTCCTTTATTCTCACTACCAAAAATCCCCCATAAACAAACAAAAAGCCTCTTCTAAAGTTAATTCCCACTCCCACCACTTATGCTTTCCCGAGAAACAAACACCCACCATTTTCAATTTTTTTAAATTTTAAATTTTAAAGAGAAAAAAGGGAAAGATTATCTTCGAAGATAATATAATATATTATATTATATATTCAATTTCTTATTCCTCGTTTTTCATATTTTTAACATTGCTCTTTAGAAAAACAGAATTTACATGTCACACTAAACGACAACGCTTCAAGGGTGTAAACAAACAGCAGGCTATCCCATCATCTCGTGCCCCCACTACTACCAACCCATATCTACAACACCGTACATCAGATTCTGCCACGTGTGAAAATGTCCACATCCCGTTCCCCCAATTCTCCCCCTCACACGAGCGACTTGCATGCCGAGGTTTGCGGGTCCCACATCGCCGGCAACAGGTACTTCCTCCCGTTCTCGCCGTTCGCATTGTAGCTCGCCCCGGTGGTCTTGTCCACAAGGGTCCGACCCGGATAACCCGGGTATGCCCCGCTCCCGAACACCCCAGTGCAAGCCGAGACAGCTTCTAGAGGGGCCGTTGGCGGGCCCTGGAAGTATCCGTTGTTAAACGGGTTGGTAACGGTGCCGGCTAAAAGAGTGGCCAGGTTGATGATTATTCCATCAATTCCAACGTCGCCGTTAGGTGCCACTAAAGGCGGTGTCTGTGGACCGTAGATGGGCTGGTGGAAGGGCCAGGCACATTGACCCGGGCACTGAGTCTCGGAGTTTCCAACCCAGATATAAGCAGTGCGAGCCTTTCCATTCAAAGGTCGGGTCGACCCGTGGGTCCCGCACCGGTTCATGCAGAATCCCTCAACGGCTACATCCTTCGCCGTGATGATGACGTTAATGGCGTTGAGGTCGTTGAACTTAGAAGCCAAAGCGTGCAAGTGTCTGCTCTTGAGGTACTTCCCAAGAGAGAGATTCTCGTGGAGGAGTTGTTTCCCTACGACGAGCGCAGAGTAACCTCCCTTGTACTTCTCGGTGGTCTTCCACCACGACGCGGCGGAGGGAAGTGGAACCTTCGGGGAGCTCAGAGACTGAATGAAGTCCACGATTATGGATCGTTGGATGGGAGAGAAGGAACCGTACCAGATGAGATTAACGGTGATCTTCCCCTTGAGAAGCTCACCGTTATGGTACTTCAAAACCAGCGGTTGCTGTTGCACCAAAGCCCCCACTGTGGGCTCAACCAGCAGAAGAACCAATAGAGCAGAAGACACAATGACAAGATGGTAATTAGAAGCCATTTCCAGGGTCAAAGTCTAAGAAAAGTATTGGAACCGAGAGAGAAACTCGATGGACACGAATGAATGAAGGGGAGGCCAGAAGGCTATTTATATGCCGGAAGAGGGTAAGGATGAGCGAAAGAGGAGACAGCTGTAGCCGAAGAGGTGTCAACATCACACGGCTCCACGTGGGAGAGTCTGATTGGGCGTCAAATCTTGCGTAAGCTATGCCAGGCTGTAAGGTTCTTAAGTGGGTCTGACGTGGGAGTCTACGGTGATGGCGACGTTGGCGTAGAGACTGTGTTTAAACCAGTCGTATAGAAAAGTGATTTTACTGACTTGACCTTACTGATATTTCCAAATCCCTAGAATGCTTACCATGCATTTCAGCACAGCTTCGAAGTAGCCACGTGGGTCCCATCAGGAATTCCAAGCACAATCATAACCGTAGGATTCTCATTAAACGGTGGAAAGAGTGTGATGCATGGGATGAGAGCCATATAATTGGAAGAGTTCTGATGGAGAAGGGACCCACATTGGAGTTGATGAACGGTGACGTCAGAAACGAAGTTCGAGGGGGACTGTTTCAGTACTTTGGAGTTTATTTAATTTAATATAGGCACGCATGATGATAGTTAGTAGATTAAAATAGTAGGTCCCTAGGGGCTGTGTTTGGGGAAGCTATTGTGTGCCTGTGACATAGGTGGGCCCAGAGCAGGAAGAGGTTCAGCGATCCTAAATACGTCAGCGTATTAATATTCTTAAATGATGAGAGTGAATGGCAAAATGGGAATTGTGAACGATTATGAAAGTTGGTGAGCTTCTTCCCATGGCGAGGCGGTGGTCCTCACTCGTGAACTTGGAATTCAAATTTATCTATTCCGCAGCACTTCTCTTTTTTTTTTTTTTTTTTTTTTTTTTTTTTTTTTTTTTTTTTTTTTTTTTTTTTTTTTTTTTTTTTTTTTTTTTTTTTTTTTTTTTTCTCTTTTCTCTTTTTTTTTTTCTTCACTTTGATTTTGCTTTTCTTTTCTTTTCTTTTATTTTCACTTTAGCTTTTTTCCTTTTCTTATTTTTATTCCAATGTTTTGAAATTCTCAAAGTACATACTACATATTGGGACGGTGCCGACTGTACCTGAATTGCGCATTCAAACTGCAAGATGTTATAATGGAGATAAAAAGGAGAGCATGATTAGAAGGAGCCAAGTTGGTTGTTGTTAGAATTTATAGAAAGAAATAAGAAGTACCATTGGAAATTTCATCATATGGTATAATTTAATGCATGAAAATTGTAAAGGGATGGTCATGTGAAGGACAATCGGAGGATTAAAGCATTTATGTGTTTGGAAGCAAGTACACACATGTTGAAGGACCTCTTCTTTGAAGGTTAGAGTAATCTGAGAGAGATTTCTCAAATTTTTTTTTATCAAATTAGACTAAAGTTGTTTAAGCGAAAAAGGAAATTACATTATAGTTAACTCAATTAAATTTATACTTTTGTAAATATAAATGTAACTAATTGTAATCTATACAACGCATAGACATCTATTTAACACAGAAAAATCAAACTCATGAAAAGAGATAAGAAAAATAAAGATAAAAAAGTAATAAATAAGAGAGAGCGAATACAATGACTAGAAATAATTTTACTGGCAAAGAAATAATTTTTTGTTAGGTTTATATAGTGATTAGATTTGTTTTTGTGAATGATTTGAATTTAACTATGCTTATTTTAATGGGGTTTAGTAAGAAAGGGAAGATTGTATTAACATTTCTCTAGAAATTTAAGATAAGAACATTTAGAATTCTTTTGGGCCCTATAGCTATTTATATGTAATAAAGATCAACATTTTATTTTGGTTTTATAAGTTAGAATCTATAATAATTGTAAATATAAAATTATCAAATATGAATTAGTTCCCTCTTTTTCAAGGACTAATGCTACTTTATAAATGAAGAACATCATAATACCAATAACTAATCATGACTTAAACACGTTAAACATATGAAATTTTATAAAGATTCACGTGAGTGTTTAAGTCAAAATTTCCATGCAGATAGGATAAGATTTGTAGCAATTTTGAAGAAGAAAGGTTGTCACTTATGATAGAGGACAAAAGACTAGAAACACAGAAAATGGGAAGAGAGTAAATGCAAAGCAAGGCAAGGATAGGATCGAACTACAGTAGTTAGGAAGAATAAGGGCCCATAGCCTATGTTTCTTTGTTGATTAATGTTAAGATAGTTTTGAGGTCTATGAAATAGAGATTTGTCGCATAGTAACAATTTTGAAGGTAAAATTTGATAATACTTAATAAATTCATTATTTTTTATTATAATAAAAAGACTAAAATGTCTTTGTTATAGTAAAAGTATTAAAATGTTATTGTATATAGTATATATTCTACTTCTCTAATTCATTTTTCACAAATATTCCTACCACACATTTTCTCTCGTAATTCTTCTCATTTTCTCCTTCAACCTAATTAACTTGAGCGTTGAAAGTGGCGTGGAAGTTTCAGTTTCGACTTTCTCTTGACCGTACCTATATTTTTTTTGTAAGTTGTCAACTTCACCTTAACTCCAGCAACAATACAATTAATCACGAATGGTCATTATATCAAAGTTAATATCACACCAAGAGTTTCATGCACTAATCTTGATTAGAACTCACGACAATGAAAAGAAAGCAACAACTCTTTTATTATGTGTTTGACCCGGTATCGTGGAAAAGCTAACTTTTTTTTTCTTCTATATTTGAAAATAGAAGAAAAAGGGGAGAAGGAGGTGAGATTTGATGTTGATTAAAACGAATTGTTGGATTAGAAGGGAAACATGTGGATAAAAAGGAGGGCAAGTGGGTGAGTAAAAGAGAAGGGAAAGGGTCACGTGTGAGAAATGCCAAGGACAGCGTCGGCACAGACGGAGACAAAGGCAGTTCAGCGTGGCGGTTTAGGATTTAGGGAATGAGGACCCATTGGCCACACAGCAGCAGCGGAGGAGCCGACCAATGCCTGCGGCTTTTGGATTACGCATCCCACTTCCCACTTTCAACTCATTGCCCCTTCCAATATGTCAAGGTACCTCTCCCCAAGGACAGTGTGTCACCCACTCATCACATTTAACTGCATTCTCATCCGAAACTACATTTAACCACACATGCAATTTTTTTTTTTTTATGCTTTTTACTTAATTGCTCTTCTATGTTTATTACATCATAAAATGTTTTATATATGAGGAGAGATGTTAATTTAGTCAAATTGTCTTTAATTTTAAAGGCTGTTTTTCACTTTTGTTTCTTATATTCGATCCTGTAAAATTATAGTTTTAGTTAAATGGTTATCTAACTCACATAAAAAATATATATATTATACTATTTTTTAACTGGACATTTAAAAGCAATTTTTTTCATACAATCTAAACAAAAATTAATTATAAAAAATTATTTTGAATTAACTTAGCAAAACTTAAATATATTTTTTAAAATTTATTTTTATAATCAATTAAATACATAATTTATTATTTTTAAGCTAATTTAAACCAACGCTCATAGGTGGAGCAAGTCGGGTAACCTAAGCAAATAATAATTTGTTTTTAAAGACTTTTTTAGATAATTTTAGTATTCACATAATATATAAAAATAGTTAATATATAAATTATATGTGTATAAGTTAAATATTTTTAAATTTATTTAAAAAATAAAATAAATTATATCTTATATCTAATAAATTATAAAAATTATATATATTTATCACATTAATGTAATATAACATATTCATGTGATATTATAAAATTTTTATTTATTTTTATATATAATTATAATAGTAAAAATAAATTACTCTTGAAGTCGAGTAGCTGAAACATAAAAAATTGGGGTGGACATGGATTATCAACTCTACTAGCACTCGGAAGCTCAACTCATAATTCCGATAAAGACATTGGTAGGAAGAAAGGAAAGGTGAATGGATTCTATACCCGCGAATTCTGCTCCCTGCTTATATGTTCCACTGTGTGCTAAGCTGATTAGACATTGAGGTAATTTGACGTTGAGTGGCCACGTGTCGGCCTTTTGTTTGGCCAAAATATGAGTTTTGATTATGTGTACCACAATAAATTAAAAAAATTAACTACATTCAAATAAAATTTAAGTAAAATTAGTTAAATCTAAATTTTAGCATGCTTATAGAATATTGTATCTTTTCTCCTATCAATCTAATTCAGATATACAAACCTTCTTTTACCTTTTTATTTTATGTATTTCATTTTTAAGTAGAAAAATCACTATATCATGACATTTAATTAACAAATTAAAAAGAAAACCTCTTAGCATATATCATACTACAACTTTATTACTTTATATGCACATAAAAGAAGTTTTCATATTAAATTGTTAAATTCATGCTATTATAAAAGGGAAACTAAAACCATTTGTCTTTGTTTTGGTAAACATTTTCTTTGATTTTTAGCACTTGTATTTATTGGTCTGAATTTACAGCCATCCCACTAGCAGTGTCACACAATTCGTTGGGAGTTGTTCATGAACTAAACAATATTGTTAATCTCTTGCTCTAAGTTTAGGCTTTCATCTAATAATTTAAGTTTTTATATAAATTTTTAAGTTGAATCGATTATTGATATAATATTAAAATCTATTTGACTAAGTGATCAAGAGATCGAATCTTTTTGACTCACTTTTTTAATTAAATTAAAATTTTAATACAAAGTATAAATGAGTCTGTATTTTATTTACACTTCAAGCCCAAAATTTTTTGCGTGCGAGAATTGTATTAAATGTAAAATTATTTTTAAATTTTTATCTAATTATTTAAATTTTTGGATTGAATTAGTTATTTTCCTTAACATGATACATTATTACATACACACTACTCCCGAAAAAATATGTTATGCCGTTAATGATACAGTCGTAGCTATGAAAAGTGAAAACTAACATTTACAAAACCTATCAGATTTACTGTGTGTTGGGAATCTGAGTCACAGACGATACGAGTTTCTGTGTGCTTTTTTCTCAGCCGAAAATTCAAACTGGTTGGACGCTGTCTTTGCTCCGACCATTAATGAAAATTGTTTTGTTGTGTTTCAGCCCCACTTGCCGAGAAAAGACGAGAGAGGACGTAGTAGTCTATATGTGGATAATTTTCAACCATGCAAGGAAAAAAGCAGTGCAACAGTGACACCACTCGCCCATCACTGTCATTATCTTAAGGAAATCCGATTCGTTAATTTTAGATTAAGCACTTGTTCCTTAGTTTTTTGTTAAAAGTTACTACAAAAATGTTGGACGTGAAAACCCATTCGTAAAGGTTTGCGAAAAAGAAAGTTCATTGCATAGAGATTGCAAATGGTCCAAATCATGAGATAACAACAGTTTTCTAAATTCATAAATTTGACATAACATAACAAACCATTTACAAGCACAACTATCAATCACGTACTCAGAAAATCAAAATAACAACTATCACGTATATATATGAGGTGTCAATTTCTTTTTCTTTTTATTTTTTATATGAATATGAGGTGTCAATTTCAAATCATATTTCCAGTTGTGCATTAAATTTAATTCTTCTTAATAAATTAAAATGGAAGAAGAAACATTTTTAACGATGCAATTTTGGTTTACATGCATGGAGTTTGAAACATGCCATAAGTTAATTTTAGAGTTAAATATATTTTTTATCTTTGAATTATTTTTTGTATTACTTTAGTTCTTAAATAATCATTCTACCCATCAAATCAGTCTTTTAAATGATAATTTTTAGTATTACAGATAACTAATTATTTGACGAGTAATATAATTATTCGATGATTACAATAACAATTAAAAAATAATTGAATAACAAAAAATATATTTTATTCTTAATTTTAATTGCAGCATCACCAACATAAATAATATTTTATCAAAATTATTATAATGAGAATGGAGTTTATTTTATCATACAATTATTATTTGTTTAATTAATTATCAAAGATGGGTCATACTCGGGAACAACTAGGAGTTAACTTGTAACATCATATATGAATTATTCGGATTGATAGCTTCATAATTGCAATTATCAAGATACCATTTATCTCCTAATTGAATTTTTTTTAATTAAATTTTTGCCTATTAATTCTTCAATATTGCTTTCATCACCTAGTTGGTGTTGGTCTGGCATGCCATATAAGACTAGCAAGTAACAACTAACAACTATGAGTGGTTCATTTTTATTTTTTATTTTTTTCGTTTTTAATGATGATGTCTCTCTTTGCTCATGGTCTATGGTTTGCATTTATGGAAAGGGTCTACAATGCGTGCAATTTTATTGTACATTACCAATCATTGGTAGGGATTCATAGCATTAATAAAACGAACCCCACCAAGATATGAAATGGACTATAAAAATTGCACTAAAACGACAAATTGAATGGTTAGAGTAATGCCGTATATATAGAAGGATTGCGAGTAGCTATGCCTCCAGCTGTCTTACAATTTTGGGGTACAAATTTTGGTTGTCCATATTTTTCTTGCTTTCTTTCGTGGTGATGGACACACATTTGACTCGTGTTATAAATGCAAATTGGGGGACCATTTATGCATGCCTTGTAATTATCCAAAGAAAAATAGAAGAAAGGGAAAATGAAACAAAATTTAGGGGCGTCACCTACTCAGAAACAGGTACTTTCTTTTGCTCTGTTCGACCGTTTTTCAAAATTGGACAGAGTTGTTTGGACTGTGGCAGTGATGAGGCCAAAAACAAGTTGAAAAAGGGGGATCTTGTTTCTGATTTGTAGACTTGTTCTACTTTACGACTTTGCCTTCCCTTTTCTTTTTTTCAATTAAAGAGCTAAATCTTCAAATTTAGCTACTAATCCTTTTTTAAAGATCAAAAAAATGTTCTTGTCATCATTTTTTTTTAACAAGAAATTTAAGGTGAAGAGAAGTTACCAAATTTCAAAACCAGGAATTACTAGGGTTCAACGAGAACTTACAATAGTATTTTACAGACTGTTTACCAAGAAAAAATTACTAAATTTTTGTTATCATAACACATTATAATTCAACGAAAGAAAGTTTAATTTAACTTTTTTGCATTATATCAGAAAGTGGTAATACTGCTTGATAAACTCTAGGGAAATAATTGGGGTAAGTTCAAGTGGCAAATTTTGAGATGCTTTAGTTGAATGCGACCATTCACGTTTCCAAGTTCAAACTAAATAGTCCACTTTCTTGTCATTATCATTATCATTTTGATGAAATATGATTTGATTTCACTTAAAATTAGTGAAATCTCAAAATCTAGATGCTGAAAGGAGGGTAAAAAAGATGAAATTTTATGTATTTATTCTCTCGTTGCACTATTGTATAAGAAAAAAAAAAAGAAAATGAAATTGTTAATGATTTTTAATATCCAAAATAACACGCCTCCACTGCGTCAATAATTATAATTTGAATGAATCAAGCATATAGAAAGCTACTTCATTACCTAAAACACGCAGAGACAAATATAATTACAACACACAACCAAATTCATCATCAACTTGGATAATAGAATTTGGCTAAGTGGCATCCACCCACATATACTATGCTTTTCTCAACTAACATTCCAAAATACTCAACCTCTACATTCTCGTACATCAACATTATTTAACTAAATAATTTAGGGACTTGTTATTTTTACATTTTATTTTATTAATGTCACACTTTATTTAATGTTTAAATATGATATAGTCTAAATTATTAATTAATATAACTTTGTCTAAAAACTTTTTATATTAAAGGAGAGTTTTTATAATTGACTAAAAACCTGNATATAAAATACAATAAAATTAATTTATATTATATTTAAATATTAAATAAAATGTGACATTAATAAAATCAAATATGAATATACCGACTCCTTAATTTATAAATTAAGCATGTCGGTTTTCTAAAACTATAGGATTGCCTATAGCCATCTATCTAAGTTGGTCTTGGGGTTGTCACCATTAAACTTTAGCATATTCTATTGTCAGCATTAAACTTGAGCATATTCTTTTTAAAATTGTTTTCCCTTAATGCAGGGAATTTATTTTCTTAAAAAATAACCTTGAACATAAACAAAACCTTGATTTTTTAAAGGGGGGCTGGAATTAGATAGTCAAAACTGAGTGCAAGTTTAGACTTATTTTTTTAATTATAATTCTGGATTCGAATACGTGACCAATAAATTTTGAGGGTTGAGAGTGATTTCAGTATTACTAAATTATAGATAGATTAATGACTTATTCTTAATATAAATAAATCTAAATTGAATAAAAATTGATGGTTAAGAACACTTTATTTTTCATGGTTTGAGTTAATTTAAAGAGATGGAAAGAATACAAATAGTTAATTTAATATTTAATTATTTGGTATAAGGTATGTGACAGCTGCAAGATTAAGATATTTTTTCTTTTGGAATAACTTTGCTTGAACTTTCCTTTAATCATGAAAAGCAAAGATTATTATAATTAATTATTACTTTATAGGAAATTCGATCAACATCTGACATCTCAATGTGATTGTGATTCATGAAAGGCATAAAACAAAAAAAAATAAGTGAGAGAAAATTAAAAAAAGATGCAAATAGTTTGAGTCAATAATTAGGAGGCTAAAATGAAAGAGTCCACTAAACTAAAGCCACCAAAATTGGCACTGTCTAGTTGGTGACGGCCGACAACAATACTAGGAGCATGGGTAATCAAATTCAAGGGTGCTCATTGCTCATTGACATTTCCAAGGACTGCTTGTGTTTCACACTAGAACACGCGGCACTAGGAGATTGGCTCGTACAACTATGACTTGGCCCAATCTAGTGTCCCACATCACATTTTCGAAATAACAAAAATTGGGTTNTGTTTTAGAGTTAAAATTGACGAGAAAACAGTAAATATGTTCATTACTTTGATTGTGAGTTTAAGATTAAAAAATGAAAAAAAAAATTAAGAAATAACTTCAAATTCTCACATTCTTTTTTTACCTTCACTTTTATGCTCTTTCAACTTGGGGAGTTTAGAGAGAAAAGAAAATTAGTTTACTATTATACATCTATTTAAAGAATAGAAAGTTAAAGTATTGAAATTCAATAAAAATTGAAACTTTAGAATTTATTTGAAAGTTATAGGAGAAAATAATTTTTATCGAAATAAACAGAGCTTTAAAAAAATATTTTTAAAAATTAAAAACTATATAAACCTTTCTTTACTTTCCTTCCATACCCTATCTAAACAAACTATTAACCTTAATTGAATAAAATTAGGATGATAATAATAACAAAGTAATAAAACTTTAGAAAGTGGGGTTTATTTTATCATATCAAAAGCTAATCTATAGTGGGTTTGTTATAATGAATCTGGGTTTTAATTGCTCAACTTGAATAACATATAGGACAAAAGGTAGGGAGGGTCCAAGATGGAATCATAAATGTTTCAAATGTCAAACATGCCCATGACTTGTAGCAACTTGTAGCTCCATAATTCCAAGAAAATGGTAATGAATAAAGTGTGATTAAACATGGTGGTGTGGTCAAGCTATGCCCAATTGAAATGACAGTGTAAACCAACAATTAGATTAATCACTTATCTAATTGGTTCCTCCTAAGCTAATCTATCAATGTGATTAGTGATTGTTTAATTAAATATTGTCTTCATAATGAAGTAGCAAAATTGACATAGTCACTGTTTTTGTTATGCCGCCAGCCTCCAATATATACCAGAGAACACCAGCCTGTTTTGATGTCTAATTAAATTGTCTTGTTAGGTCAAAAGCAAACATTGAGACTAATTAAATATATGATTTAATGGTTTTATTTTGGATTAGTTTAATCTAAAACAACTTGGTACTTCAAAACCAAATATCCCCAAGTTGATTTAGATTCTGAGACAATATCTCAAGTGCATATAAACTTTGTGACTTTGAAGGATCATGAGCTTAGATTATTGGGTTCTTTCCAGGAAGCAGCTATCAAAGGGTTTACCAAATGTGAGATTTGAAGTTTTGAAAATTGGAAAACCAATAGATATGCAATGTGATAAAGAAAGTGAAAGTGTAAAAGAAGAAAATCCAAAGCTTAATAGTGACTCAAGTGATTAAGATTTGGTTCAAATTGAAATCAATTATTTAGGACCCATTTGACTTCCAATTTGGCATTTTCTTGCATTAGAAATCAAAGTCTTATAAAGACTGATAAACAACAGCCCACGCGGCCACACTTCATAAAAACCATAGACTTTTTCTTCAAATATATGGCAGAGAATACAAAGGTAATTTGACTGAAATAATATATTTATACAAATTATTTATATAAATGAGGTATTTTTAAAATTATTTGTGTAAATAATTTGTATAAATATATTATTTCAGTCAAATTACCGAATACAAAACAAATTTTAATATTGTTAAATATAAAATTATTCAAAGACTTTCACCTAACAACTTAAGCTTTTGGGTTGACGCTACAAGCTCAAAGAATGCTTTCGTGTGTAAAGATGTGTTAGATATAAAATCATTCACGAGTCTTCATTTAATAACTTAAGCTTTTAGTTTCAATAAATTGTTTGAGAAATATGAGATCTTACTTTTGTTTTGTTTTTTTTTTTCTTTTTAAATTTTTCTGAATGATATCATGAGATCTCAGATTGTCAGTTGATCAACAGCTACCACAAAAACTAATTAAATATAGCAAGTTTCTTGAATTACTTAATTGCATAATAATGCCACGCTCATCCTAATGCTAGGAATAAATAAATATCTCAAATCTCATGCCAAGATATATTCATGTTGGTAACTGTGATTATATGATTTTTTAAAATCTAATACTATTTGAGTTTTAGCATATAATTTGCTGAAAAATCAGAAAAAAAAAGAAGAAGAAAGACTTGTATAGGATAAGATCGATGTAAGAAAACAATACTTAAACATCTAAATATGATTAAGTTGCTTGTTATGTTACTTACAGACATGATTAAACCAATATAGGCTATAGGTCAATTTTATAATTGTTTGGCTGACCCAGCTACAATTAATGCAAACATTTTTTTTTAAAACACAAAGTGAAAATATGTGGATTGGAGTTTTTTTTTGGTATAAAAAAGTTTAAGATAAAAAAAAACTATCTCATTTCAAGGTCATGTCATGTCACAGGCTTCAATAAAAGCTCATGGTAATACTTACAAATTACTTATCAAAAGGAGACTGTTCGCAATGAAATTTAAACTTAGACCTTACAAATAAAGTAATTCAATCTTTATCAGTTGAAAAACTCAGTTGGCTAGATTCAAGTTATTTGTATAATAAGAGACTTATCTTCAACTATTAATATACATTTTGCCTAATTAATTGATTAAGGCTACAAGTGGGGAACAACTTGCTCTCTCCCACTCTTTCGGCTGTTGATGGTATTGTTTTAAAAAAATGTATAATTATGGTTCCCTAGGATTATTTTTAAAAATATATTAAAAAAGTTTTAGTTGTAAGTTGTAACAACTTGAACTAATTAAAGACCTCTATAATTTTTTTTTTCAAGTCTTTATTTAACTAACTATATATCTATTAATTATTAAGATCACATAATAATGGTTTTTTTTTTTTTCAAAAAGAATATCACAATGGTTAAGCACTAAATTATAACAAAAGTTAAATTTAAATTTGATTAGAAATGAGAGGAATAAGAATTTTTGGAAAGGAGATGAACTATTTGTATAATATACAAAACTTTCAAAGATATAACAAGATATTTTATTTTTGATCATGTTTGCTAAGTTTTAAACTAATATATGATATATCATTGTAATGAGTTGCTCATATATGTTGGTTCACTAAATATTGGCAGGTAATATTTTAATAAAATGTTAGGAAAAGCATATAACATAGCTAATTCTCAGTTTATGAAAAATACAATGAATAAATTTTTTATTAAAACTATATAGTCACTTGTTAAATTAAGAGGTTGCATTATACAGTATTTTCTTTCGCTTGTTCAATCATATTTCATTAGTACATTGAACTGAGACTCCATTTCTTATCATGGAAACATAAAGCTTATCATCGTACATATTCAATTTAAAACAAATTGACGTTTACTTTTTTTCTTTCTGTTGTTAGTAATCTTTCCAAGACAGAAGGGGCCCTTATCCATCAATGCTAAATTTTGTGCATGCATGTAGAGACTTCTAAAGCTGTATGATTACTTCATTTCAAGATTCTTAAGTAACTTTATGTACATATATAAGTGGTAAAGTGTACACTTAAGTAACTACTAGGTGTGATTTAATTAGTAAACTGAGCTCTATATGTGGTAAATTTTAAGGTATGTTAAAGCTCGAGCAGAGATTAGTCTCACACTAAAAATGTAAAAACAACATCACGAGAAATCCAAAAAAGTAAAGTGTAGACGTAAGGGGAATCGTTTATATTTTTGTTTGGATGGCTAAGCGTGAGCCAGTGGAAAAAACAACTAGTGTGCAAACTTTTTTAGCTTGTTTAAGTTAGTTCTTAGTTTTTCTCAAAAAAATGACCTTATGGAAGGACTCAAACTGAGCAAACAGGGATTCTCATCTGGATCTCTCATTATTTTTTTCTTTGAAAATATGTATAAGTTCCTATGAATCTGGATAGCAAGTCCACAAACTGATAAGCTCTTACAAGGCAAAAGAGGTGTTAGTGGTCATGTCATGGGTCATTTGAGTATTGGACATTTGATTTTTTATTTTTGGGCTAAGATTGGACATTTGAAATGTTAGAGAAGAGGTTTAGGCGAAAGCTGCAGGTCTCTAATAGGTTTGGTAGTTTGNAAACTTTTTTAGCTTGTTTAAGTTAGTTCTTAGTTTTTCTCAAAAAAATGACCTTATGGAAGGACTCAAACTGAGCAAACAGGGATTCTCATCTGGATCTCTCATTATTTTTTTCTTTGAAAATATGTATAAGTTCCTATGAATCTGGATAGCAAGTCCACAAACTGATAAGCTCTTACAAGGCAAAAGAGGTGTTAGTGGTCATGTCACGGGTCATTTTGAGTATTGGATATTTGATTTTTTATTTTTGGGCTAAGATTGACATTTGAAATGTTACAGAAGAGGTTTAGGTGAAGGCTGCAGGTCTCTAATAGGTTTGGTAGTTTGATACATATGGGCTGGGCTGTCTTTCGGATGAGAGAATAAGCCCAGTTTGGGCCCAATCTAGAGGAGGAATATGGGTCTAGGGTATGGTTCAAATGTTTAGAGGGCAAGAAATTTAAGCAAAAAAAAAGAAACAATTTGGGCTGGGTCTGTACTCTGTCGTTAAGCAAGAAAGAGATATAGGAAGACCCACTTAGATGATTATCCTATGATCTAATTAAGCTTAAAATGAAGCTAGTCAACTAACTCTTGAGCATTAAGGATTCAAACTCTGCACATGAGTGATGTAGAGCGCTAACTCCGATTCCTTTAATCAAATAAGCCAATCCGCAATGACAAAGTGAAGAATAATACTAGTTATGCTTACATGACACAAAGTATCTAAATTTCACTAAACTTGTTTATAATTTTTTTTGGCATGACTGAAATCTGACATGGTAATGTACGTAGATAAACTTTTCTGAATAAGAGATTAAGAGTAGGTAGAGCAAGCTCTCTCTCAGCTTCAAAAGGGTTGGAGAATTATGCCCTTGAAAATTGACTAGGTTTTATTATGCATTTGTCTTTGATTTGGTTTATACTTCTTCGTTATTTTTTTTAAGGTTAGTTATTTGTTGTAGTGTTTCATTTGATTTTTACTTCTTGATAACGTTCATGAGATCTCAAAACTAGGTTGAGATTTACGTGAGTTTGTTTGATTTTTTTTTTCCCCTTTTTGAGATGAGGGTTTGTTTTGACCTTAATTTGCTTGAAATTTATTTAAAAATAGAAGCGAAAATTTTATTTCTTCTATACACTTATCACTTGCTGAACTAAGAGTTTGTTCAATAAATTATTAATGCATGTATTTTGTTTGTATTATCTTTTTTTTTTTTCTCATTTTCTTTTATTCATCGTTTGTTTCCTTTTCTCTTATATTTAATTAGAAAACAATTATTCTTATTGGATTGGTGTTTACCGTTTAGACTTCAGATAGACCTGTGGCTGCTGACAAGAACCCGACGTGATTGCTTACGTTTTTCCTGAATGCCATCGATGTCTAGAAAAAGCGTGCTCTAACTCTCGTTTTCAGTACTTCACAGGTTCCCTGCTTCATACCTTTCAATTTGCTCAACCACTGTTGAAGCAAGGGAAAGATCCACCGAGATAGAGGGACATGGGTTGGAGAGGAATATTGGGTTTTGATTATGGGATAGTTCAGGCACCATTGGGACCTGATATCTCTGGTCCTGAGCTTGTTGCTGCAGTTGCCAATTCTGGTGGTCTAGGACTACTCAGATCCCCTGATTGGGTATATTTCAGTTTGTTTCCTTTAAAGTTGGTTTCTTTTTTCCTTGCATTCCCTCTCTGCTTCTTTTTTGTTTGAAATCAGCTGGGGTCTCTGAATTTGATCATTTCTTTGTGCTTTCAAGTTTCACCCCAATTTCAACTCTTAATCTGCAACTATAGTTTTCATGATATGCATTATGTTTGTGATCTTCTGTGGTTCCTGCCTAGGACAATCATATTGGAGAATTCAGAAAAAGGAGCATAAAGAAACAGAAAAAGTTCTGATTGTTACTTTCTTTAGCATAATTAATTGATTTTTTTTGGAAATTTCTTCGATCAGGAAAGCCCAGATTACTTGAGGGAGCTCATATGGAAGACTAGGACCTTAACTGACAAACCCTTTGGGGTTGGAGTTGTTCTAGCATTTCCTTATGAGGGCAATTTGAAGGCTATTCTGGATGAGAAAGTAGCAGTTTTGCAAACTTACTGGGGTGATTGTTCAAGGGAATTGGTAACCAAGGTTCATTCTGCTGGGATCAAGGTTATTCACCAAGTGAGTGTTCACTGTTTATTGCCCGTCTTTGTATATGCAAATTTAAGATGCATTGCTCCATGATAGTCAGATAATTGGTTAAATTACAGAGTCCATATTGACTTAAATCCAAGGCGTTAAACATGGAAGTTGGTTTCTTTGTTGAAGCAACTGAACCTTTGAGCTGTTGTCTTCACTCATCGCTATCATTTTCTATATAAGATAAGAGATATACTCTATGCCGCATTCTGTTGGCGTAGTAAGTTTTGAAATTGGATGTCAATGACCTTTAAAAGCAGCTGAATAAGGTTTAGGGATTCATTAGTTCTATACCTAGCAATGTGTGACTTTCAATCTCAAGTGATTAATTTCCTTTTAACTGAGGCATGGTTGTGGCTAATTGTAGAGTTTATATCGCATGCTAAGTGGCTGTACATCTTTTACTTAGTTTCTGATTCCTTGCTTGTAATCTTATTGGAGGTTGGGACTGTACAAGATGCAAAAAAGGCAATTGATGCAGGTGTTGATGGAATAATTGTACAAGGACGTGAAGCTGGCGGCCATGTAATTGGTCAGGTGTGCATGCTTTTCATTTTCTCAAGTACATGTATATATTCATGAATTACATATATAATAAAAGTTTCTTTATTTATAATCACTGTTGAAATGAAGTCTGAATTTATATTACATATGCAATATTTTTTACTTTGAAGGAAATGATTCTATTATGCATTTTTGGTCTTCGGTGACATGTGAAGTTGCTACTCATCTCTTCAATTGTGTAATACTTTTCAATTTTAGCTGCTCAGGGATCTTTCTGATCTCATCCTCTCCATTTAATTGTAGGAAGGCTTAATTTCTTTGGTGCCAAGGGTGGTCGATCTTGTTGGTGATCGAGAGATACCTGTTATTGCAGCCGGGGGAATTGTGGATGCACGTGGATATGTTGCTGCTCTGGCACTTGGTGCTCAAGGCATCTGTCTGGGCACTAGGTTTGTGTCAAAGAACTCATTGTCCCAAAAGCTTAAGTTTTAAGGAAGATGCCTAATAATGGTTTTTTATTTTATCCCTAACACTTCTCCTCATGTGAAAGCCTTTTGGACTTGAAGCATAGACAAGGCACATGCCCATTATTACTTTCTTGATAAAATTTGATTTGATTATGAGAATTGGAGCTGTTGTAAAATTGAGATCAACATTGACATGGATCCAATCCATAAGAAATTTCCCCACATTGTGACTATGTCTTGATTGATACTTCAGTTTAAATTTGAATTATTTTTGGCTCCTCATGCTAAGAGTTTTGTTTGCAGCTTTGTTGCAACTCATGAAAGCAATGCTCATCCTACATACAAAAGGAAGTTAGTCGAACTTGATGAAACCGAGTACACAGATGTATTTGGCAGGGCGAGATGGCCTGGTGCACCTCATCGTGTTCTGGAGACACCCTTCTACAAGGAATGGAGATCCCTTCCACCCCAAGAAAATGAAGCCAACAAGCCTGTTATTGGTCATTCAAAAATTAATGGCATGGTAGGATTTCGGTTTGTCTGTTTTTCAATACCGGTAGAATCTTATATACTATGTCTTTGTGTTTGACCTCACATTTGTCATGCAATAGGAGAAAGAGATTCGACTTTTTGCCGGTACTGCCCCAAACAAGAGTACGACAGGGGATCTTGAGAGCATGGTGTTGTATGCTGGCCAAGGTGTTGCTTTGATCAAGGAAATATTACCTGCGGGTGAAGTGATAAAGAGGCTAGTTGAAGGGGCTCAGCTTTTGATCCACCAAAACTTCAAGTAGCTTGTTAAGTAAGATTTACCCTACACTCAGTAGCTTGGTGAAAATGATTCTCAGTCTGGTTAACATTGTAAATATCCGACTCCTATGACCAATAAAATAAGAAGGCTACCCAGTTTCAAGTTAAAATCTATGATAAAAATTTCAAACTTATTTTTCACAAGACTCCAAGTTTTAGTCATTTAACAACAGTAGCAGTAAGAAAAAAAAAATCGGATTTGTTTAACAGAGTGCTTGACCTGTATGTAATTTGATTGAATATGAATATATGATATTATTTACCCACTTATGATTTCTGATGTGTTTTATATCTGTGCTTCCCTGTATGCCTTTTCAGTTAAATTTGACAAAGTTTATAACTATGTCTCAGGTTGACAAAATGACACTTCTTAAACAACAAATAAGCAAATTGTATTTGCATTAAATCCCAAGTAGCCAATTAGGTGTTTGGATTATAATTGTGATCAAGAAATTATCTTACAAAAATATCCCATTGGATCAATTTCTTTTAATCAACCTCGTGTGCAAGCGCTCAAAATAAATTGCTGGTTGTAGGGAGATTACATATTTTTTTTACAAGATAAGAATAATTGGCTAAAGAAATCGCAGTAATAACAGTAATATATTATTACGCAAAACACCAATACAATTTGCAAAACACAAAGATCTAAGGTTTCTGAAATTCTTCAACAAAGAATGCTCAAATTGAGATCAAATGAACATAAGGCTTTTATTTCAGCAGCCCATTTCTGACTAATTGATCCAAATTGATGTATGAGGAACCATTGGGACTAGTGGCTTCCTCAGCCTTTTCTTCCACTCCACGACCTTTTGTTTCATCTCCTTCCCCTTTTCCCCTTCCATCAACTCATTCACAAGCTTTTCCACCTCTTCTCTCTTCACATCAGTATTAATCTCCATCCCAATTCCCCAGTCAATGCAGGCATATCTGCAGTTCGTCTGCTGCTCCAACAAAAATGGCCAGCACACCATTGGCACTCCGACACAAACACTTTCAATGGTTGAGTTCCAACCAGAATGAGTCAAGAAACCCCCAATTGAAGGGTGGTTTAAAACTTGCTCTTGTGGACACTACCCTGCAATTAATCCTCTCCCTTTAGTTCATTGACAAATTCAGATGACAAAATCACAGACCCACCCTTGACAAGATTAGGCCTAAACACCCACAAAAAGGGTTTCTTGCTGCTGGCCAATCCCCAAGCAAACTCAAGGAGTTGCTCTGGTGTCATAACTGTGAAGCTGCCATAGTTCACATAAACCACTGACCTTGCTTCTTGGGATTCCAGCCACTGAAGACACTCACTCTCTTCTTTCCAAAAATTGGAAGTGAAAGATACCAACTTGTTTTGTGGAATCTGATTGACAAGTAAATTCAGAGGGCCTCTGCTAAAAACAGGGGAAACATTGAGGAAAGAGCATTAAGTGCATCACTCTCCATTTCCTCAAATGTATTAATAATAGTGGCAGAGGCTCTGTGAGATCTCTCTATTTCTGTCATAATGTAATCTAAAAATTTATCATTTGGATCTGTTGTTCTTATGAAGGCAGGGAGGTCCCTCAGTCTAATGTTCTTCATTCCTTTAATGCACTCCACCTCTTGGTCCAAATACCCATTTGTTAGATCACTCTCATCTGCATGATTGAATCATAAAAATCTTAGCTTGAAGCTCCATNGTAAATTCAGAGGGCCTATGCTAAAAACAGGGGAAACATTGAGGAAAGAGCATTAAGTGCATCACTCTCCATTTCCTCAAATGTATTAATAATAATGGCAGAGGCTCTGTGAGATCTCTCTATTTCTGTCATAATGTAATCTAAAAATTTATCATTTGGATCTGTTGTTCTTATGAAGGCAGGGAAGTCCCTCAGTCTAATGTTCTTCATTCCTTTAATGCACTCCACCTCTTGGTCCAAATACCCATTTGTTAGATCACTCTCATCTAAATGATTGAATCATAAAAATCTTAGCTTGAAGCTCCATAGTCTATATATGCCTATATATGATGAAAATAATGCAAAAAAAAAAAAAAAGAAGAAAATGGTACCTTTGACGGGAGTAAGACCATTTTCGACCAGGGTTTGAAAATGTGCATAACCCAAGAACCCACAAGCACTTGTTGTCCAAAAGAGTACAATAGGGACACCCAGTTCTTCAGCTGCTTTAACTGAGAAGCTCATGGAACCATCAGCGATTATGCAGCTAACAGGTGGGACAAGACCTGGAGAGGCAGATTGGTTAAGTCTGGCAAGAAGGTCTCGAAGGGGGACTAAGCATGTTTTGCCGGTTGAAAAACAAAGAGATTGGACATCTTGGTTGACATCAATATCTGAGGGAGGAAGGCCATCTGGGATGGTTTCAAAGTTGAAGTGTGGGACGCCATCAAGGGCCTTGGGACCCTTTGATCTGAGCAAGCGCTTGTGGTTGAACTCTGTGTTGACGAAGGTTATGTGAAAGCCTCTGAAATGGAGCAATTTCGCTACTTGGAGCATTGGATTCACATGGCCTTGTGCTGGAAATGGAAGTAACACAGCATGATGTTTGGTTTCTGGAGGTGAAACCATCTCCAAATGTTATCTCTTCCTTTCTCTCTTTCTGTGCGTGTGCTCGTATCTTTGAGGGGTGGCGGGTTGGTTTTTGTGTTCTAAGACCCTGCAACTTCCATTACAATTATAGAGTAAGAGAATGGAAATTGAATAGAAAAATATGCTAATAATATCTAAGATCCTTTGGCTCCACTGAGTGGTAGAATATTTTATTTAAGTGATCTCAGAAATGATTTTTTTTTGTTTTCAAATGCGATCACCCAGATTGATTTTCTTTTCATTTTGTTTCTCTACCTCTATTTTGAAAACCTTAAAGACATGAAGTGCCTCTAACTTATAAAACAAGAGATAAAGATACATAATGGTTATCAATGAATGAGAGAAAATATCTTTAACCATTTAGACATGAGATAAGAAAAGGACCACATATATATGTATGTATGATTTCAAGAAGCTCACTAATTCTTTTGGCACCTTTAGTGGACTTGTCAGTCTGCTTACCTTTTATGCAATCTACACAAATGCCAAAGTTGGTAAAGTTAAGATCCTGAAGGATCATTTCTTTTACTAACCTTTTGATTCTCTCAATGGAGATATGTCCCAATCTCTTATGCCAAAGTAAGGACGAATTTTCATTGGTAATAATTCGCTTAACACCAATATTGGTGGTGTGTAGGGTTAATAGACTTGACTCAAAAGTGGGGTCTAAATCAATTTTAAGTAAATTGTCAATCATAGTTCCAAAACCAACAACTTTATTATCCTTCAAAATGTCAAAACGAGTAAGTCTTGAAATTGAAATTAAATTCCTAGAAAATGAAGGAAAATAAAACGTATTTTCAAGATCTAAACAAAATTCAGATTTTAAGACAAGTCTGTAAGTCCCCACTGCTTCCACATGTGAACGCATCCGGTTTCCTAAATAGATGTCTTGTTGTTCACTTCCCATGGGATTCCACAGGTTTTGGAAGCCCTGCAAATGATTAGCAACATGAATTGTAGTACCAGAATCAATCCACCAAGTGTTGCTAGAAGCTTCTATAAAACAAGATTCATAACATGTAGAGGTAAAGTTGCATTTCTTAGCGAGCAATTTCTTGTACCTAGTATAAATTTTCTTTATGTGTTCAGGCTTCTTGCAAAAATAGCATGTGGTTATATCGCCATTTTGCTTCTGCACAGATAGATATTTGCCTTTTTCAAAAACACTTGTTTCAGAAACATGACAAAAATATAAAACAACCATATAAACCAAAAACCAAGACACATCACCAAAAATTCTTAGAAGCCAAATGAGCCACGTTATACTTTTTGCATGTGTAAAATGCTTTGAACATGCAGCTAATAAAGCATATCAAGAAATTTGGTCTAATATGTTAAATATATAATAAACTCATTTACTTTTATAGAGAGCAGCCACTTGAAAAGCAGGATTAAAACCGACACCAAAACTAATTTTAACAAATAGCCAATTCATGCATATAAAGCCAAAATGACCAGAAAACTAGAGGATAAGAATAAGGCAAATAGTTGCACAAAGGCCATTTTATATACCCATCAGATTTCAAATCCTTCAGGCCAAAAGACAAGCAAGAATGACAAAAGCTAGAATTCGGTCAAATCACACATGAAAAGGAACAAACAAGAATGAATATTAATAAATTAACCATTCCATTATCATATGCAAAGAAAGGCAAGGTGAAAACCGAGACTAAGAAAACCAAATCCTTCAACAAAAGGGCTAGCAATTAAGAGGTCAAAGGAAGAATACGTGCATATAACAAAAGAATACGTGCCTCTTTATGCTTCCAAATAGCATAGCTTTTAAGCTATGAAAGCGCACAACAGATGCAAAAAGGCAGCGGTATTAAATGACTCTGATACCAAATGAAAAAAATTAAATTCATACACATAAATTTTATTGTGAAATTATTAAACTCCAGCCATTAATGCGTAATAGTATTTAGAAAAATTGAAAGAGCGCTTCTAGCCTATGCCTTTTCCTTATGCTGATCGAGTATTGCATGCTATTTATAAGCTAGGCTAAGGACCCTATCAGATAATTATCTGTAACAGTTTCCTTCCATCATGAAGACTAACTCTTTAACAGTTATTTCAAGATAATTGTCTCTTCTCACAACTAGCTAATTATTGAATAATTATCTAATAGATAAATGTATCTTATTAGTGAATAAACATCCACTAATTATCTGATAGATAAACATATCTTATCAGTTATCTAATAGATATATATATCTTATTAGTGATAGATAAATATCTCTTCAGTGGATCATCTTAGTCTCATAAAGAAACATGACTAACATAGTTTTCTTTTAACTGAGGCATGTTGGTGGCTAATTTTAGAGTTTCTATTGCATACTACGTGGTTATACATCTTTAACTAACTTAGTTTCTGATTTGTTGCTTGTAATCTTATTGGAGATTGGAACTGTGCAAGATGCACAAACGCCAATTGATGCAAGTGTTCATGGAGTAATTGTACAAGGACGTGAAGATGGCGGCCATGTAATTGGTCAGGTGTGCATGCTTGTCACTTTCTGAAGTACATGTATATTTTCATGATTATAAACAGCTAATTTTAGTGCTTGTGTCCCAAAAGCTTAGGTTTTAAGGAACATGCTGATAATGGTTTTTAATTTTATCTTTAAAAATTAATTTCCTCTCCTGTGAAAGTTTTTTGACTTGAAGCATATCCATCATTACCTTGTGTTAAAATTTAATTTGATTACGAGAATAGGAGCTGTTGTGAAGCTGAGTTTAACTTAAGTTGACATGGATCTGATCCATAAGATAGTTCCCAATTTACTGTGTCTCGATTGTTGCCTCTGCTATACATTTTAGTTCTTCATGCTAAGAGTCTTGTTGGCAGGTTTTTTGCAACTCATGAAAGCAATGCTGAACTTGAAGTATATGAGTACCATTTCTCTTAAAAAAATATATTAATGCAGTTACAAAGATGTAGAAAAGGAAAAACTAGGAGCAGTTCCATTCCATTTCATGTCTGTCTACAATGATAATTGCAAACTATTATACTTTTCATATCAATCGAACTGCGGAGACGATGCTACTCTCTTTCTAGAGAAGGTAATGCTACCCCTCATTGGTTGAAGGGTTTGAGTGCAACTCGTCTTTTGATTTGTATGTTGTTGTGAAGATATCAACAAGTTAAGTTATCTTGTGTCATTTAAATACCTAAATAATATATAAAATTTAAGTTTAATAGAGTCAAAATATTTAATAATTAATCTATCAATTTTGTCTATATCGTACAGTTTATATATTTTACAAAAAATTAATTATTTTAATACATATTGAGTGATTTGATTTTTCAAAATCTTCGCAATAACTCAAAAATCACATAATGAGTATCACTTAAACCCACTCAAACTCCCTAAAAAGAAAGGAGGGGATGTCATAATGTTGACCTAATTTAACACCATAACTTCGGGGTAAGCATTTTAAGTTGTTCAAAAACAAGCAAATTCTTTAAATGCCAGAGTTTGAATCAAATGATTTTTTTTTTTTTTTTTTATAAAAGAAATCGCACTAATCATAACTCTAATATATTATTTTGTAAAACATAATGCTGCAAGGTTTGTGAAAATCTTCAACTAAGAATGCTGAAATAGAGATCAAATGAACACAAGGCTTTTATTTTAGCAGCAATTTCTTGACCAATTGATCCAAATTCAAGTATGAGGAACCACTGGGGCTAGTGGATTCCTCTGCCTTTTTCTTCCATTCCATGACCTTTTGTTTCATCTTCTTCCCCTTCTCTCCGTCCATCAACTCATTCACAAGCTTCTCCACCTCCTCTCTCTTCACATCAGTATCAATCTCCATCCCAATTCCCCATTCAGTGCAGGCATATCTGCAGTTGGTTTGCTGCTCTGCAAAAAATGGCCAGCACATCAATGGCACTCCGGCACTAACACTTTCAATGGTTGAGTTCCAACCACAATGAGTCAAGAACCCCCCAATTGAAGGGTGGTTTAAAACTTGCTCTTGTGGACACCACCCTGCAATCAGGCCTCTCCCTTTAGTTTCATTGACGAATTCAGATGACAAAATCACAGACCCACCATTGACAAGATCAGGTCTAATCACCCACAAAAAGGGTTTCTTGCTGTTGGCCAATCCCCAAGCAAACTCTAAGAGTTGCTCTGGCGTCATAACTGTGATGCTGCCATAGTTCACATAAACCACAGACCTTGCTTCTTTGGAGTCCAGCCATTGAAGACACTCTTTTTCTTCTTTCCAAAAACTGGAACTAAAAGAAACCAACTTGTTCTGTGGAATCTGATTGACAAGTAAATTTAGAGGGCCAATGCTATAAACAGGAGGAAACATAGAGGAAAGAGCATTAAGTGCATCACTCTCCAATTCGTCAAATGTATTAATAATAATGGCAGAGGCTCCTTTAGCTCTCTCTATCTCTCCCATGAGAAAAATTAACATCATATCATTTGGATCTGTTGTTCTTAGGAAGCTAGGGAGGTCTCTCAGTCTAATACTCTTCATTCCTTGAATGCAATCCACCACTTGGTCCAAGTACCCATTTGTTAGATCACTCTCACCTGCATATTAGAATCATAAAAACTTCAGCTTAAAACTCCATCGTCTATATCTACCTATATATAATGAAAAGAATGCACAAAAATGGTACCTTTGAGTGGGATAAGACCCTCTTCAACCAGGCTATGAAAATGTGCATAACCCAAGAACCCACAAGCACTTGTTGTCCAAAAGAGTACAATAGGGACACCCAGTGCTTCAGCTGCTTTAACTGAGAAGCTCATGCCACCATCAGAGACTATGCAGCTAACAGATGGGACAATGCCTGCAGAGGCGGAGTGGTTAAGTCTAGCAAGAAGGTGTTGAAAGGGGACTAAGCAGGTTTTGCTGGTTGAGAAACATAGAGATGGGATATCTTGACTGGCAGCATCTGAGGGAGGAAGGCCATCTGGGATGGTTTCAAACTTAAAGTCTGGGACGCCATCAAGGGCTTTGGGATCCTTTGATTTGAGCAAGCGTTTGTGGTTGAACTCTGTGTTCACAAAGGTAATGTGAAAGCCTCTGAAATGGAGCAGTTTTGCTACTTTGAGCATTGGGTTCACATGGCCTTGTGCTGGATATGGGATTAACACAGCATGAGGTTTTGTTTTTGGAACTGAACCCATCTCTAATTCTCTCTTTCTCTGTCTCTCTGTGCCTGTGTTTTTATCTTTGAGGGCAATGTGGTTAGATTAGTTGGTCTACCAGTCTAGATGGACACAACCTTCCCTTCAACTCTACCAGTCTCTCTGAAAAGAAACACTGTTTTTCATTTTAGATGTAGCAAGCAAACTTTAAAAACTGCTTGGAATGATATAAAGGTGTCAACAAAGAGAAGATAGAAGAACATCTGAACTTTGTTCATGTGCCTCTGCATAGGCTTTTAAAAACAAATTCAAATTAGCATGTGTAGGTAAGTTACTTAATGAAATAGGCAATTCTTAGATTTTATGAAATGGATTATGTTCTGCGTGGATATAAATGGCTTTAGGGATCATTGAAGAAAAATGTTTTGGAATTCTTAACTATGAAGAGAAGAAAAACTGAAGTTCAACTTGGATTCAGGTATGAGGCTACCTTTCTTAACTATTTGTTATATATGGATCACTAATCTTTATTGTGCACTTCCCTTAGATTGTGGCCAGAAATGGTAATGGATTCTATTCATTATTCTTAACGATTTCCACCACATATTTCTTAGAGTTTAACGTGAATCTTCTATTTTTGATGGACTTAGAAATAGGTGCGGAACTTTGATATAGTGTCGATTCTTTCATCAAATTCGCAACTAGAATGATATTATGCTATGAATGATAGAAACCACCTTGATTTCTTCTTATCATGGAATGGAAGGAGGTTAAAATTGCCATAATGATTATGGGTTACAACAAGAGCTCCTCAGAGATCTCATATTAAAATTGGCATACACCCAAAAGCAAAAGGAGGGCTAAGTTCAAAGCAAGAAGTAGTTCTTCAAACACTAAATAAAGATTAAAAGTTTATTGGAACACCATGTTCATGAAATACGTCATATTGCAAAACGACCAAAGTAATGACAAATAAATGCACTATTTTGTGAAGTTTAATGCTCTAAGGTTTAAGGAAGAACAATAAAATATAGAGTTGAGATTAACAAGGTTTCTTCTACTTGAGCAGCACTTCCTTGATGAGTTTATCCAGATTCTTGTATGAAGAACCATTGAGGCTAATTGCTTCCTCTGCCTTCTTCTTCCACTCCATGGTCTTTTGCTTCATATCCTTCCCCTTCTCTCCCTCCATTAACTCATTCACCAGCTTCTTCACCTTCTCTCTCTTCACTACAGGATCAACCTCCATGCCAATCCCCCATTCAGTGCAAGCATATCTGCAATTAGTTTGCTGCTCGGCGAAGAATGGCCAACACACCATAGGCACACCAGCACACACACTTTCAATGGTTGAGTTCCACCCACAATGAGTCAAGAACCCTCCAATAGAAGGATGGTTCAGCACTTTCTCTTGTGGACACCAGCTTGTTATTAGGCTTCTGTCTTTAGTTTCATTCACAAATTCAGATGACAAAATCAGTGACCCACCATTGACAATGTCAGGCCTAATCACCCACAAGAAGGGTTTCTTGGTGTTGGCTAGCCCCCAAGCAAACTCCACAAGTTGTTCTGGGGACATAGTTGTGATGCTGCCATAGCTCACATAAAAAACTGATCTGAGTTCTCTGGAATCAAGCCATTTGAGGCACTCTGAGTCTTCTTTCCAAAGATTGGAACCAATGGATGCTAATTTGTCCTCTGGGATTTGATTGACTAGCATAGCAAGAGGTCCAATGGGGAAAAGAGGAGGGAACATCGAAGAGAGAGCTTCTAATGCATCCCTCTCAAATTCCTCAAATGTGTTTAAAATAATGACAGAAGCCTTATGAGCTCCATCTATCTCTCTGAGAAAGAAGTTTAGCATAATATCATTAGGATCTGTTGTTCTAATAAAGCTTGGGATATCCCTTAATCTGATATCTTTTATCCCTGGAATCCCATCTAATACAGTGTCTAAGTACCCATTGGTTAGATAACTCTCATCTGCATATAACAATCATAAAAACCATTACATGAAGGTCATAGTCTATATATGCACATTTACAATGAGAAAAGAATGCACAAAAAAAGAAGGTACCTTTGAGTGGTGTTAAACCCTTATTGACCAAATTTTTATATTGTGAATAACCCACAAATCCACAAGCACTTGCTGTCCAAAAGAGCACACTAGGAAGGCCCTCTATCTCTGCTGCTTTGACAGAGAAGTTCATGATAGCATCTGAGATTATGCAAGTAAGTTGGGGGACAAGGCCTTGAGAGGCAGAGTCTTTGAGTTTGGCTAGAAGGTCCAGAAAAGGAACTAAGCAGGTTTTGCTGGTTGATTCACATAGAGAAGGGATGTCTTGGGTAGCATCAGCATCTGAGGGAGGAAGCCCATCTGGGATTGTTTCGTAGCGAAAATCTGGCAAGCCATCAAGGGCATTTGGACCCTTTGATTTGAGTAAGCGTTTGTGGTTGAACTCTGTGTTTACAAAGGTTATGTGAAAGCCTTGGTAATGGAGTAGCTTTGCTAGTTTGGTCATTGGACTTACATGGCCTTGAGCTGGGTAGGGGACTAACACAACATGAGGTTTTGGTTCGCCAACAGAACCCATCTTTAAATTTCTCTACCCTCTCCCTCCCTCTCTGCTTTTCTCTGTGCTTGTGTCGTTGGAGAGTGCCTGTAATCCTGCTTTATAGAGAAAGAAGAGCGTCAATTATTATGGGTGTTACTCTTTTGTCAGCATTACAGCAAATAAATTATAAGACTAAGTACTAATCAATTGGTAGCAAGTTATATTCTAACTCTGAGCATGTATCTTTGTGAAAATATTTTTGAGAGAGGAAAAACTGTAATTATTTTAACCCTTGAACGAATTATGAAGTGTTACTGTAAAGTGAGAGTACTCATTTTATTAACCAAAATAAATAATAAGACTAAGCCAAGGTGCGATGATCACGAAGTGTTACTATAACAAAAATTATAACCAAATAATGAACTATTTTAATGTTCAAAGTTAAATATATGCCCTTTTCAATGTATTAGATTCCAAAATTTGCAAGGACCACATTCTCGGAGAAGAAGGCCAAGCTGTTCAATGTCAGCTCATTAATTTACTATTATCACCTTCTTGATTATACTGATATGGCCAATGAAAGATATCATTGAGAAACACAACATGATTCACCATAACAATTAAAATATAGTTTTTAATAAGGTATTAGAATTAAAATATTCTAAACGAGATTCACGAGACAACAATTTTCTTTGCAATAATTTCACTATAATAGTTAAATTTCATCTTAGCTTTTATGTAAAGCAATAAGTTAAAATCCACAATAGTGACATTGATTATTTTCTTTATTTGTTTAATCTTTCGAATCTATAAAGTATAGGAGTTCAAGATATCACGGATCCATTCTTGAAAGGAGCACAAATGCTATATATACTATTTTTATATCTATGACAATACATAATTATATTATTATTATTATTATTATTTTTTAAATAGCTCTGCTTAAACTTTTTTCCATTAAACTCAAATGGATACAAATAACTATTTGCAAAGAATTGAATTGAAAATTTGTATTCTAATCTCAATTCTTTATTATAACACGCGTTGCAGACAAGGGATCCCAAATTGTCTTCGGCATATTCTCGTAAATAATTGCTTATGTAAATAAGTCAAAAGCAACTTACAGAATAAGCTATTTAATAATATGTCATAAGTTATTTCCAATACATTTACTATTTTAAGTGAATATACTGTGTTAATAACCTAGCTAGTAAAATGAGATCATAACTGAGGGAGGAGCCAAAAACATTACATTCAAAGAGGAACGAACAGGCCGATAAATCTCAATAGTACATTATTAGTAAAAAGTACAACGATTGACACAAAGGTCACAATCAATTAGATTCAGATTGATCTAGTTACTAAGTACATTAACCACACTTGATGATAACATAATCACAAGGGCATTACATTCAAGAGGAATTGACATTAACTTGGCTAATTTTGTTTTAGCATCACCTCCTTAATCACTTTCTCCAAGTTCAAGTATGAAGAACCTCCGAGCCTAGTGTTCTCCTCTGCAGTTTTCTTCCACTCCATGATCTTTTCCTTCATCTTCTTCCCCTTCTCTCCCACCATCAACTCATTTACCAACTTCTCCACGTCCTCTCTCTTCACATTAGTGTCAATCTCTATCCCAATGCCCCATTTAGTGTAAGCATATCTGCAGTTTGTTTGCTGATCAGCAAAAAACGGCCAACACAGCATTGGCACTCCTGCACAAACACTTTCTGTGGTTGAGTTCCATCCACAATGAGTCAAGAACCCTCCAATTGAAGGGTGGTTCAGCACTTGCTCTTGTGGGCACCAGCTTTCTATTAAGCCTCTATCTTTAGTTTCATTCACAAATTCAGATGACAAAATCACCGAGCTGCCATTAACAAGGTCAGGCCTAATGATCCACAGAAAGGGTTTCTTGCTGTTAGCCAACCCCCAAGCAAACTCAAAGAGTTGCTCAGGAGACATAATAGTGATGCTGCCAAAGTTCACATAAACCACAGATCCAGGCTCCTTGGTTTCAAGCCATTCAAGACACTCAGTCTCTTCTTTCCAAAGATTGGAACCTATGGATAACAACTGGTTCTGTGGACCTTGATTGAGAAACGAAGGGAAAGGGCCAATGGTGTAAAGAGAAAGAGAAGGGTATATAGAGGAGACAGCATTCACTGCTTCACCCTCAAATTCATCAAATGTGTTAAAAACAATGGCAGAGGCTCTGTGAGCTCTATCTGCCTCTCCAATGAGAAAGTTCAGCATCAAATCATTTGGATCCGTTGTCCTTATAAAGCTAGGGAGGTCCTTCAGTCTGATATCTTTCATGCCTGGAATCCAGTCTACTACCGTATCCAAGTACCCATTTGAGAAATAGCTCTCATCTGCATACCAGAATTACAAAACGTTGATAACTAGAACCTCCATAATCAATATGAACATAAATATCTGAAGAAGGAAAGAATAAAGTGTACCTTTGAGTGGAATAAGACCTTTTTCAATTAGACTGCGATAATGAACAACACCCAAGTATGAAGATGCACTTGCTGGCCAAAGGAGCACAATAGGGACTCCAAGTTGTTCTGCAGCATCAACAGTGAAGCTCATGACCACATCAGACACTAAGCAGCTAACTGGGGGGATAAGGCCAGCAGAGGCAGATTCATTGAGCGTAGTGAGAAGGTTGCGAAAAGGGGTGAGGCAGTTTTTTCTGGTTGAGTCACAAAGAGAGGGGATATCTTGAGTAACATCAGCATCCATGGGAGGAAGACCATCTGGGATGGTTTCAAAGCGAAAGTCCTGCAATCCATCAAGTGCATTAGAACCCCTTGATTTGAGCAAGCGTTTGGAGTTGAATTCAGTGTGGACAAAGGTTATGTGAAAGCCTGTGATATGAAGCAACTTGGCTAGTTTGAACATTGGGTTTATATGGCCTTGAGCTGGAAATGGGGTCAGCACGGCATGAGGCTTCACCTCAGAAACAGAACCCATCTCTCTAGTTTCCTTCCTCTCAAGGTATAACTCTGTTTCTTATGGAAACATGGGATAAGAGTCATCTATATAAATAGGCAAGCAGCAAGCAAGAACATAGCTTTATTCTATATAAAATTGGTAATATAATAGGCAATCAAGCATGACCATAGCTTTCTTCAAGATAAAATTCGAAGGGATCAATTGCTTAATTTATAAGTAAAAGGGAATAAGTTGCAGATGAGCCAATGTTATAACGGGTTCCATGTAATTTATCCCCAAAAGATTTGGGATTGGGTCCTTGTTTATTTGGAGATGATTTTTTATTTTGCATCTATCTATTTCTAAATTTACACATATGATAAAATATAAATTCAGTTAAATTAGCTTAAATTTTAACTAAAATCACTTTATTTTTTATATGATTTAGATTTTTTTACACCTCTATACCTAAATATACAACCATAATTCCTTATCAATACATACAATTTGTGTTTCGCCTAGCAATGTTTAGTTCTATTTTTTTGGCGCTAAAACAAAAAAATAGGAAAAAGTCCAAAAAAATCCCCTTGAACTATACACTGTGTGCGTTTTACCTCTAAAGCTTTAAAAACGTAGGAAAGACCTCCTTCAACTATTAAAATGTGCGCTTTACCCTCAAAATTCAAACGAACATCCAATAATGGACGGAAAAAAGCATGTGCCGTGCACATGCCGTGTTTAAATGAAAATAAATTTATAAATTTGGAGTAAAAAATTAATATTCAAAAATTTTTAAGGCCAAATAATAATATTTAAAATTTATCATCTTCAACCCTTCTCTCTCGCTCGCATGGTGCTGACCTTTTAATCCCCACATCCCCGTGGAAGGACAAAAATGTATTTTTCACTGTTAATTCTGAATTTTCTAGCTAGAAAACCCAATCAAATATGGCGGCTAGGGTCAAGCGTTGAGTCCAATTCCACTTTCGTCTTGGCCTTCGTCCTTCTTCAGTCCCTCTCTGCTTTTGCTACAAATAAACCTCGTTCATCATCTTCATCACTCAGATCCATTGCCGTTGCTGAGAAGGTTTCTGGTTCAGAATTCGAAATGGAGAAGGAGAAAGATTTTATGGTTCACGATATTCTGCTGCAAATTGATCTGATCCTTCTGATGGTCTTCATGTTCCTATTTATGAACGATATTCCCAAGAAGCTCTATGCCAAGCTCCGCCTCAGAAACCGAGCTGATATTCAAGCCAAGCGCCACTTCGTGCAAGGCTCTCAACTCCTTGCTTGAGCCAGATCCTGTAAGACTCGCTCTCGCTAGCGGTGAAGTCGCTGACCGATAAGGAGAGAGGGGATGTGCTCTTCAAGAAGGTTGAGTTGAAGATGGCGATGAATCCTTAAATTGGTCCATGTTTTGTTTTAGGGATGTCCAAACCCTTAACCCTGGCTTTCTAGAAGGTCAAGAAGCGAAGACGAAGGAGAGAGGTGGGTCTGTGACTTTCCTTATAATTTCCAGCATTTCGCTTATGGTTGGGGCCATTTCGTTGTCAGTGTGGCTGATCTGGAGAAGATGGATGTTAGATGAGGGCAAATTGTGGGGAAGAGCAGGAGTGGGATCGTGTACAAGGTGGTCACTGTTGGGAAGGGATCATGCCCGGCAGCAATAGTCGTGGCGCCTATATATCTAGTGAAATCCATAAGGAAACCGTTCTGGTTTA
Source organism: Cercis canadensis (assembly GCA_003255065.1). Classification (NCBI taxonomy): domain Eukaryota; kingdom Viridiplantae; phylum Streptophyta; class Magnoliopsida; order Fabales; family Fabaceae; genus Cercis; species Cercis canadensis. Next base: position 180,214 of record QAOA01005801.1, read on the forward strand.
GCAATGAGGATGTGGTTTCAGTTGTTGATGGATGCTTATTCTTTATTTTGGGTTTTAGTTTTCTTCGTTTAGATGTTGTTTGACTGTTGAGAAAGTTGGATAATTCAGCTCGTGGGCATTCAGGAGATGCAAGTTTTACTTCCCATATCTGATGCAATTTGTGGCTGAGAAACTAGTTACGAAGAGAGAGAGAGAGACGGGTTGAAGATGATAAATTTTAAATATTATTATTTGGCCCTAAATATTTTTAAATATTAATTTTTTACTCCAATTCTATAAATTAATTTTCATTTAAACACGGCATGTGCATAGCACGTGCTTTTTCCGTCCATTATTAGATGTCTGTTTGAATTTTGGGGGTAAAATGCACATTTTAATAGTTGAAGGAGGTCTTTCCTTCGTTTTTAAAGGTTTGGGGGTAAAGCGCACACAATGTATAGTTCAGGAGGGTTTTTTGGACTTTTCCCAAAAAAATATTATCACTACAATAAAATTGCTGAATTTCAACGGAATTTTTTCGTTGGAATTTTGAATTCCAACAAAATTTGGGTCGTTTATTTCAACGGAAAATTCTAATGGAACAGTAATTTCAACAGAATTTTACTGTTAAAATTCGTTTTTGAAAAAAAATTTCAACAAAAAATTTCGTTGGAATTTTTAATATATTTTAAAAAATAGGCTTAATTGCAATTTTGGTCCCTATATTTTAACCACTTGAACGTTTTGGTCCCTCTTTTTTAAAAATGAACTATTGAGTCCCTCTATATTCATAAAATGTACAATTTTAGTCCATTTATCTTTAAGTCAAAATTCTTAGGTTTATTTCAAGGTATAAAATTCTTTGATTCATAATCCCACCGTTCAGATTGAAGGGCTACATCTTATGAACCTCCTCACTAAATTTTAGCTCAATCTAACGGTGGGACTCAGCCCAAAATACTAAAATCATAATTTTTCATCTAACCGCAAAATTTAGACTTTTCACTGTTAGATCGAGCTGAAATTTAATTGGTAGATTCACAAGACGTAACTCTTCAATCTGAACGGTGGGATTATAAATCAAAGAACTTTACACCTTGAAATAAACTTAAGAATTTTGACTTAAAGATAAATGGACTAAACTTGTACATTTTATGAATATAGAGGGACTCAATAGTTCATTTTTAAAGAAGGGGGACCAAAACGTTCAAGTGGTTAAAATATGGGAACCAAAATTGCAATTAAGCCTAAAAAATATTATATATTTTTAGTTTTTTAAAAAAATTGGAAATTATTTTTAGTTTTTTTAATAGTAAATTCCTATATAATATTTCTTAAAAATCAAAATATACTATCTACAAATATCTTTTTTATGAAATCATTTTTATAACACAAATATTCAATTCATTAAATAATTCCTATAAGTTAATAATGTACTGAGTACAAAAATTTAAATCTCAAATAATTACATCAAATTTATTTCTAATTGTTAAAAATATATATTGTATAACAAGGGAAACGTTGGGGAAAGCTCGAAAGAGAAACGTTGTAAGATTAGTGACACAATCATCTTTACTTCCAACATAAATTTTTTTTGCCCAATACATGTTCTAAGACCCCATCCAAATGGGAAGAATGAAACTTGGCTTTTTGTTGCCATTGAAACTCCTTCATAAAACCTCTATGGTTTGAACTCATCAGCATCATCATCCCAAAGTCCATGGCCATGGTGAACCTGAAGTATTGGTAAGGAAAGCTGCACTCCAGCAGGTAATATCAGGTTTCCAAGTTTTATACAGTTGGAATTTTAAAAAATTAATTTTCTTCTCCTTTTTTGAAACTCCAACGGTAATTTTAACAAAAAATTCTAACAATAATGAAATTCTGTTAGAATTACCGTTGAAATTTTCAGAAATTGTCTTCCGTTGAAATTGCCGTTAAAAATTCCAATAGTATTTTATTCTGTTGGAATTTTTCGTTAAAAAACATAGATTTTCTTGTAGTATATTTGGTTACAAATATTTAAAGAAAAGACCATTAGTTATAAACATAAAAGACTTTTAATATTTTTATTAATATAGTGTGAAATATTTAAAATATTTAGAATATTATGTGAGTATTTTCTTATATGATTATTATATTTAAAAATAAATAAAATAATCACATAACATCAAAAAATATTTAAAATATTTCATATAATATATATGTAAAATTAAATTAAAATTCCTTCATAATTCATATATAATTTTTTTTCTTAAATTTTTAAAATTAAATAATAATTTAAAAATATAAAAGTACCTTTAAATTTATATATTCACAAAATGTGAACTATATCATATTAAAGCTGTATTGTAGGTGTAGGGTATAGAATGGAAGATATAAACTTGATGATAATCATCAAGGGAACATGTCCTTTTCCTTTACTTAATGCGTATGGGGCAACACGTCCTTCTGAAATCAGAACACGTAGAAATGGCAGGAAACTAAGATTCAACTGAATGAATGGAGTGAAAGAACATGACAAGCTTGGGCAGCTCAAAGTCAAACATATGGCATAGTACTAGTACAAGTGAATTTTTTATGTCCCAAAGATATGATATGATTCAGATTGATGAATTAAAATAGCATAAATTGGGCTTGAATACAAGCCCCAAACCACAATTTTAAACATGTCGCGTTGCCCATTTGAATGCTTAGGTTGAGACTTCCCTCTCATGCAGAAAATGTTGCTAAGGTTATGGTTCCTTCTCCAACTTTATGGGAAAAGTCCATCAACCCCCCATTTTTTTCATTGGTAAAGTACTTTAAGTAGACAATATATATAGGAGTAGGCTATTAGCAAAATAATAATCAAGAAAAAAGCACATTATGTATAGCCCACCACCCATCTTTTTCTTAGGTAAAGCACTATTATGCTAATGGTACATCAGTGGGCTTCAAGCTTTCACATTTTCCTTGCTCTACTTGATGATGCATAAGAACAAAACTGTGTACAAAACAATTATAGCCAGCAAGATAGACCCACTTAGAATGACCCATTTCCACTTGCCATGTCTTTGTAACTATTTCTTTATCACTAAGCTTGGAACCTCCATCTTGATATCTTTTGCCAAAGCTAAACCCTCAAACTCATGTTGTAGTAGTGATGCTGATGTTACCCTTCTTGCACATGGAACTGAATATACTTATTTTAATAATCTAGTCNATTATGCTAATGGTACATCAGTGGGCTTCAAGCTTTCACATTTTCCTTGCTCTACTTGATGATGCATAAGAACAAAACTGTGTACAAAACAATTATAGCCAGCAAGATAGACCCACTTAGAATGACCCATTTCCACTTTCCATGTCTTTGTAACTATTTCTTTATCACTAAGCTTGGAACCTCCATCTTGATATCTTTTGCCAACGCTAAACCCTCAAACTCATGTTGTAGTAGTGATGCTGATGTTACCCTTCTTGCACATGGAACTGAATATACTTATTTTAATAATATAGTCAAATGAGATCACAACTGAGGGAAGAGGCGAATCATGGATCCAATGATTGTGTGAATAAAAAAGATACAGATATAAACTATAGAACCGTAATAGAATCTTTTATTGGTAGGGCAGAATGTAGTGTGCATGTCAACTATTTTATTATGATACAAAGCTACTAAGTTCATTAACCACACTTGATGATAACATAATGACAAGGGCATTACATTCAAGGGGAATTGACATTAACTTGGCTAATTTTGTTTTAGCATTACCTCATTAATCACTTTGTCCAAGTTTATGTATGAAGAACCACCAGGTCTAGTATCCTCCTCTGCCATTTTCTTCCACTCCATGATCTTTTCCTTCATCTTCTTCCCCTTCTCTCCCACCATCAACTCAATGACCAGCTTCTCTACATCCTTTCTCTTCACATTAGTGTCAATCTCTATCCCAATGCCCCATTTAGTGCAAGCATATCTGCAGTTTGTTTGCTGATCAGCGAAAAATGGCCAACACAGCATTGGCACTCCTGCACAAACACTTTCTGTGGTTGAGTTCCATCCACAATGAGTCAAGAACCCTCCAATTGAAGGGTGGTTCAGCACTTGCTCTTGTGGGCACCAGCTTGCTATTAAGCCTCTATCTTTAGTTTCATTCACAAATTCAGATGACAAAATCACCGACCCGCCAATAACAAGGTCAGGCCTAATGATCCACAGAAAGGGTTTCTTGCTGTTAGCCAACCCCCAAGCAAACTCAAAGAGTTGCTCAGGAGACATAACAGTGATGCTGCCAAAGTTCACATAAACCACAGATTCAGGTTCCTTGGTTTCAAGCCATTCAAGACACTCGGTCTCTTCTTTCCAAAGACTGGAACCCAAGGATGCAAATTGGTTCTGTGGACCTTGATTGAGAAAAGAAGGGAAAGGGCCAATGGTGTAAAGAGAAAGAGAAGGGTATATAGAGGAGAGAGCGTTCACTGCTTCACCCTCAAATTCATCAAATGTATTAAGAACAATGGCAGAGGCTCTGTGAGCTCTATCAGTGTCTTCAATGAGAAAGTGCACCATCAAATCATTTGGATCCGTTGTCCTTATAAATGTTGGGAGGTCCTTCAGTCTAATATCTTTCATACCTGGAATCCAGTCTACTACAGTATCCAAGTACCCATTTGTGAAATAGCTCTCATCTGCATATCAGAATTGCAAAAAGTTGACAACTTGAACCTCCATAATCAATATGAATATACATATTTTAAGAAGGAATAGAATAAACTGGTACCTTTGAGTGGTATAAGACCCTTTTCAATTAGACTGCGATAGTGAACAATACCCAGGAATGTAGAAGCACTTGCTGGCCAAAGGAATACAATAGGGACTCCAAGTTGTTCTCCAGCATCAACAGTGAAGCTCATGACCCCATCAGACACTAAGCAGCTAATTGGGGGGATATGGCCAGCAGAGGCAGAGTCATTAAGTCTAGCAAGAAGGTCGCGAAAAGGGGCTAGACAGTTCTTTCTGGTTGAGTAAAAAAGAGAGGGGATATCTTGAGTAACATCAGCATCCATGGGAGGAAGACCATCTGGGATGGTTTCAAAGCGAAAGTCTGGCAAGCCAGCAAGGGCATTAGGACCCCTTGATTTGAGCAAGCGTTTGGAGTTGAATTCAGTGTGGACAAAGGTTATGTGAAAGCCTCTGATATGAAGCAACTTGGCTAGTTTGAACATTGGGTTTATATGGCCTTGAGCTGGAAATGGGGTCAGCACGGCATGAGGCTTCACCTCAGTAACAGAACTCATCTCTCTATTTTCCTTCCTCTAATGGTATAACTCTGTTTCTTATGGAAACATGGGAGAAGACTCATCTATATAAATAGGCAATCAAGCATGACCATAGCTTTCTTCAAGATAAAATTCTAAGGGATCAATTGCTTCATTTATAAACAAAAGGGAATAAGTTGCAGATGAGCCAATGTTATAACGGGTTCCATGTAATTTATCCCCAAAAGATTTGGGATTGGGTCCTTGTTTATTTGGAGATGATTTTTTAGTTTGCATCTATCTATTTCTAAATTAACACATATGATAAAATATAAATTCAGTTAAATTAGCTTAAATTTTAACTAGAATCACTTTATTTTTTATATGATTTAGATTTTTTTACACCTCTATACCTAAATAGACAACCATAATTCCTTCTCAATACATACGATTTGTGTTTCGCCTAGTAATGTTTAGTTCTATGTTTTTGGTACTAAAACAAAAAAAATAGAAAAAATTATTATTTGGTTACAAATATGTGAATTAGAAAAGACCATCAGTTATATACATAAAAGACTTTTAATATGTTTTTTTTTTAATTTCATGTGAAATATTTAAAATATCTTTTAATATTATGTGATTATTATTTTTACATATATAATTATTATATTTAAAAATAAATAAAATAATCACATAACATCAAAAAATATTTTAAATATTTCATATAATATATATGTGGAATCAAATTAAAATTCCTTCATAATTCATATATAACTTTTATCTCAACTTTTTAAAATTAAACAATAATTTAAAAATATAAAAGTACCTTTAAATTTATATATACACAAAATATGAACTATATCATATTAAAACTGTATTGTAGGTGTAGGGTATAGAATGGAAGATATAAACTTGATGATAATCATCAAGGGAACATGTCCTTTTCCTTTCTTTAATGGGTATGGGCCAACACGTCCTCTGAAATCAGAACGCGTAGAAATGACAGGAAACTAGCAGTCAACTGAATGAATGGAGTGAAAGAACATGACAAGCTTGGGTAGCTCAAAGTCAAAGATATGGCCTAGTACAAGTGAATTTTTTATGTCCCAAAGATATGATATGATTCAGATTGATGAATTAAAACAGCATAAATTGGGCTTGAATACAAGGCCCAACCACAATTTTTAAGTATGTCATGTTGCCCATCTGAATGCTTAGGTTGGGACTTCCCTTGCATGCAGAAAATGTTGCTAAGGTTACGGTTCCTTCTCCAACTTTATGGGAAAAGTCCATCAACCCCCCATTTTTTTTTCATTGGTAAAGTACTATAAGTAGACAATATATATAGGCTATTAGCAAAATAATAATCAAGAAAAAAGCACATTATGTATAGCCCACCACCCATCTTTTTCTTAGGTAAAACACTACTATGCTAATGGTACATCAGTGGGCTTCAAGCTTTCACATTTTCCTTGCTCTACCTGATGATGCATAAGAACAAAACTCTGTACAAAACAATTATACCCAGCAAGATAGACCCACTTAGAATGACCCATTTCCACTTGCCATATCTTCGTAACTATTTCTTTATCACTATGCTTGGAACCTCCATCTTGATATCTTTTGCCAAAGCTAAACCCTCAAACTCATGTTGTAGTAGTGATGCTGATGTTACCATTCTTGCACATGGAACTGAATATACTTATTTTAATAATCTAGTCAAATGAGATCACAACTGAGGGAAGAGGCGAATCATGGATCCAATGATTGTGTGAATAACAATACACAGATATAAACTATAGAACTGTACCAGATAGAATCTTTTATTGGTAGGGCAGAATGTAGTGTGCATGTCAACTATTTTATTATGATACAAAGCTACTAAGTACATTAACCACACTTGATGATAACATAATGACAAGGGCATTACATTCAAGAGGAATTGACATTAACTTGGCTAATTTTGTTTTAGCATCACCTCATTAATCACTTTGTCCAAGTTTATGTATGAAGAACCACCAGGTCTAGTATCCTCCTCTGCCATTTTCTTCCACTCCATGATCTTTTCCTTCATCTTCTTCCCCTTCTCTCCCACCATCAACTCATTTACCAGCTTCTCCACTTCCTCTCTCTTCACATTAGTATCAATCTCTATCCCAATGCCCCACTCAGTGCAAGCATATCTGCAGTTTGTCTGCTGATCACCAAAAAATGGCCAACACAGCATTGGCACTCCTGCACAAACACTTTCAGTGGTTGAGTTCCATCCACAATGAGTCAAGAACCCTCCAATTGAAGGGTGGTTCAGCACTTGCTCTTGTGGGCACCAGCTTGCTATTAAACCTCCATCTTTAGTTTCATTCACAAATTCAGATGACAAAATCACCGAGCTGCCATTAACAAGGTCAGGCCTAATGATCCACAGAAAGGGTTTCTTGCTGTTAGCCAACCCCCAAGCAAACTCAAAGAGTTGCTCAGGAGACATAATAGTGATGCTGCCAAAGTTCACATAAACCACAGATCCAGGATCCTTGGTTTCAAGCCATTCAAGACACTCAGTCTCTTCTTTCCAAAGATTGGAACCTATGGATAACAATTGGTTCTGTGGACCTTGATTGAGAAAAGAAGGGAAAGGGCCAATGGTGTAAAGAGAAAGAGAAGGGTATATAGAGGAGAGAGCATTCACCGCTTCACCCTCAAATTCATCAAATGTATTAAGAACAATGGCAGAGGCTCTGTGAGCTCTATCATTCTCTTCAATGAGAAAGTGCACCATCAAATCATTTGGATCCGTTGTCCTTATAAAGGTTGGGAGGTCCTTCAGTCTAATATCTTTCATACCTGGAATCCAGTCTACTACAGTATCTAAGTACCCATTTGTGAAATAGCTCTCATCTGCATATCAGAATTGCAAAAAGTTGACAACTTGAACCTCCATAATCAATATGAACATACATATTTTAAGAAGGAATAGAATAAACTGGTACCTTTGAGTGGTATAACACCTTTTTCAATTAGACTGCGATAGTGAACTTCACCCAGGAATGCATAAGCACTTGCGGGCCAAAGGAGTACAATAGGGACTCCAAGTTGTTCTGCAGCATCAACGGTGAAGCTCATGGCCCCATCAGACACTAAGCAGCTAACTGGGGGGATAAGGCCAGCAGAGGCAGATTCGTTAAGTTTTGTGAGAAGGTTGCGAAAAGGGGTGAGGCAGTTTTTTTTGGTTGAGTCACAAAGAGAGGGAATATGTTGAGTAGCTTCAGCATCCATGGGAGGAAGACCATCTGGGATGGTTTTAAAGCGAAAGTCTGGCAAGCCATCAAGGGCATTAGAACCCCTTGATTTGAGCAAGCGTTTGGAGTTGAATTCAGTGTGGACAAAGGTTATGTGAAAGCCTCTGATATGAAGCAACTTGGCTAGTTTGAACATTGGGTTTATATGGCCTTGAGCTGGAAATGGGGTCAGCACGGCATGAGGCTTCACCTCAGAAGCAGAATCCATCTCTCTATTTTCCTTCCTTTCTAGGTGTAACTCTTTTTCTCATGTAAACATGGGATAAGACTGTCCATCTATATATTGGCAAGCCAGCAAGGCCGTAGCTGTTCTTGAATATAAGATACTCCAAAAATTGATATATAGACAATATTGGAAACTGGGGAATGATAAGCTCCTCTTTGTCCATTTGAATCGTAGCATATTCTTCCTTTGAAAATTTCAACAAACTGAAAGTGGACGTAACAGGGTTCCTGGCCCCTCCTCTGATTACCTCCAATCAAAGACGGTCAAATTTCCTTTTTGGTTCTTGGTTCTCTGCATCTGCTCCTTTTCACCTCAGAAATCAGTCAACCTTTCTTTCTTCTGATGAAAAAGACAAAATACATCATCTAACAACTAGTCTTGATTGGCAAACTACTCTTTTCTAGCCTGGTAATTTGTTTGACTGTAAATTATATTTACTTAAGTGCTTCACTAAGATTTGCCCAATTAACAGTTGTCTCTAACAGTGGGCTTCAAGCCTTCACCTTTTCCTTGCTCTTGCTGATGCACAAGAACAAGACTCTTTAAAAAACATTTATACCCAACAAGATTGCAAGATCAACCCACTTAGAATCATCAATTTCCACTTGCAATATCTTTGTTACTATTTCTTTATCAGTAAGCTTGGAGCCTCCATCTTGATCTCTTGTAATATTTACCTTTTGCACATTCATTTTGATATTTTTAAAATAATTCTGTTAATTAATTACTGAATTGTCAACTACTTCCTAAATTACAATTTCAAATAATTTCATCAAACATTATTCTACATTAACTTATTCTACATTAAGAGTAGCTCTAAGAAGTAATTTTTAAAAAGTAATACCAACGGTAAACCAAGACTTGGTATAACATTCATGATACAAGCAAAGTGTTTCTCTTTTTAACGAGCAATTGTCCATTTATATTTTAACGATTTAGTCTAAAATTATTCATGATCGAGTTGATAAAGGAGAAATATTACAAGGAAGAAGCTGAAAAAAATGTTAGATGAATTTCAGGAATTCAAAATGTAGTTTGGCTCAATTAATCTTATTGCTCATGGACAGTTTGGTGAACCTGAAAATTTTCTTTGGTGAGAACTAAAAAATAGCTGCAACAATAGGCTTGAGTTTCTCCTTGCTCTTAGTGATGGCCAAGAAGAAAAGTCTATACAGAACAATCATTCCAAGTAAGATAGCAAGATCAACCCACTTAGAGTAACCAATTTCAACTTGCCATATGCTTGTCAATATTTCTTCACCGCTAATGGTTTTGATACCTTGATATTGATCTCCAGCAAAGGTTAAGCCTTCAAATTCATTTTTCAACAATCCTTGAAAGGCATATTTGTGGAAGCAAAGATAGTGTAAAGGGTACCTCCAAAATAGCTTGGGAAGATCATTTGGCAGTCTATAGAATCCAGCAAGTAAACTCATCAGTCCTATAATTCCCATGCCAAGGAGCATGCCCATCAAGGGTTTGGGGACAATACCCATAGCAACTATGATCAAGCTCTCAACCCAAAACACATTGGCAAATTGTACACAAGAAAAGTACAGAAAGTGTTCAAGTCCTTTGTGAAGTCCAGAAAGGTAATAAGGTGTTACTCCAGGTATGAATGATGTCAATAGCATATATGGAATAGCAGATAAAGTGTTTCCAATGGTAAATGCAGTAACACCGTAATGCCCATTTAATCTCTCACGTTCATATACCTAAAATAATGAGTGATAAAGCTTTCAGAAACAAGTGTGTGTGATATATCATTGATCAAGCACCTATCTAATCACATAACAGAAGCCTAAGTGCCAAAAGTTGCAAGAGTGATACTAAATTCACAATAATTAGCATCACACTACTGTACACCTGCACAATTTGGCATAATACGAGTTTAACTAGACTCACTTAAACATTTTTATTTTGTTAATCTCATATTTTTCCAATTGTGTTGATGTAGAGTGGTACGAACCTAATCAGTGCACAAATAACATTGTTTAAATTGCAGTACTATCAAACTAGGAAAATTTCAATTTTTTACAGAAGAAAGGACATGACTACAATGCTTTGAATCGATTGGATAGAACATGGTTTTGAAGAGCAATATTACCTTCATTATCTCTACTAGTGGAGGGAATCCTCCAATGAAGGTTATAAAAGTTAGGACCAAAGTAGTAAAGCAGAGCAACGATCCTCTAGCCTGAAATATTCATGAAAATATTATTCATCAATTTTGTGTATCAAGAGCCATATATACTATCTACCTCACTTTGCCTTTATACCTGGATAGATCCATTACTTGAGCCTAGATTATAGAAGATAGTGCCCACACTTGTAGCTGTTGCACCATACATGGCTAGACGTAACCAGTAGTTGCTTATATCACGATACATGTGCAGGAAAGATCTTCTTGTAAGAAAGAGACACTGAGTGCTAAATGCAGCATGGATTCTCTTCTTCTCCATTGCACCGGAATTCTAATTTCACTCAGGAGTTAGTAATTCATGTATCTTATTTGCAATCTTTGGTTTTGAATAATCTTTGTCTTAAAGAGTACTTGATAGGAGCGAAACAGGAGGAGTTGAGATGAAAGGAATGAAAATTGACAATGTATCCGTATATAATGTGTGTTACAGTGCTGATTTTCACCCACCCTTCTTCCATTTTCAATCCTACCAAGCACACCATTAGACTCTTGGCAATCATAAGGTTTTGAAAAGTAATGTAACACTACACTTACATTTTGACCTACTTCTGCCATTTTTTTCTTCACTTGATCACTAATTTTAGAATATACATATGACTTTACAAGGACATTGACAGCTTCTTCAGTGGTTACTCCTCCATGTAAGCCTTCTTCAGAATCCTGGAAACAGTAAGATTAATCAATTAAAATTTTCTGCTCATTTTGTTAAGTAGAAGGTTTTAGTATCATACCACTAAAGTGGCCTAAGATTCAAAACTTTTATTTGCTTACCTGTTTAAAATCCTTGTTTATGATTCTTAAGAAGTGATCAGCAGGATTGTGGAGAGTTGGGCAAGGAAAGCCATTTGAAGCATAAAACTTCATTGAATCAAACAAAGAAATTATTTGGTTATCAGATCAGCATTTGCTTATTTATAATGATCATAGGTTCATAGTTCCAAACCTCATTTGCAGCAGAAGCAGGGCCAAAATATACTGTTTCACCAGAAGACAGAAGGCAGAGGTTATGGAAAAGTTCAAAAACTTCACTACTTGGCTGATGGATGGATGCAATAATCGTCCTTTGAATTCCATCTCTTTGATTTAAACTGGCAATTCTGCTCATAACATAATAGGAAGCGGCACTATCAAGCCCACTAGTTGGTTCATCAAGGAAGAGAAGTCTCGGGCGAGTTAGAATCTCAATGCAAATGCTAAGTCTCCTCTTTTGCCCACCACTAAGGCCTTTAGAACCCCACCCTCCAATTCTTGTGTCAATGGCATCTTGCAGACCCATTTCTCTGATTGTTATGTCTGCCCTTTCCTTCTTCTCTGCCTTCGACATGGAATCCGGAAATTGGAGCTGAGCTGAGTAGTATACAGCTTCTCCTGCTGTCAAATTTGACAGCATAGCATCTTCTTGTGTCACATATGCCTGATTTCACAAAGTGAGGGAGAGACATTGATAAAACACCAATTTTCTTTTTAACACAATCACTCTTGTTGGCTACCAAAAATATGCTACAATTATTAAAGCAAAAGCTTTTGAAAAAAATCCACTTACTGATGTTCCATAAGCCAGTTCTTGTCTCCGGCCATTCACCAGAATCTTCCCAGTTTGCTTTGTGTTTGAACCCAATCTTCCTGCAGTGTTATTTTAATCATAATAGTAAATGATACTAACAAAAATCTTGTAACTTTGTATGTATACATAGTATGGTCTTTGTTCCAATCCATAAATCAATTACCAAAACTTCTTTAAAAGTACACCTTTGACATGTAATTAGCATATGTAATTTTTGAAACAGCTTCGTAAATTAATTAAAATCTAAACCCAGAAAGTAATAACAACACAAAAACTCTCAAAAAATTAAGAGAATTTGCCTCTATAATCACCTGCTAAAGCATCAAGAAGAGTGGACTTGCCACAACCAGAGGGACCCATTATAGCCAAGAGCTGCCCTGGCTTGGCATAACCAGTAAGATCCTGCAGAATTGGTTTCCTACCATTCCTTCCATTTGGAACAGTAACCCACAAATCCTTCCATGTCAGGAAAATGCCCTTTTCCTCTGTCTCAACGTCTCTATTGCTTTCTTTAAACTTGATGATGATTTGTTTCTCAAATGCGGTAACAAATTTTATGTTGGTTAGCATAATCCTAGAGTTATTGTTATTGGGCTCACAATTAGAATGAACAGGTGAATGTAGAGGAGAATCCAAGATCAGTTCTCAAAATTTTCTGTGAGGGTGAGAGAGAAATTTAGCAAGGCGGAGTAGCTGGGCTTACAGGGATTGTTTTTTATAAACTCTTGTGCTGCTATGAATCGGAACATTTTTTTCTAGTAATTACAAACTGCACAAAAATGCATGTACCGTATAGAGTATCACCAGTCAAACAAGAAACAATTAAAAAGTAATTTATGTATTCTAGGTGTCAGAAATATCAAGGCAATTCTTCTTGTGGTTTCCTCCTCAGTCCTTAGGAATAAAAGTAGTAGAATAGTTTAGGCTTTCTTACCTTGTAATGATTTTTTATTTTTATTTTTTTAAATTCTTATAAAAAATGCAAGCCCTAAGCTAGGGTCTTTGACCTAGTAATTGCACTTTTTAATATAGAGGGTCTTTGACCTAGTAATTGCACTTTTTAAAGTTATTTACGTATAGTAGACTGAAACTTATATACCGAAATATTGTAGTTTTAGGAAAATGTAAAATTTTAAAAAAAAAAAGTTGCTGGACAGCGTGGGCCCCACCGGACACGCCGGGGGACCCACGGCGCGTCCCAAAGGGACGTGCCACCCCTCGGGCGGCGTGTCCCTTCTTGTGTCAAATATAAAATGAGATTCTGAAACTATGAATATTTCTATGCTAATGTGTCAAAATCCTACAATAATTTGTTATTAAAAGCATAGAAGGATCTTGGAAAATGTGACGGATGTTTCCATTGTATATTTCCAATTATCATTTCTTGGGAGGTTAGCGTTTTATTACATTTTACTTAGAGGATCAGGATTATTGACTGTACAAGTGAAGAAGGGACAAAGTGGGCGCATGGGACAAGAAGGGACACGCCGCCCGAGGGGTGGCACGTCCCTTTGGGATGCGCCATGGGTCCCCCGGCGTGTCCGGTGGGGCCCACGCCGTCCAACAACTTTTTTTTTTTTAAATTTTACATTTTCCTAAAACTACAATATTTCGGTATATAATCGTCCAGCAACTTTTTTTTTTTTAAATTTTACATTTTCCTAAAACTACAATATTTCGGTATATAAGTTTCAGTCTACTATAACTACGTAAATAACTTTAAAAAGTGCAATTACTAGGTCAAAGACCCCCCTAAGCTATTCTTTAAAGGGGGTTTTAAATGCGTTTAAGTAATATTGACAATACAATTTTAATGTCATTGTAAAGATTTTAAAAAATTGAATCATTCAATGAGAGTGATTTGCACAAAACAGTAATTATATGGGATAAAGTAATTGCACTATTTCTTACAAAAGAAAAAGATAATTAAACTATTTTTAAAAATTTTAGGGTAATTTAAAAGAGAATGATTTACTTTTTTTAAAAAAAAAAAAATTGATTATGAAGAAAACAAATCATATAAGAATTGACTTGAGAGAATGGATTTTGAAACAATCAGCTTTTATGTTTGAGTATTTTATCTAAAAAGAAATTTATACAATCATTAAATTTGTTTGTAACTTTGTATTGTGCATGGATACAAAATCTAATTTTTATGTTTCACATACATTAATGAATTCAACATCCCTATGTTTCAAAAAATATCCAACATTTTCTGTCAACATACTCTAATAAATCTAAACTCAAATTTCATTCAAAATTTCTAACTTCTTCCTACTCTTTCATGATTTTAACTGGCAAGCCTCGTACAGTTTACTTTGTCCATTTTACCTTTCAATCAAAAGCAGCAAATCAAAATATTAAAAAGAAAGAGTACATAGCTTTCAATCGGAGCAGACATTTATACAATAGAACTTGCATTTATCTAAGATTTTGGTTTCAGCAGCACCTCCTCAATCAATTTCTCCAAGTTCGGGTAGGAAGTGCCACCTGGTCTAGTAGCCTCCTCTGCCATTTTCTTCCACTCCATGATCTTCTGTTTCATTTTCTTCCCCTTCTCTCCCACCATCAACTCATTCACCAGCATCTCCACTTCCTCTCTCTTCACATTATTATCAATCTCCATACCAATGCCCCATTCTGTGCAAGCATATCTGCAGTTAATTTGCTGATCTGTAAAAAATGGCCAACACACCAGTGGCACTCCACCACAGATACTTTCAGTCATTGAGTTCCATCCACAATGAGTCAAGAACCCTCCAATTGAAGGGTGGTTCAGAACTTTCTCTTGTGGACACCAGCTTGTTATTAGGCTTCTGTCTTTAGTTTCATTCACAAATTCAGATGTGTTACACAATCAGAGGAAGAGGAGTAGCAGAAAAACACACAGCAGAAAACAAAATAACAAAAGTGTTTTTATGTTGCAGAAGGCTCAAAACGAGTTTCATTCATTTGCTGCTATATATACAAAATACCAACAATACATAGTTAGTTTGAGCTACAGTAAGAGCAGATTTTGGTCCATAACAAACCTGACAGATTTTTCCCACAAACAAGCATTACCATTCATCTACAACTAACATGATAGCATAGCAGATTTTATGCATAAAACAAAACAAAATATTTTTTTAGCTTAGAGTACTTAGAAAAAGTCTCATAGTCTAACACTCCACCTTGAGATTTTTCTTAAAGACTCCAAGCTTTGCTCTTAGTAATTCAAATCTAGCTCTAGGAAGAGCCTTGGTCATGATGTCTGCTATCTGGTTTTCAGAACTGCAATGCACCAGATTAACTTCACCAAGTCTTTCATATTCTCTAACTGCATGAAACTTGATGTTTATGTGTTTAGTTCTGCCATGCTGCACAGGATTTTTGGCAATGGCAATAGCTAATTTGTTGTCAACCCAAATTGTAGTAGCTTCATTCTGGTGTTGCTCCAAATCTGCTAGGATTTTTCTGAGCCAAATGGCTTGATTAGCAGCACCTGCTGTTGACATATACTCAACTTCAGCTATTGATTGGGCCACCACTTCTTGCTTCTTTGAATTCCATGAGAAAACACCACTGCCAAATGAAAAACAATAACTTGAAGTGCTTTTGGCATCATCTACACTTCCTCCATGGTCACTGTCTGCATAGCTTTCAAGCTTATTGCTTTCATCCTTCAAATACCATAAACCATAATCAGTAGTTCCCCTGATGTACCTAAGAACTCTCTTAGCTACACCCATATGAACTTGACTTGGTAAATGCATAAATCTTGAAAGCAAACTTGCAGAGAACATTACATCTGGTCTGGTAGCAGATAAGTACAGTAGACTTCCAATTATGCTTCTATAAAGTGAGTCATCAGCTTTGCTATCTTCATCATAATTTGACAGCTTTTGATTCACAACAAGAGGAGTGGACACAGGCTTTGATCTCTCCATATGAAACTTCTTTAAAAGTTCCCAAGCATATTTCTTTTGTGAAATGAAAATACCAGCATCACACTGTTCAATTTCCATACCAAGAAAATACTTCATTTCACATAAATCAGACATTTCAAACTCCTGCTCCATATTCAGCTTGAATTGCTTCAAAGAGTTTGAATCTCCACCTGTGACTAACAAATCATCAACATAAAGAGACACAATTAGATCAACTTTAGTTCCAACTTTCTTCACATACAAAGTTGCTTCACTCTCACTTCTTTTGAATCCTTGTTGCAGCAAGTAGGAATCATTTCTGCTATACCAAGCTCTTGGAGCTTGTTTCAAGCCATAAAGAGCTTTGTGAAGCTTGTACACTTTGTCTTCACTTCCTAGAACTAGAAAACCTTCTGGTTGTTCAACAAAAATATCTTCTTCTAGCAACCCATTTAAAAATGCAGATTTCACATCAAGATGGTAGATTTTCCAACCCAATTTTGCTGCTAAAGCCACTAGAAGTCTAATAGTGTCATGCCTTGCTACTGGAGCAAATGTTTCTGAGAAATCAACTCCATGCTGCTGAAAGTAGCCTTTCACAACAAG
Organism: Cercis canadensis; assembly: GCA_003255065.1. Taxonomy (NCBI): domain Eukaryota; kingdom Viridiplantae; phylum Streptophyta; class Magnoliopsida; order Fabales; family Fabaceae; genus Cercis; species Cercis canadensis. The sequence goes on from QAOA01005801.1 coordinate 197,237, forward strand.
TCTTGCTTTAAGTTTGTTCACAGAACCATTTGGATTAAGTTTGGTTCTATAAACCCACTTAACACCAAGAACTTTGTGATTTTGAGGTTTGTCAACAAGTGTCCATGTTCTATTTTTCTCAATCATGTTCATCTCCTCCTGCATTGCAACTTCCCAATCATTTTTGCTTGCTGCCTCCTTATAGCCTTTAGGTTCTAATGAAGCTATATTGCATCTTTCATAACCCTTATTGGTATATCATCATAATTATTTTCATCTATCTCCACTTCTGCTGCATCTTGTTTTTGAAAGATATTTCCCCCAATGTGGCTCTTATCACTCCTTTCAACTTCATTTCTATCCTAATTCCACTTGGAGAATTCATCAAATTTTACATTTCTGCTAACAAGAATTTTTTTGGTCTTCAAGCTATAAGTTTTGTACCATTTGGTATTGCTGCTATACCCCAAGAAAATTCCAGCTTCAGCCTTTTCATCAAGTTTAGTTCTCTTCTCATCAGCGACATGCACATAGCATACACAACCAAATATTTTGAGATGCTCAACTGATGGCTTTGTTTCATGCCAAACTTCATAAGGAGTTCTGCCTTTCAAAATTCTGGTAGGTAGCAAATTTAGCAAGTATACTGAGGTATTGACTGCCTCAGCCCAAAAACTTTTTGGTAAACCCTTTTCAAACAAAAGACATCTGCCCATTTCCATTATTGATCTATTTTTCCTTTCACTCACTCCATTTTGTTGAGGAGTGTAAGGAACAGTAAATTGATGCTGAATTCCTTCTTGCTCACAAAATGCCTTGAATTCTCTAGAAGTATACTCAGTTCCATTATTTGATCTAAGTATTTTAATATGGCAGCCGGTTTGTTTCTCAACCATAGCTTTAAATTTCTTGAAAACATCCAGAACTTCAGATTTTTGTTTCAAGAAATACACCCAACACCATCTAGAGAAGTCATCAATAAATAACAGAAAATATCTACTACCATTTAAAGATGAAATACTCATAGGGCCACATACATCAGAGTGAATAAGTTGCAATTTTTTAGAAGCCTTCCAAGTACTATCTGAAAATGGCAATTTGGTCTGTTTTCCATATTGGCAAACATCACACACTTCAAAATTATCACCAATGGCAGGCAAGTTTAACACTAACTCACTTGAATGCATATGTTTTAAAGTAGAGTAGCTGAAATGGCCAAGTCTTTTATGCCATAATGGCCAAGTCTTTTATGCCATAAAACTGAGTCATCTTCAACACAGGAGTTAGCATGGTTACTAACTTGTTTCCACTCAACTGTAAAACTCTTATCTTTCATTTCAACAGTCATCAACTCACAACCAGTGGGATCAAATATAATGCATGACATATATTGCCACCGCAATCGATCGAGCACCGACAACCATTGTTCTTCCTTCCACATCATCGGCGTCGACATGCACAAGCACGGCTTTATTAATTATTTGAAACTTTTTTTCAATTTTTTTCGTTTTCACCAAATTTTTTTAACGTCTCTTAAACGTTTCCAGGTGTCCAGTAAATGAAATTTTGTTCCTTGCCTCCCGTTACTGCCACCGTAATCGATCGAGCACCGACAACCATCGTTCTTCCTTCCACATCATCGGCGTCGACATGCACAAGCACGGCTTAGCTACTTCACTTCTTACATCACAACAAGGTAACAAATTGAATTCCTCCGTCATTTTTATTTTCATTCCTTGGAATTGTTGGATTTATTTGTTTCTCTATTTTGGTTAGTTTTTTTGGTGTTAGCTGTGTCTAATGTTTCAAAATCAACAAGAGAAAATTAAGGCATGCTCCTTGGATACGTATCCGTATCTAGCAGTATCCAATGCGTATACAGTATCGGATTCGTATTCGACACTGATAGGCCGGACATTCATAGGCGTCGGTGCTTCTCAAAATCTACTTTTATGAAGAAGGACCCAGAACTTGAATCAGCTCTTTCTCGCAATCGCAGAAATCCAGAATAGATAGCTACAGAAATTTCCAAAATGAAAAGACTACATCAACTAGCAATGGAATGGGCTCAGAATTAACCTGCCTGCTAATTTCTTCGGTTAAAAAATGTACCACGCAATTTGAGCGTCGGCGTTGGTGCTGCTGCTTGGTGGGGCTTGAAGAACAAAGGCTTGCAACGATAGTTTGTTGGTGACAAGATGCGACACAGACAAAGAGAGCAGCGGAGGAGGGAGTCAAACTCTGAAATGACAGCTGAGTTTGAAGTCGGAGAGCAACGTCTTCGTAACTCTTTCAGCAACGCAAGAAGGTTTGAGAAAGGGAGGAAGGTAGAAAGAAAAGGGAATAAGAGGAAAGAGAGGAATAGTGTAGAAAAAGATAGAAAGAATAACTTGTTCTCTCATATATTTCTTTACAAGATTACAAGGGTATATATGCATGTATTGGTGATGGCTAATATCTATTGACCAAGTTAATAACCATTGGTCACTCTAAGGACTGTTGGACAATACACTACAGTCTTACAAATAGGAAAAACTCTGATTACAAGTAACAAGGACAACTTTGAATTACAAATGTGTAAGACAGTCAACAGCATGGCAGCCAACATGGCAGCTAGCAGAGCAACATCATAGCAGAGCAGCATGGTACTTCCAATACTCCCCTTCAAGCTGGATCAAGGAGATTAATTGATCCAAGCTTGGAGAGCAGGCGTTGAAACTGACTGAACGCAAGGGACTTGGTGAAAACATCAGCAAGTTGATCATGGCTGCGAGTGAATGCGGTTTGAATTATGGATTGAACTTGTTCACAAATATAGTGACAATAAACTTCAATGTGTTTGGTACGTTCATGAAACACAAGATTAGAGGCAATATGCATAGCTGCTTGATTGTCACAAAAGAGGAACATCGGTTTGTTGTTTGAGAATCCCAAATCTAAGATATGGCCCTTGAGCCAAATGAGTTCACATGCAGTGGAAGCCATGGCCCGATACTCAGCTTTTGCACTTGAGCAATTACATTTTGCTTTTTGCTCTTCCATGTCACGATGTTCCCTCCAACAAAGGTGCAGTAGCCAGTAGTGGATTTTCTGTCAATAGCATTCCCTGCCCAGTCAGCATCAGTGTATGCCATGATACCAGTATGACCATTGTTCTTCATGATGATTCCCTGGCCAATGGAGCTCTTGAGGTATCTGAGAATCCTTTTAACAACTTTTAAGTGAGCTTCAGTGGGTGCATGCATGAATTGGCTTACAAGGTTGACTGCATAAGTTATATCAGGTCTAGTAATGGTGAGATATATAAGCTTACCCACCAGTCTTTGGTTGTAACTGATGTTGCTGAGATATGTTCCTTCTAAGTCCAGCTTCAGTTTGCTATCAAGTGGGGTACGAGCTGGTTTGCAATCTATCATCTCCACTTCTTGAAGCAAATCAATCACATATTTCCTTTAACTTAAAAATAATCCCTTGGAAGAAGTAGCCATTTCAATCCCAAGGAAGTATTTTAATGCTCCTAAGTCTTTAATGGAAAATTTATGATGAAGAGAATGCTTAAGAGTATTAATCTTATCAATATTATCACCTGTGATGATGATATCATCAACATAGATTAGGACAACTAATTTACCAACTAATCCAGTTCGAACAAACAAGGAAGAATCAGCTTGACTTCTCTTGAAACCAAACTCTTCAAGGACAGAGCTAAGCTTGGCATACCAGGCACGTGGAGATTGTTTCAATCCATAAATGGATTTGTGAAGCTTGCATACCATACTTGAATTCTATGCTTGTGGATGACCAGGAGGCAATTTCATGTAAACTTCTTCTTTAAGATCTCCATGCAAGAAAACATTTTTTATATCCATTTGATACAAAGGCCACTCATAATTTACTGCAATAGATAACAGAACTCTGACTGTACTCATCTTAGCCACTGGAACAAAGGTCTCCTTATAATCAACTCCAAATGTTTGAGTAAAACCACGAGCCACCAATCTTGTCTTGTGTCTTTCAATTGAATCATAAGAATTAAACTTGGTTTTATAGATCCACCTACTACCAACAACCTTCTTTCCTTTTGGAAGTTGAACAACACTCTAGGTTTTATTTTCTTCCAAAGCCTGAAGTTCTTCTTCCATGGCTAGCCTCCAAACATCTTGAAGATTTGCTTCTCCAAAATTTTTTGGTTCACTTTCATTTGACAGCTTAGTAAGAAAAGCTGCATAAGAGTGAGAGAATTTTGAGTAATTTACAAACTTGTGGATTGGGTACCTGGCGCTGGGCGTTGCGATTCCAGCGCTGAGCGCTGGACAAGCCGAGAGGTGCTTCTTTGTTGTTGGCGTTGGACGTTGATGAACCAGCGCTGAGCGCTGGCTTACTAGAGAAATTGTTTGGCTTGGGGTGCCTAGCGTTGGGCACTGTTACACTGGTGCTGGACGTTGTGACACTGGCGCTGGGCGCTAGATCCCCTGAGAACTTCTATTTGCTTGATTCTTCACACTGAGTCCCTAACTGCAATCTCCTAATGCTTCAACATTGTATGTTGCATAGTCTTGCAGTCTTGGTGGTGGATGTCTATCTCTAGTTGGATTCCTTCGAGGTTGAGTTGAGACCACAGAAGGTTCAACTCCACTCTCTTCTATAGCTGAAGTGTTATTGTCATGGGAAACCACTTGTGTTTCTGAGACTTCAGATTCATCTACAACACTCATGTTGTCAATACTGGTTGCACGAGAATTACTGTCATGAGGTATTGAAAGTACATGGTCACTAGATTCCACTGTAGTTGGTAATGGAAACAAATCTAGTAAGTGCTCCCCCTGACGATTTTGATATGATATTTTGTTGAAATAAGGTTTGGTCTCATCATACATCTCTTGAAACAAACAACTTTCTAGAAGTTGGATTGTAGCATTTGTAACCTTTTTGAGTGGAGGAGTAACCCATGAAAACACAGTTGACTGCTTTGGGATCTAGTTTGTCTCGGTGATGGGATTGGATATGAGCATAACAAGTACAACCAAAGGTTCTTAGATGGGAAAAGTTAATTTTTTTATTTTTCATGACCTCATGTGGAGATTTTGAATCCAGAACACAACTAGGCAGTCAGTTGATAAGATAGATTGCTGCAAGAACTCCTTGAGACCAAAATCTCTTAGGCACATTCATTTGTAACATTAGAGCCCTGGTTTTTTCAAGTAGATCCCTATTCTTCCTTTCGGCAATTCCATTTTGCTGAGGAGTACCTACACAACTTGTTTGATGCATAATGCCATGAGTGCTCAAATAGTCAGTCATGTTTTTGGATGTATATTCAGTGCCATTGTCAGACCTTAGTATGTGAATTTGATATGAAAACTGGTTTATGACAAGATTATGAAAATTCTTGAAAGCATCCATGACTTCACTTTTGAATTTTAGGAGATACAACCAAGTTACTCTTGAAAAATCATCAACAAAAGTAATATAATACCTATAGCCATCAAAAGATTCTAGAGGTGCAGGTCCCCAAACATTATTTAGTGCCATTGTCAGACCTTAGTATGTGAATTTGAGATGAAAATTGGTTTATGACAAGATTATGAAAATTCTTGAAAGCATCCATGACTTCGCTTTTGAATTTTAGGAGATACAACCAAGTTACTCTTGAAAAATCATCAACAAAAGTAATATAGTACCTATAGCCATCAAAAGATTCTAGAGGTGCAGGTCCCCAAACATCGGAGTGCACCATTTCAAAAAGCTTGCTAGCTCTAGACATGGAAGAATTAAAAGGAAGTCTAGTAAATTTGGACAAATGACAAATTTCACATATAAGTGAGGATTTGCATAAACTAGGAAACAAGGTGGACAAAACAGATTCAGAGGGATGAGCTAGACGTTGGTGCCACAATTGAAGTTCTAGATTTGAATGGACTTGGAATCCTTTTGGAACATTCGGATCCTTTGAAAAATAATACAGCCCATTTAGGTAGTGACCTTCACCAATCAGCTTCTTGGTGGTTAGATCCTGAAAAATAACATTGTGAGGAGAGAAAATTGCACGACAGTTGAGAGAATTTGTAATCCTTCCTACGGACAATAATTGAAAAGGAAAGGATGGAACATATAGAGCTGTGGACTCAACATTCTCTGAAATTAATTTAATTTTCCCTCTTCCTAGAACTGGTACACCTCTACCATTTGCTATAGAAACTAGAGATGGTTTAGTGTAACTTTCAAAATTGCAAAGTTTTGAATGTTGGTTTGTCATGTGATCAGTGGCACCTGAGTCTATGATCCAAAAATCATGAGAATGATTGACATTTAGCAGTTGAAAGAGAACTCATAATACCTGGAATATCTCCTTGAGGTACACGATCATAATTAGCCAAAAAACCTGCAAACTGCCCAAGAAGAGCTGTTTGGTTTCCATTAGTCAGTCCTTCTCCTGTACTTCCTTTTTTTTGTTTAAAGATAGGTTGAGAACTCATTTATCAAGTTAGCTGGATTGCTTGTGAAGTTCATCAGCCCAGCAGTAGATATAGCAACAGCAACATGGTTTTTGTTTGTATGTAATCTGGTTTGTGAGCCCTTGTAGTCTCTTGAAGACTTATTCTTAAACTTTGGCTTCAACTCAGGGTGTAATATCCAGCATCGATCTATTAGATGCCCAATATTATTGCAATGCATACACTTCAAGTCTGGCCTTTTTCCCTTGTACACTTTATCTCTAGATGACTTGTGATTTGTCACAAAAGCTTTAGCCTCAGACATACTAGATTTCACATCAATATTCGTGACTTTCCTATGTACTTCTTCTCGCTGGATAGTAGTGCAAACACTTGCAAATGATGGTAGTTCGAGGTTCATTAGAATATGACTTCTAAGGTCTTCATATTCAAACCCCAAACTTGCTAGTAAATGAAAAATTTTATCTTCCTCGGACCTTTTTAACAGAACATCAGCATCAAGAGTATGTGGTCGATACATATCTAGTTCATTCCACATATTTTTCATGCAACCAAGGTGGTGAACAAAAGATTTATCTCCTTGTTGGAGACTTGCAAGATTCCTCTTAAGTTGGAACCCTCTAGTAGCATTGTTTTGATTTCCATACATGTCTTTGACTGCATTCCAAAGAGAAAGAGAGGATTCTGAAAAAACTAAAGATTTCAGACAATTTAGGATCCATGGAATTGAGGATCCAAGACATTACCAGTTGGTCTTTGCACAACCAAGCTTCATATTCCGGAGATGAAGTGTTAGGTGCCTTAGTGCTTCCATTGATAAATTTGAGTTTGGATCTTCCACCAATGGCAAGAGATACTGCTCTAGACCATGGAAGATAGTTAAACTCATTTAACAACATAGAGCACAATCGTTGGTTTGGATTTCCTTCAACTTCTGAAAGGCTGGTGCGAGTAGCTGTGAGGCTTTCAGCATCAGAACCAAAAATATTTTCTTCTGCCATCCTTCAATAGAGTATACGGAAGAAGAAAAGAAAAAGAAACAATAAAAGGAGAAACAGGCCTGTTAAGAGACCTGCTCTGATACCTTGTAGAAGAAGATAAAAAGAATAACTTGTTCTCTCATATATTTCTTTACAAGATTACAAGGGTATATATGCATGTATTGGTGATGGCTAATATCTATTGACCAAGTTAATAACCATTGGTCACTCTAAGGACTGTTGGACAATACACTACAGTCTTACAAATAGGAAAAACTCTGATTACAAGTAACAAGGACAACTTTGAATTACAAATGTGTAAGAGAGTCAACAGCTAGCAGCATGGTACTTCCAATAATTTTTTTTCATTCTACTGTAATATTCTGCAGCCACCTATCCTTACCATTTCTCTCACTCCACCTCTTTTCCAAATTTCATTACTCACCAATCAACTAGTATGACAAACAAGCGTTATAAAAACCTCGTAATCTCATAAACTCCAACATGCGTTGTTCTAATAATCTATGGCGTCAAATGGTTAAAATGATCATCAAAAGGAAGTTACTTCAAAGACACTAGCCTAAGTGTCCGATAGCCCAAATTACAGAGAAATATTTCATCACTTCACTTCCTTAAAAATGGTTAAAAGGGAGCATCAAGGCATTGGCCAAAAATAGGCAAAGCTTGCGAAGCTATAAATATTAAAGAGTATTTTAAAAAATATAATTTTTTTGAGAAAGCCAAATATAAATTACTATAAATATAAAAGTGGAAACATAAAGGAAAATTTTGGAGGGGCCAATCCTAAGTACGGTCCGCTCCTATATCTAGAAAACAAAATCTTATTATCTCTTTAAGATGAAAAGGTGTTAGGGGATTTCTAAACCCTGACAATTCTATTGCATAAGTTTCATCGGTCATCATAGGACCATTTATGGTTGTATCCCTCCATCTGTAGAGTATCAGCCGAAAAGAATTCTAAAAAATTTCTTTTTCTCTCTAACCCTATGTTTGGATTGAGAGAAAAGTAGGGGAAAAAAATAAAAGTAAAAAGTTATTTTTTATTGTTTGGAGAAAATAGGAGAGAGAGAAAAATTGCACAAAAAATGCCTATGGGACGCACCAAAAATTTTCTCTCCTTGAATTGAGAGAAAATTTAATGAAGAGACTCAAAAAAAGTTATCAAAAATTTTAAAGAGTTACTTTCACTTCATTAACTTTTCTTTTTATTTCCTATCCTCTCTCTTTTTTCTTCTATTTTTGTCTGTCCATTTTCTCCTCCCATCCAAACATAGCGTAAGACTCTAACATCTCCACTTCTTCAGCACTTCTTCTCTTTTTTGTACTCTGGCATGTTTCGTTTGTCTCCACATTTGGAGGGTGAAAATGGTAGCTCAAAACCCCTTTGGCCCTTTCTCTTTGCTAATTGCTTCATTGTGGGTTTCCTCATGACCTTGTGAACAGATCGAGGATGTAGGTGTAGCACCAATAAAACTAGCAAATAATTGAACTTCCCATGTTTTTGCACCAATACTCTCACACTCCTGATTCATTTCTGTGGCCCATATTGCAACTGCTTTCATTGCTCGCTTTATTCTTTTATTGAGATAAGCTTGTCTGACTAGAAATAATTTGTGCACCGCCTACTCGCCTAGTGTCAGCTCTTGACTATCTCCTCCAAGCTGGATCACAATGAAGTATCTTTTAGATAAAAAAAATATATATATCTTTATATTAAATGTTCTTGAGGGGCAAATTATGGCAATTAGTAATCACTTGTAAAATTGTTAGTAATAGTGATGATTAATTCGTACTATGATTATCAATGGTTAATAATTTTCAATGGCAATAAATATTTTTATCAATAATATGAATGCAGTTAAGCTTCCTGTAATTCTATATAAGGAAGAAATCCATCACACCTTATATAGGGCTAGAGGTTTTCATTCCCTCAACTTTTTTAAGTAGAAAATTTAGTTTTATTTTATAAAATCTCTATAAATAGTGTTAGGGAGTTATTATTTCTATACTTTAGTTTATTAATGCCACATTTTTTTAATATCTAAATATAATATAGACTAAATTAATTTTTTAAAAAAATTGACTAATTATATTTTTTTTCTAACTAAAAAAATAGT
>QAOA01005801.1:207331-279241 GCA_003255065.1 Cercis canadensis
ATTAATTGATGAATATATCTTACTTTTGAATAAAAGATAGTACAAAAAACTTAGAGACAACACTAAAATTTCAACAAATCTAATGAAAGTATATATTGTTAAAATTGAACCATTCAAAAAGAAAAATAAATAAACTCAATTAACTAAAAATATGAAATGTAAATTACTAAATTTTACACCACTAAACTATATTTAATAGCTACAACCCTAATTAAATTTTGTTTGCTTATATATAAAATATCAAACAATATGTGACGTACTGTAGTTTTCCATCAATTGCCAAAAGAAAATATCATACTTTGGAGACATTATTTAGCTGGACACCAATTGATTTGGTACAAATATTCAAATTCTTTATCATTAAAGCACACCAAGTAAGCAAGCAGCTTATAGGTCAGCAATTTTGTTGCAGCTATCAATGGTTAAAACTTAGTAATGATTGGTGATAGTAATTGCTGATGACTGTCATTGCAGTTCTGTTAATGGTCATTGATGACATTCGTAGATCAAGATCATTGCTTGACGATGGCAGGCTAGTCATGGATATTGATTTTAATATTAAATATGTTGTTTTAAAACTAAATTTATAGTACAATTATATGTTTACAGAATTCTAGCTATTGTTTTAGTTTTCAAAATTATAATTTTTTTTTGGTACAAAACAAAACTAACGAAAAACGCCAGTAACTCCTACAAAACTCAGTGTGCAAAAAAATGCCTTTTTTTTTTTTTATTGGCTTGGAAAAGAAAATAGCTTTGGGAAACTTTTTTGTTTTTAGGCTAGAAAAATAGCTTCTAGAATCTTGTTGTAGATTGCTTTATTATTTTTTTTGGGCCTAAGACTGTTTTATTATGTATAATCAAATGAAGTTTAAATTGGGCCTTAAATTTTTAAACTAAAATTCCTCAACATGGCAACAATACAGTTCAAGTAGATATTAAAGCCCAGCCGAAGCAGAAAATTGTCTGGGCCTTCGAGTAGGCCCACTGACTTAACCAGAAACAAATAAAATGATTAGCCTTTTAAGTTTCTAATTCAATCAAAGTTCAAACATTCCCTATTAACTACAGCCTAAGAAAACAGAGATTTCCCAATTAGTAGTTTAGATCAGAAGCAGTTGATAAATGAAATGCACTTGGATATATATATATAGGTCAACTGTTCAATGTCAAAGGCTGTTAATTAGGTGTTCATGCAAAATGACACTTGCAAATTGATTGAGTGCTTCATTCTAATTCAATGGGCAAAACAATATTTATCAAATAAACATAATTAATTTATAGCTAAAATGCTCCCCCAGCAGACTCACTAACTCATCCCCACTTAGGAGTAATCCTTAAACAACGTAAGAAGATATTTTGGTAGTTGACCCTTTAGTTTTGACCTTTCTATTTTTTTTTTGGGTTGGGTAAAACATTGTTTTTGACTTGCTAACCTTGTTGAGTTGTTAGGAGAGCTTTGGCTAGGTTGAATTAATCAAGTGGCAGGTCGTTTAAGATACCTTTCAGTGTGCATGTGACCTATAAAAATGAAATCATTGCATATACCTCCCCCATTACATCAAAATGACCCCATTTCCTATATATCTAAGTAATTATTTTATAGCTAGTAAATAATCTTCTTAATACAGTTAAGTTTATTTTATCTAGAACCATGAAACATACACTCCTAATTTGACTAAGATACTTCTTTGGGATAAACTATTTTAATCTAAGAAGCTTCCTTTGTTGACAAGCACTAAGCAAGAGTAGGTGTCAAAGGCTTCATGGACTTTGCTACATATAGGTGTGGAAACTGAAAGAGATGGCTTGATTAGTTTAATTTATTTGTAGCGGTGGTGTTTAAATAAACCAAAACACATAAACATGCTAGTTTGCAAAAAGAATTAATTATGGAAGTGCTTGAAGACTTCAAAATGCTTATCACAATGGCGTCTCCAATAAGTATTTGATTGTGCAGCTTTGTCATTATTATAACTCAAACAAACAAACATTCTTGTTAAACATGATAAAGGTCTTTGAAACCAACATGGGTTTAAGTTATAATTAATAAGCACAGCAAGTTTGATTCGACTTAATGAATAATGCTGTTGGGCTTTAACCAAACCAAATGTCTCCCATGCCTAAGGTTTTTCCACAAGAAAGTTAAGTTTCAAGTGCTTTGCTTTCCACGTTGGAGGGGGATTGCTGCTGAGTTCAAAGCCCAAAGCTAGGTTGTAAGCAAGGTTCTTTGTTCCTAAAATTATTACTTCACTTCATGGTGAATAAAGTGCTTTTTTGCTTTGCTTTCCACTTTGGGTTTTGGGGGGAAATGCGAACCTGAGCTCAAACTCCAAGCTAGGTTGTGCGTTGTGCTAGCTAGGTTCTTTGTTCCTATTCCTAAAGTGGCTACTTTGCTTCATAATGCATAATAGCTTATCCTATTTTAGATTATCATATCATAGACATTTTTGTCCAAAACGTGTCTTGTGCTCTGCCTTTTTAAAAGCATAATAGGCCTTCCAAAAGGCAAATTCACCATGCATTAATCGTACAAAAGCAATGCGGTAATGTTTCTTTGGAATTCATCATGATGTCTGCAACATATATATGTATCTCATTAGAAAGGTGAGCACAAAGAATGTCTGCAATCCATCATGAACGAGGAAAAGTTTATTGAGCTTAAAGGAAGATAATACTTATTGTTACTGTATATCAGTTTGATTAATTGCTTTTTCCTTGAAGTTTATAAAAAAAAAAAAAAACGAATGATTAATTTTAACTAATACTCAATATTGGGAATGTTTACATCTCAATCTCAATCGAAATTGGATAGTTTCATTGTCCCCAAAATCACGTTGTGTTGCATTGGAATGCTCGTTTCAGGCAGAAGAAACAGATAGAAAATGGAGATTTTGCTCCAACGGGACTTTAAGCATGGTTTCGGTTCTGCAACGCATTCTTAGTGGTAACGAACTTACGTATATAAATGATACTCACTGATATAATTTAAGTTTTTGATGGACTCACTGACATAATTTTTTGTTATTAGTACTTAATTAATCTCTAGCTATGTATTTGTATAGTTTATATTTTATTTGGTTCTAAGATTCTAACTACTTGTCCCTTATTAGCAAAAACAAGGAAGTCCCTACTTATTCTTGGGTCCAAATATTATTAGGACTGGGTGAGATAGATTTTTGAAGAGAATATGTCACTCCATGCATAATCTCCTATGAACAAAAAAAGATTTAATTAGACAAGGGCATTAACAAATTAGACAATTGACTCAGTGTAATACTTGAACACTTACTCCTTTGATGACTTTTTATACAAAGTGAATTTTATCAATCTAATTGTTGAATCATGAGACATTGTGATATTGATCATACATGTCAAATTTTACGTAAATTGATATTTTTTAAGTACATAATCTAATCAATGATATTTATTTATATTTTAAAATCTTATTATCTATGAAAATAAGATTATCCAGTTACTTATCTAATTTTATTAGCATGATTTACGTCATGAGAATTTTTAATTCAATAATTGGATATGTGAAATTTATTTTTTATAAGGAATTATTCAATGGTGTAAACATAAAAAGTCTTACAGTTGGTGTAAGTGAATTTCCACTCTAAAAAGTCTTACAGTTGATGTAAGTGAATTTCCACTCATTCACCATTGCCATATATTCAACTATGTCAATAAATTTATGAAATTTTAACATTGGCAAATGACAAACTAATTTGCAGAGACCCAATAACACTAATATGGAATTTTCTTTGTCAGTAGGCTCACTAATTAGTTAACACCTCCCAAACTTTTCCTTTTTAAAGAAAAAAAATATAATAATAGATCTTAAACCTAGCTAGCTCATAAACTTTAGTTAAATTATTGGTGTAGTCTAATAATAAAGTTTTTAAATAATTTGTGAAAGATTCTAAATTTAAACCTGTAAACCATCATTTTTTTTTAAAAAAAAAAAAAAAACTAAAACTTAGACGTACATTTATCATTACCTACTAAGTCATACATATATTTTTTTTTTATATATGAAATCCATGATCTACAAGTTTCCTACGAATCTCATTTAAAATGCACGTTAATTTTCTCAAAGCGAGCATTATGAAAAGTAACATCAAGCAGGAGGACAAATGGCATGCAGCCAAAAATTTAATATAAAAGTAATAAATTTCTACCTAGAGCCAATAAATGAGAAAAAAGGTGACTAATCATGGCATAATGGGGGAATAGATTAACATTATAAGAAAGCAAAACAAGTGAACTGAATAAACCCAAAAGTAGAATACTGGAAATAGTTCCAAAAGTCAGGTCGTTTTACAACGTGGACTTGAATTAATAGGTGCCATTGAATCTAGACTAATGAAGTAACAAAACTTGCTTCAAATCTTAGTCATATTTCTCACCATATATAAATCATACATCACTATCTCGAGCTTTCTCTTATCACTTCCTGTGTTGCTACACATATCCAGTTCGTCATCATCTACATCATTTTTATCGTCACCTTTGTTGTCATTTCGATAATCTTCTAATATTTCCCAGTTTTCCTATTCCTCATCACATTAATTTTGTCCCAATGACCATTTCTTGATGATATAGATTGGAAAAGGAGACACCTAAAACACTACAAGAAAAGTTAAATTTTATGGTTTACCTTATAAAATATACATATTTCACTAAAAATGTTAAATGAAATGATTTCATTTGCAAATTCTATCAAAACTGGTAAGACATTTACAAATCATGAAATATTACATAAATGGTTTGATTCCAAATAAAACTTGTATAAGAATTTATCTTTAAATGAAATTCAATTGTAAAAATACGAGTGATAGTTGGAAAAAGATCAGCTGAACAAATCGATAATGGTGCAGAAGCCTCTGCACAACAGCACAAGTAGACATTTGCAACTGATGGAGGAGAAATGGTCTATAATACATTCGTATTTACTTTGCATTTTGCATTAAGAAAAGCACAAATCAGTTCATTTCATTAATTCATTTTCACTATCATTTTATCTGTCCACTAATTTAATAGAAATGCTTGATAACATTAACTAAACTTGAGGCCATCTATTTTTTTTGGCCATCAACTTCAAGCCATCTCATAAGTGGCTTTTTGAGCATCTTTCTATCCTCTAGTGGGAATGTGGGATTTGATGAGCTGGCTGTGTATTGGATCCAAGTACAATGACAAATTTTGATAGTTACTGCTGGTCAATTTTCCACATGAGAACGTAACCTAACCATGGACGGTTAACTAACCAATAGTCGTGATGATACTGTTGTGATTCTCATCTTTGATCCAACCTACGAATCTAACAAAAATGGTACACATTGCTACATAGAAAGGCAGCTCTCATTCCTGACCAATCACAATTTGACACTACCCACATGCAAATGATACGAATACCAGTTTCTAGGGTTTTAGTTTAAGATCATTAGCTACCTTTCTAAGACCATATCCAATTAAAGATGAGCTTCAATGATAATCCCCTATGACCCTGTCCTCTATGAAAGATCACCAACCCAAGGTGGGATTGAACTTATAAAACGATACAAGTTGAATGGTCCCCCACACAAGTTCACCCAAAAGAGTTACAGACGTGTCTCAAAATGGCGGTGCCACCGGACACGTGGCTGGCCACGTCATACACCGAATCCGATCTCCTCCATGGCCATCACACGGTGTGAACTCTGACTAGAAAGGTAAGTAGATAATGGGGACCTCTCCAATTTTACGACATTGAACAATCAAAACCAGTAGTATGGATTATTAGATTAAACAAAGGCAAAGAAGCTTATTATTATTATGGTGGACCTTTTTTGTGTAGTGGGTGCAATGAAACAAAACAACATACCACACGAGGTGTTTGTGAAATCATAGAGGGAACCTCTTTTTATTTTATATACAATTGCTGCAAAAATGTAGAGTTAGAAACCAACATAGTTACGTATGCTTTATAAAAATGGTAAAGACTATTGGGAACACAGACTCACGCTTGGGGCTTATAATATTGCTTTTAAACCCTATAAATTATGTAGTGTTTCAAAAACCAGGCGTGCGTCCAATGGACAAGACATTGGTGCTCGTCCTTTTCTGATATGCTTTGGCTTTGGCGGCTTCTTCTACCTCTTCAATTTGTGGGATAAGAATATTAATGATAATTGCATAACTGTGAAAATTCACATGCATCATCTGAGTTATTAAACTAATTAACCTTTTAACAAATCATGTAATGTTTCAATTGCATTCTGTTAATTTTAGATTGTGACACACAAATGTATAGTTATGTTAGTTTAAGTTGCATAGCAATACTTGATTAACTAATTTTTAGAGGATTAACTTAAAACCATTAAAATTTGGAATTGTTTTTTTTTATTAGATAAATAGAACTAGATATTTGTAGCTTGGCACATGAGGGTTTGAGATTCAAACTTAGGATCTCAACCTGTTTAAAAGATCTCTAACCAATTGTGTTGTAAGTGCATCTTAACCAATTATGTTGTATGTGGATGCTTATGTATTTAAATTATGAATTGATTTCTTTGTAAATAACTTTTTTAATAAAACTTGTTTGGAATCATAGTTATGAATTGATTTCATTTAATTACGAATCAATTTTATTTGTATTAGATGAGGATTTGCAAATTCTATCATTTTAGTTGTAATTTGTAAATCATTAATTTCTTTTTAAATCAAATTAACTCAATTTCTATATATCACTTATTCCACACACATTATTAATAAGGGCGAGCTAGCCATGAGCACTTGGACAAAAGCATTTGCTTTAATTAAGTTAGATCTTGTCTGCTAATTGCATGAGAAGCCAATGCCATTACATATGAATTTATTTCCTACCAACCAACACTCCCTTGGTGGTTTGATTAATAATAATGGGAAATGACGCAGAAGAAAAAAAGGGGGATGAAGAAGATGGAAAAGTTCCTTCTAATCTTCCAATTGAAGATCATATATGTATGAACACTGTTCAAGTTGCCTATAGTTAAGTATTTTATTAATTAGTTCAATACAAATAGAGGCAGACCCTAGGAACCTAGAAGGGAGGTCTTTATGGGGTATTTCTTTTATGAGAATCTAGATATTAGCGCTGCCTTTGATCACTCAAATTTGGGTAGACAGTGGATAGAAAAATAGGGAAAGAAGCAGCTTCAATTTCGGCATTCCTTAAAGCGCTCAATGTCCAATTAAGTCAACATTTGCATGCCAACAGAGCTATATTATATATATATTTCCAATTTCTTTTTGGCTTATCCAAATTGTATACTATAGGCGATATTTGTATATGAGCGTTGATTAAAATACCATTAGGATAAGAAAAGTCCAGTTTTTAAACTGAAATTGGATAATAGAGCATTCAAACATGCAGTAGCAATCTTTCCTGCCTAGTTCTTGCCCTTCATGGTTGGAGAAAGATCACAAAGATAAAATATCAAGCACACCAAAGCTCTACATAATACTAACTTGTTCAATAGGATATGATGTGTTGCCACTGTTGGACATAAGATTTATTATATATGCTATTTTCAAATTGGTTAAACTTTTTAGGCTCTTAAACATGATATCAAACTCTACTTAATCATTGTTGTCCTATTTTTATATTAAGTCAAATTTCATGTTTTGACTAATTAAGCTTTAAGGGAAAATATAAATACAAAAAGTTTAATCCATAATAATCCACATTTTTATTATATTTATAATTTGAGTTGGACAAAAAAAAAAGTTCAAATAGAACTAAATGAATTTCATTAACAAAAGAAAAAATTAAATGAATTTATTTGCCACACAATAAAAGTTATGGAATATCAATATAAAAAATTATTTATGTATATATCATCACACAAGCTTCAAGATCAAATAGCTTTTATTTTAAGGGCCCATGCATTATATCGATTGCTACATGTTGAAAAGAAAATCCTTTATATATAAACCACTAATTATGATTAGATAAATAAAATATATATTTAAAACCCAACTCTCGACGTTTCTCCATTTTCATCACACAGTTGTAATTAAATTAGTTTTTCACCAACATTGAGTGACATAGTTACAAGTCATGTGAAACCTTCGTAAAATAATCTCGTATTGTATTCACACATGGTTAATATATATACTCAACCATTTAAATTTACTGATAAAAAATGTTTTCGTTGGCTTTGTAACTAGTTTATCAATTGATCACACGATAACTAATTCATTAATATCATTCTCATATATAAGAGCTACAAGTAATCATCAAATTTATTTATAAAATAATGATCTTATGTTTAAATTTCATTAAAATCGAATGACATACGATTATAGGAGTGATCCTAATGTGTAGCTTCCATTGGACCCAAACAAAAGTAAAATCATTAAATTCTTATATTGTTTCTATAAAAATAGTGCATGCCCTTTCAACAAAATTAAGATTGTAATTATAGTGGTTTAATTATTTTATTGCAATTGTGACAAATTAATTGCAGGATTCAGCTTATTACACCCTTGCAATAGTTGCAATAAACTTTATAAACGAATTCTGGATAACACCTTCACACACACACTACTTAAATTTAAATTATTGACCTAGTTGATTATATAATTTTATCTTTACAAATTAATAAATGGTATGACGTAGGCAAATAAGTTAAGAAATATTAAAATTCTTTAATAATACAAATACAAGTGCACTTAGGGTATACATTAGTTAAATTCATGGAAAGACTACAAGTAGTGAGAAAAAATATTTTTAAAAATTAAAATTTAGATAATTAAGTAGTTAAAAAGAATTATAATCAAGGATGAGAAAAACGAGAATCTTAAGAGAGAAAATAAATGAATACATAAAAGAGAGAAAATAACATTTTAATGATTTTATTTTAAATCACATAAATTAAATTACATTTATAACCTTACCTTTTATTAATTTTTATTTGTATCTAGCTAATTCGTATAAGGGTGCTTTGCAAAATTTAAGAATAAATAGTTGAGATGGAGAATTATTATAGAATTTTGTATTAGTAATAGAAACAAAATAATATCTGAAATTTAAAATATAGACAGTCAAATAACTAGCTATTTATTGGTTATAAAATTGTTTCTCGAAGCATCATTGGTTTCTATATGACCCTACTTTTACTAGACAGTCCAATGACAATAAGCTAAAGTTGTTCAACAATAAAATACAATTCCTTCAAACTAAGAATTCATTATAGATCAATTACGTTTGACAATGAGTCAATAGTGTGTATTTCATGGCATCAAAATTGTCTAATAATAGTTTAAGACAAGACACCACATAAAATGACATCCTCTATAAATAATGTTTCATCAAGTGTTAGTAATTAATAAGTTATAGTGAATACAATGGATGAGTTCAATTTTCATGGCACACCTTTCTACTTTCTTTATACCTAACATAGTTATACTTCTTAAGAGGGTAGAAAATACACGCTTGTCTTAATTCAAAGAGGTCAAAAGATTGGGGAGAAGAAAAAGGGTAACTAACTAAACACATGTAGCTATGCAATTTGGGTCAAAGACGCTTCACATAGTACAAATAAATTTAACATCAAACTTATGAATATACTCCTTTTCCTTTTTCTCATTCTGACATTTTCACAAACACAGAGAGAGCACTGCAATTTGTTGGAGGAGAACACCGTCCAAAACGGAAATGTCAACGCCATAAATCCTGAAAACCCGGCCATCTTTTGACAAAACCCCAGGAAACTATGGATGGTGTCACTCTCATTGAACCCAAAATATTCCAAGTGACATGGATCCCAATAGCGCACTACATTTTTAATTACGAAATTAATTTTTTTTTGTAGTAATTATTACTTATCTTGAGCTTATAGTATGAATTCAGTAAGATGGGGTTGGCATGGATTCCTTCTTATATTTGGGATAATTAATGGTCAAGAATGTTGTTAAATGAGGAATTAATTTTTGTTTCTTAGCTTGACATTCTCATTCCTTATAATAATCATTGTACTTGTTTCCACCAGCACTAATTCTCTCAAATTAGTTGGTTTTAGAAGAGTTATCAGATGCATAAAATATAGGATGTCGTTAATGACTAATGTCATAGCCTAATCAAGTGTTTTATGCGACAAATTTACCCTTAACTATTTTGGCTACATTAATTGGTTAACCTTAATATATACTTATTAATAGAAAAATACATGTTAAACTCATGTAGGTCTCATTACAAAACTTCCTCTGTTGTCCATTTCTAATTTGCTATATTCTTGAAGGCTCAAAACTTTTCTTTACACGAAGAACACGCAAATGGAGAGACTTCTTCTATTTGTTTCTCTTCCAATATGAATACTGGACAGACCATGAAACAAAACTTCATCTATCATGGAAGGTTATTGTTAAGAGTTTTGCCCAAACATATTTTCAAAAGATAAGAAGGAAAAAGATTTATGTCAATTCCCAAAATACTTCAATGCAAGTAAACAGGAGTGTATAGAAAACCATGAGTGTAAACAAAAACATAAACACACAATGAGAAGGGAGCTCATACAGGAGGGCATGCAAAAAGGTTACTGGTTTTACCAAGTTGGATTAATATAGGGATGTCAAGTATGAGGAAAAAGGAAAGGGAATATGATCCTAACTAACACGGGAGAAAATTTTGGTGACAATTAATAGGTATCGTCATACATGACCTAATAGTTTAAATAGTTGGGTTGAGATGGTTTTTTGACGTAGTACCGGAGCTTCTTTGATTAAGTAATCATGAGATCGATCTTTACTGTCCCCACTTTTTTAATTAAATTAAAATTTCAACCCCAAATATAAGTAATTTGTATTTTGTCCACGCTTCAAGCCTAAAAGGCTTTCAAGTCTTGCGATAGTTTAGAAAGAGAAATTAATTAGTTATATATTATAAAATTAACATGGGATTAGGTGCAACTTGCGACAGTTTAAAAAGAGAAATCAAGTATGAGGGAAATTGCATTAAGAAAAAGGTAAAGCAGTGTGGTAATGTCACATTTAACAATTTCTACTGTGCTACTTCCTATGACTTTTCAACCCTCTTTAAGCCTTGTAATATGCTAACTCTCTACTTTTTGGATTTTGCTACTTCCCCTGTTCCTTATCCCTTCACCAATCTTCTAAAGCTTCCATAAGATTATGCAGCCAATCTCTTCAAATTCCAAACCTTCTTTTTCAAGTACAATCTTTAAAAAAACCAGCTAGNTTATGCAGCCAATCGCTTCAAATTCCAAACCTTCTTTTTCAAGTACAATCTTTAAAAAAACCAGCTAGATCAAGATAATTATGAAGGAAAAATCAAAATACAATTAAAATTACTATACAATATAATGCTAATGAACCTGTAATGGCTGGTGGGTAATAGTGGGGCTTGACAATGGTGTGATCTAAATTTCTAATATAGAAAGAGGATTATAATAATCTATAGTGGGTGGGGCACGTGTCCAATATCAAATGTGTATCAAACTTTGTTCTTCTTTTGTTTTGCTTTTGCCCCTCTAGTTTCCTTGTGGGGAGTAGGAACCGATCCTTCCAGAATCTCTCAAGACCTCTATCTTTTTAGCAGCAATTCCTTTTCACACTACATCTCTCTGGACAACTGCATATGCATTGTCTGAGCTCTTTTGGTTTTAAAATCTTAAGGAATGTTATGTACAATTTTATTTATGATTACACATGGCCAATATACATATTTATATTTTAGTTTAATTAATTTTATTTAATTTTTTGGTGTTAAACGTGATAAAAATATGTGTTTTGGTATGTATAATATGTCTAATGACACATCTCTTGTTCTTAGAAAGCCATAATTACCCTCGCTATTTATTAAACATATGTGTTTGGTGACCAAGATCGACATCATTGCCCTCGCTATTTATTAAAAAGATGATATGATATGCGCAGCAGATGAAGGTCTCAGCTATCAAACATTTTGAGCTGTTCTGAACAATAATTTAGATAGTTTCATTTGTAGTGGCCGGTGACTCAGCATTTTTCTCATTGAAAATAAGTAATGAAGTGGTCCTGGATCACCGGAAAGCTAGATCGATCTTTTCTATATCATAAAAAGTATATTATATATAGGAAAATAAATGCAATTGAAATGTATACATAATTAATAATTGGTTTCTAACTAAACGTGGAAATCTAAAAGGGTTGTTATAAAACTAATTCAGAGTATAATGTTTTGCTTTTGTTTTAATGCAGTCAGTGGTATTGAAACAAGTAGCTCGTCTAATTTATCTTCTATGTCTGGTTAAGGCCTAAAGGATTGCATAATTGAGAATTGGGTTCTAGATCTGAAAGTTGATTAGTTGTTAATTACAGAATAAGAAGTGTTCCATCAACTTTATAGAATCCCACCATTTTCTTTTGGTAACTAATTATGGAATTTAAACAGAGTCTACCTATCTAGCTAGCACACGTCCTTGTTCATAGGCTTAATCATCACGCTGAAAATGAATAACTAAAGCCTTAATCAACGAAACTAGAAGTTGTTTGAATCTTCTCGATATCTAGATTAAAATATCATGAACCTTTATTATAGCCTAAATTAAGTTTCTGTTGATTCTCTAATTAAGCATACATATATTCTACATATAGGGTATATATATACCACATGAATATTGCATAGCATGCATGTATGTAGCTATTATAATTAGACAGTTGATACTCATTGAAGTTTAACATCTTGCACCGTCCTAATAATTAATTAGACAGTTTTCCAACACTGGAGAGCGGAGAATTGAAAAAAAAAATAGAAAAAAGAGAACCTTTACTATAAGAGACAAAAGTATTGGATACAGTATATCAAAACCCTAATTAACAAAGTAGCAAAGTATCTGGCGACACCAACAATCATAAGTTTTAAACTTATCATTCCACATGATTGTCATGCATAGTGCATATTGAAATAACATTATCAGTTATCACATTAAACAATGATAGAAGCATATTAATAAAAAAGAATAATTATATATATATTTTATATTTAATTATTCAAACTATATGCATGATGATCCAAGTTTTAGATTCCACCCGTTAGATACATTGGCTTTGTAATCTTATCCGAAGAAAATGCTTTCTCAAATCGCATTATTTTTGTGAAAAAGCATGGTCGAATCATTGGGATAAAATCATTCTTTTTTTCCCAACCACATATAAAATTACTTTGAGAGAATATATAATTATAAGGTGGTCCATATCGAAGCTCAATATATAAAACTTAAATATGACATTGTGGTAATATTTAAAGAGATGTGTCATACTTTCCCAATAATCCTTGTCAACATTCATGGAACCTGAGATTTTTTTCCCTCTTTTTTTTGGTTCTCTTTCCAGTTTAAAGATGAGTGGGAAAACTTGCCATGTTGTCTTAATTATGTATACAGATTATAAAATAAAACAAAATAATACCCTTATGGGCACGGCAACATTAGGCTAATTAGATTTAAACTTACTCGTAGATAAGAGCAGCCTTTATTTAATGTAGAATAAAATAGGTCGTGATCGGTACATTCCATGTGGATCATATGAGCATATGTAATTAATTTTTTTCACAAGTTTTGGCATTCATTGGCACACTTCAGATTGTCCGAATGTAAAGAATCCAAGAGCACAATAATATTATTTCACATATCAAAAATTAAAAAGAGAAAATATTCCTTTACTTTCTATTTCTCTCTCTTTTCTATGTTAAAAAATGATTATATGCAATTCGCTAATAATATAGTGATAGATATATCTACGATCATAGTTACCCTTTTGGACAAATTAACTATGAGACGTCGTCTATGGTCTATATAAGCATGGTCCAATGCAATTGACTGCTAGAAATCTAGTGGTAGGATATATAAGTTATAAAAAATAATAGCATTTTTACTAATTAAAGTAACCAAAGTTTTTAACCAATCTAGTAAAATAGGTATGAGCAACGGCATACTTTATGAGGAAAAGGAATGAAAACTTGGTGCGAATTGATCCAAGAGTAACCAGAATATGTTGAGTTGGCGATCCATCAATATAATTTCATTAATGTGGTTTCTTGTTAGAAAATTATTTAAAAAAAAANAAAAAAAAAATTGAGTGTCTCAAAATATAATGAAAAATCCGAGACATATTAATTTATCCCTGTTTTCTGCTACAGAAAAACAAATAAAAATTGAGAGTCTACAATTAGAATGAAAAACATCTCATAAAAGTACCTAGTGAAACTGAAATATAGCATACATAGACCCTTAATTACTTGTTGGAGATAATTAAGAATGTTTAATTTCTTGGCTGCCATAAGAAAAAATTGGTCCCTCAAGGCCGCATAGAGATTGTAAACGGAGGATTCATTGCAGCCGTCCTAGTTAGGGGATAGAAACCTTAAAATCTTGGCTCTTTCTTATAGTGCCTTTGTTTGCAGCTTACAGGCATCAAATGTAGTTAATTTGTTAGAGTAATAATATTCACTTTTAAAAGCAAAAGGGAGGATCTACAGCGCAGACCGCAGTGTGCTGTACAGCCTGGGATTGTGCTTGGGCTGCTCGGTAACAATGGCTAGATCATAGATAGTCTAGGGTTATAACCACACCTTAAGCTACTTTATCAGAAAATGTTATTCGTAGGAAGAAAAGGATCAAAATGCTAGTTGATATTACGTTAAATAAAAAAAAAAATCTCAAGCTCATACAGAAAATCCTAAAAAGATATGTTAATTTCTAGTATCTCTCAGAAAAAGAGAAAAAAAAAAAAAAAAATTTTCATGGACTAAGATATAATAATTCAAAAGCATTAAATTATGTGTAGTATGACTTAGTGGTATTGAAGTCGTTTTTAAAGTTTCTGGGTTATGTGTTCAAACCCAAAATTGTAATTAAAATACCAAAAAAAAAAAAATATGTGTGTGGTATGTAATAAGAGTTTTAGATAGCTTACAACATAAATAATTGTTTTATTCGTACCTAAAAATTTAAATGTGTAAAAAAAAAGATGATATATAAAAAAAAATTCAATTACCATTTATTTAGGTTAAAGTGTAAAAAAAAAAAAAATTATGTTATTTATATTATTACTTTGATAGACTAACTTATAACATGAATTGAATTAAAAAAAAATACATTGCTTAAAATTTTAAGAGAAAATTATTGTCAAGGAACTCAAATAAAAAAAATTCTAAGTGGATTATAAAGTTATATTTTATTCTATTTTAGCCATATTATACAGTTGCACTTTATGTCTATGATCATTTGTAGTTCTACATAACTCGTGATTATCTTATTTCTAATAGTCACATAATGATCACTAGCCATCATATAGAATTTCAAATGATCATTGATTAGTGATTGATAGAGAATAAAATGTAACTTTAAAATCAACCTAAGCTTTTTTTTTTTATTATTATTTGTATTCCTTTATAATAATTTTCTCAAAATTGAATACAAACTAAATTCAAGAAAATCCAAGATTTTTTTAAACTTTTTTCTTGCCCCAGTTGAGCTGGGATTAGTGAAAAATGCATTATTTTTTATTTGCTGCAGAAAATTTTTCCTTCGAAAAGGGAAATTCTATTTTCTTAATTTTCATAGAGAAATTTATTTTGTAAAATAAGTTAATAACACCAAAATCTTGTAAAAATTATGTATTTTCTTTAAAAAAAATAAAAACATATAAAACTAACCACATATGTTTTGTAGAGGAGAATTTCCACCGAACCACTTTTTATTTAATTAATTAATTAAGATTTATTTATAGGGCGATGCGTTGCATTAAATTTCACATTTGAAATATTGTGAGCTTCTATTCAGCTTCAGCTAGCAGTCTGCTACAGCAGCAAGCGATAAACTCAGTTGGCCCGCACGCGCACACAACAAAGATAGGGGGGAAAGAAAGTCAAACTGTCAAAGCGTCAAA
The DNA here is from genome assembly GCA_003255065.1 of Cercis canadensis. Lineage (NCBI taxonomy): Eukaryota > Viridiplantae > Streptophyta > Magnoliopsida > Fabales > Fabaceae > Cercis > Cercis canadensis. The sequence goes on from QAOA01005801.1 coordinate 223,247, forward strand.
CTTCGTAGCCTCTCTCTAACTCAATTTACAAACCATAATTACCCTCCAAATACTTATAACTCTTTAATTAACTCATTAATTTTATAATTTATATTACTGCGGCTAAGCTTCTCTTCCCGTCTCTCTCTCTCTCTCTCTCTCTCTCCGATATCCCAACTCGCTTTCTTTTCTATTTTTCCTTCATTTTTCAAACCCGCATCCTTGTATCTATAAAAACCCCCACCCTTCTCCGTCTTCCCTGTAATAATCCAAAACCTTCTTTGTCTCTCTCACTCTCTCTCTCTCTTTCTACCTATCCAATCTCCCAAACTAAAAACCAAAAGCTAGCTACCTCAACCAAAACCTTTTGATCGAGTTCCAATCGATCAGCTAAGCAAAAATGGATGTAAAAGGAAGAGGAAGCAACAGCAACACCATCCAAAGCGACGACGAGATGGACCTCCGGCGAGGCCCATGGACCGTCGATGAGGACCTTACTCTCATCAATTACATTGCCAATCATGGCGAAGGTCGCTGGAACTCTCTTGCTCGCTCCGCCGGTAAGCTACGCTTTTCTATTTATTACAAGGTGGACATGTAAATTTTTCTGGGTTTTAGTTTTAGTTTGTTCCCATAATTGGAGTTGTTGAAAGAGAATTCACTTTCTTTTGATTTTTATTTTTTTTTGTTCCGTTTTTATCTGTCTCAAATTGAGGTGTGAAGGCTCCACTTCTGGTTTCTTTTCCTAAACACCAATCAATTTTGGGTGCAGAGACCCTTTAAGGATTAAAACAAATTTGTCAAAGCCAAAGTTTGCGGTTGGTGATATAAAAGAGCATGATAGTGAATGATGTAGGGTTTTAATTTTTATGATATATACTTGTGTGGTGGTGTATAATTGTGTTATTATTTAGAAAATTATTTGATAGCGTGAAATATAAATTTTCGAAGATGAATATGGTAATTGTTTTAGCCGCTGCCCACGTATGAAAAAGGAAATGAATAGATAGCACAAGCGAAATCATAATAGTTTCGGAAAAAGAAAGTACCATAAAGTGGAAAATGCTCTTTCTTTTTCCTCCATTGTTGTTTTGTTCTTCAAGAACTTTACCAATCTAAGGAATTATCTTGTTTTGGTACAGGCCTCAAACGAACTGGTAAGAGCTGCAGATTGAGGTGGCTTAACTATCTCCGCCCTGATGTTCGACGTGGAAGCATCTCACTAGAAGAACAACTCCTAATTCTTGAGCTCCATTCTCGCTGGGGAAACCGGTACGACATCAATATATGCATGCATTCAAATTTGAATAACTAGTAATTTTATTTTTAGCCAAGTTTTCTATTGGATTTTTGCAATTTTTTTATGAAATTTTATTTTTTTGATTTGATCAGATGGTCCAAAATTGCCCAGTACTTGCCTGGAAGAACAGACAATGAGATCAAGAACTATTGGAGGACCCGTGTTCAAAAGCATGCCAAACAACTGAAATGTGACGTGAATAGCAAGCAATTCAAGGACACCATGCGTTACCTTTGGATGCCAAGGCTGGTGGAGCGAATTCAAGCCGCCGCGGCCGCTGCTGCTGCCCCCACCACCACAGCCACCGCCACTGTGGGTTCGCCGACATTATCTACCACCACCACCGTCACTGCCAACACCACATACAACTATAACAACAACCTCAATAATAAGAACAATTTTGAGGTACACAATGGGAACATGGTGTTTGGGCAATCCCAGGGTACACAAAGTTACACTCCAGAGAATAGTAGCACAGCTGCTTCATCAGACTCGTTTGGGACTCAGGTTTCACCTGTCTCGGATTTGACGGAATATTACAGTGTCCCGGTTAGTAACAACAATAACACTAACCCGGATTACTATCAACCCGCTCAGGTTAGCTACTCGGACTGCATCACCAGCCCCTCTGGGTTCTTCCCTCATGGACTGGATTTCCAAGCCATGGAGCCAAACAACCAGTGGATTCAGAGTGGGGACACATCGGACAATTTCTGGAATGTTGAGGACATGTTGTTTTTACAGCAGCAACTCATGAATGACAACATGTGAAACACACATTGAAAAAAAAATAGGAAAAAAGGGTTATTCACTTATTTGTGAGATTTTAGAGAGATAAAATAGAAATTAACTTATATAAAATAGAATAATTATATGTCTAGGACACATATAGGTTTAAACTGTGGATTATAAGGGCAAAGAGAAACAACTGTGGATTACTATTAATTCAGTTTGTTATTACTTTTTTTGGTTTTTCTTTTCTTCTTTAATTTTTTTTTTTTAAGGGGTGGGAGATATTTGTAATTTGAGCTTCTTCAAGATTTCATTCTTTGAAATTATTCCCTTTATTCTATTCTATTTCATTTTATTTGATTTAGATTCTCATAATTTTAATGCCCTAGCAAGTGAGTGGATTATAGATCATGCATGAACAGTAGGGATCATTAAAAATTAATTTAAGGATGTGCATAATTGGTTCCACCATGCCTTTTGCATTGTCAAGGCCCTATTAAAAGTTTAACACTGTTATTATATTATTAATCCCACTTTTAAAACCTTGTCCATGGGACCTGAACCAAGGATTAAAAGTCCCCAAGTGTTTCTAGATCGTTAAAAAAGGTGAAAGAACAAATTATAATTTTTAAGACGTGGGATTATATTATTGGCCCTGTAGCTCCAAAGTTCAAGTTGCCCATTGAGGACAAAACTCTCAAAAGTTCAAGCATAAGTCTCTATTATCATCGTTAATCATCAAAGCTTTGCCACCTAAGTACGATTCCAAGACTCATGCTCTGTTGGATTTCGTACGGACAAATTTACCTAAATCCCAAAAAATTACTAAACTAGCATTCAATCTAATCTGTAATTTCATGTCTGGAGGGTACCTTTGTAATTTCGTTATGAGATGGTGGATTCCAAATATAAGAAATGGTAACCTGGCACGTGCCAAGTGAGTGGTAAAAGGTGAAGCAAAACGTGATGGAATAGTTAAGAGAGTGGAGAGAGAAAGAGAAGAGGGGTATGGCGGCGGGGAATCTTTGTAGGCCGCGTGCCTATAAGGGAAGCCATCGAAGTGGTCCAAGACAGTGAGGTGTTTAGAAGCCGCCACGTGTAATTCGTAAAGAAATTGATAAAAAAGGAAAAAAGCCGAAATGCCTGGTTAGGCTTCCTGGACTGAAGCACTGACAGCCGCAACCCTTGAAAGAGCCTCGTACGCATTAGTCCACCTATGGCGTCTCTATCTTTACTGTATCTATGTTCTATAATACAGTAGCAAAAAAAAAGGAAGTTATATAATCCAATAAAATGAATTATCTATTTTTTGAGACTTGAAGAAATTATATATTTTTACTTGAAAAATTACACATAATGTTTTGGATAAATTAAATTTAAAATATCTTTGTAAATTATTAGTGTAATCTAATAATNTTGGATAAAATTTAAAATATCTTTGTAAATTATTAGTGTAATCTAATAATAAAAAATTTAAGTAATTTATAAGAAGTTAAAAATTTAAATTTTTATATCATTTTATAACAAAAGAAGGATATTTCTGTTCATATATATAAAAAAAGGATATTTATGTCATGTTAAAATTTAACAGAAATAACATTCATATAAAATAAGAACAGAAAAAGTTTTATCATGTTAAAATGTAAAATAAAAATTATGTAATTTGACAATAAGAAGATATGTTTATAATTTCGTTAAATTTTCCAGAAAAGGTAATTTATTTAATCAATATTAAGTTTTTATTTTAGAATATTTTTATATGATTTAAATAAAATAAATTAATATAATTTAACTTTTTTATGTGAAATATACTTTAATTTTAATACATGTAATGGAAGACGTATGGAAGACGTATCCTGGTACATGTTGGAGTTCAAAAGAGTATGTATAACTGGATTCCATATTCCACAACGGTGCCAAGACTTTTTTATCCATGAGCCACCTTTGATTTTCTGATTCAAATCAATCTTCTCCTGGTGGGACCCGGGGATTAGGGTGTGACCATGTGAGGAGACTTCCTAGTCAAGAGATGGGACCATGGTTAACCCACGTGGAAATTCCATGTGGATCCAATTGGTGGGACTAAACTTGACGTGGGTCCCACACCCAGTGAAAATGTGGGTGATTAGTGTCCATAAAATATAGAAAAAAAGCCTAATCTTTACCCCCAATACTTTAAAACATTATAAAAGATCCTATTAACTATCAAAATATGTGAAAAACTTCCTTTTGTGGATGGCTGTCCAAAATTTGACGAAAAATATCACTTATAAAGCACGTGATACTCATTAATTTTAAAATTCCTCTAATTAGGTGTGTTAGTTTTTGAAATTTTTTGTCTATTTTTAGACCTTTGTCTATAATTAGAGGTTTTTTACACATTTTAAAAGTTAATAGAATCTCTTATAACGTTTAAAAATTTTAAGGATAAAATGCAATTGATCTTAAGTTGAAAGAAATAAAATAAACTTTTTTCCTAAAATATATCATCTGGTTACTGCTGGAAAGGAATTGATCAAGAGTCGTCTACAAGTTACAATGAACTTGGAGGTCTCCTAATCTAACCCCTTCTATACGAACCAAAGGCCCTGGGGCGGCTGTGGCATGTGACTGGGTGTGTGCGTATGTGTGATCCTCTTGTTTTACCTCAAGCACAAATAATTTTATATTTAGTAAGCCTCTTTATGCAAAAGCTTTTTAGGCTTGAAAGGTAAATAAAACACATACTTACTTATATATTATGCTAAAATTTTAATTTAATTAAGAAAGTGGGGCTCTGACTATGCATTTAGTCAAATATACTCTAATACTATATCAAGAACTAATTTAACTTAAAAACTTAAATTATTATGTAAAAACTCATAAATAATTTTATATTTAACAGAAAAAAAAAAAATGAAAGAGGTAGAAGAGGTGCAATTATTTCTAATGTGAGAAATGACTCTTTTATAGTATTTTTTAAGAAGTATTAGAAAGGTGCAAAAAAGAAATGATAAGGTTTTAACTTTTAAGTCAAGTTTAAGCAATGTATCTTTGTATCTGGTAATTAATGCATTGGAGTTAGTAGGTAACTAGTTCTAACCCCATGCAATGCATGGAGGGATATTAAATGAAGAGAGAGAAAAAAAATAGAAAAAACAAGAGAGAGAGTAGCTAGAGGTGAAGAGAGAGAGAGAAAAAAAAAAAAAAAAAAAGATAAATGATCGAGTAGCATTGTTTTTGATAGATACACTTTAAAAAAAATATTCTCAATTAGTTGTATATAGGGATTTCGCGTCCTCTGTTATGTTTTCTGCTCCCCTTCTCTTTTCATCACTTCTAGTATACTATTCCTCTTCACCGACATGTCTAAGGGACATTTGAATAGTATTCGTTTTCAGACAAATAAACGATCTTGGTAGCATTGAAAGTTGAAATTATGTGTAGATTTTTCTGTTTTTCTCTTGGAGAATAAGAAAAGAATTTGGAACCACATGCTGCTAGTGGCAGGCAACTAGTCCGCAAGGAAGAGAAAATGTAGTTGTAAACTCCATAATAATGTATAATCTTTTAGAAGATTTCCATACAGGACCACATGACATTTATCAATAAGCTAAACAAAAAATAGAAAATGCAATGTACACATGATATTTTATGGACTTTGTCTTTTTTTCTCTTTTGTACCATATCAAGTCCATTCCCATCGTATCCACATTACATCCTTTTCATTATCATTCATCACTTGCGTGAAGTTTTGTATTGAAAGCGAAAATTCTATGGTTGCAAGTTGAGGGCTTTCGAAGGTGCTTGTCGCAGCCCTTCATATCCACAAGTTTAGTGTGTGTAACAAAAGTTAATGGCCTCATGATCATCTCTTTTCAACTTTCATATGTCATTGCCTCAAAATGCAGAGAATATCTTTCCTACCCGTAACAAACAAAGTGCAAGCTTGTGTTGGTGTTCCACTATTAGGAAAAACATGTTTTGCATTTTGTTCGTTCTTATCTATTACATAACAAATTAAATTTGATGCTTGCTAATTATGGTTAGAGGCTAGGATTTGAGTAGTCTAGGGTTTGAGTTACATAAATGGAAGTGTTTTATCTATGATCATACTCTGCTAATTGAATTTAAACCACACATTTGCCTACATCCATGGGATTCAACCCTAGCTTGAAGATTTAAGAAGAAAATTGGGTCGTGTTGTTATTAGTTAGAGAAAAGTATTGTCAGTCATCCACATTGAAATGTTTAATTTTTCAAAATCTTATTTGAAAATTCCTAATACGTCATGTAGGATCAACTTTTCCCTAATGAATTGACCATTTGTATTAGTCGCACATTTAATGTTATTCTCCTAGTACTTGGCAACATCATTCTCTATAAAATAATAAGCTACTTAGTGTAATCTAATAATAAGGGGCTTGAATAATTAGTAAGAGGTCAAAAATTAAATTTTTGTGCCAGTATTTCACAAAAATAAAAAAAGTCATTTATCAGAATTAAAGATAATAAAATTAATTTTTTTTATGCATAATATGTGCAACATCCATGTATTGCATAAGCAGTGGACTACTTGTCCATTTTCCATTTATGACTATGACTAGTCAATCCTAAGTAGTTTTTTGGTCAATTTTATTTCAAAGGCAGCTTATTGAGGAAGTAAAAAGGGAGCCCTCCAACTATTAGGTGTGGCTCAGTTGGTAAATTGAGTTTTATGTGGAATGAATCATAAAATAATATCAAGAGTTCAAACTCGTTAGAAGCACTAATAATTAGGGTATGCCAAAGCCTGAGCGAAAATTAGTTTCACACAAAAAATGTGGAGACCATCTTGTGAGAAACCAAAAAAAAAAAAAAANACAAAAAAAAAAAAAAAAAGGAGCCCTCCAGTATAGTTTGTGTAAATTATAATGACAAGCAATTAAAATCCACATTCATATCATATGCGGGTATGGTTAGCTGGTATTTAGGGGAATGACCAAGGATAAGGCCGCCATAATAAGCTGGATAAGGCCAACGGTGAACTTCTATTACGTAATGAATCAACTAGCTTTTTAATTTAATCAAGTTAATGTTGTGGTTAAAGCTAGTGGCTTGTGCTCCACAATCAATATATATATATAGCTTAATCAATTTAATTAATTTACTTGGTTGGGAACTAATTTGATGTTCCTGTTGCCTAATATATATAAACTTGAGTATTGAAACTAGTTGTTTAGAGAGCTAGAACTAGCAAGCATGCACTCTCTAAGGCGTGGTGCCCATGCCATTCTTTGTTTGTTTGCATAAATTGAGCAAAAGTTATGTGAAGCCTTATTAGTACTTCCAATTTCTCAACTACTTAAAGGTTAATTAGGCCTTTGAAAGGGAACACTACGAAGATCAATGTAACGACACGAAACCAAGAAACCTAGTAAATACTAAATATATTCAAGTGCGTTGTATACTGGGATTAGACAGTACTGTGGCAAACTCTATTTATTCAATAACATATAGTTTTAAACAATTTTTTTTTTATATGAATTGTTAACGTGATATAATCATTCAGATGAGGAAATAGACTGCATGATACGCTTATATCTAAGCATGAGATTAATTTGAAAGTTCTTACACTAGTGAAACTGTGAAAGGTACTTATCTCAAATGGAACTTCATATGTTAATAAGTGCATTAAAGGCCAGTGGTATTTCCTCGCGCATTGTAGATTTTAAACACAGTGAAAGCATATCTCAGTCTCTTTCATTTCTACTTTGGATACGATAAATTTTTCTGTATTTTAAGAGTAATAAATTATTAGACACAAATAATAGTTTCATTAGTAATTTTATTATATTTTATGTGTAAGTTCTATCAATAGAATTACCTATTTATATCTAGATGTAATAGAATGGGAGTATTCCTCGGAAACAAAATCTGCATGAAGAGTCAAATATTAGAAAAAGAGTAAAACTCATTTTTGGTCCCTGAAAGATAGGTTCGGCGACACTTTAGTTCTTGAAAGATTTCTACCGACACTTTCGTCCCTGAAAGATCAATCTATTACCCATTTTAGTCCCCCGCTTATCTCTGTTAGTGGGACATGACGAAAATCGACACGTGGCACGTTAAGTGCCTATGTGGCCGTCAAATACTGAGGTGGCAAGCTGACTAGGCATGGAAGTGGGCTGGTGGCATGGTAATAAGGGAGACGACGCCGTTTTGCACCCCTTCCCATTCTTAACATAGACGGCGTCGTTCTGGGCGCAGAGGGGAAGAACACCATCGTGCCCAGCACTCTGCAAATTTGGAATTCCTCATCAAAGGTTGAAATGCGAAATCCCTGAAGCACTGAAATCCCCCCAAAATTGAGCAGCTATTTTTGCATTTCTCGGTGGGTACGATAAAAGATTTCCCCAATTTGGAACCCTAATTCTTCAAGCATCCCTTTCCTCTGGATTTCCCCAAATTGACGAACAAGTTTGTCGGAGTTTTCTCGAAGGCTGATCATTTGTTTCTTTTCCTTTTTTGTGTGTGTGCTGGAAGAATCGGTATGTTGTATAAATTGCAATGCAAGATGAAGCTATTTTTTCTTCAATTGCATTTACCAGTTAATATAATAAATTAGTTCAAGTTTTTTTTTCCAAGAATAAGAGCAGATGAACTACAAATAAATTACTATTACTCTTCACGATATGAAACTCATTAGCTTTTGTAAATTAATATTATTTGTCTTCATTGCCCTTTAAAGCATGAAGCTTTACCAGACAGGGGTAATGAAAAAGAAATGGGTTTGGGAATGTGGAACTTGACTTGAACCTGGCACTTCCGTAATAGAAGCAATAGAATGGTTGATGTGTAGCTTGACTTGAGGTAGATTATTATTTTTTTATGTTTTTTTTGGGTTTAAGAAGTTGTAATGGTTTTGGGTTGAATAGAATCATTCTTAGCTTGATCTCTTTCAAGCTGGCATGTCTTAGGATAAAGCTAGTTTCATACCAATAAAAGTCTCTGGTTTTCTCCTTCCTATATGCAGGGAATCATGATTGCTTGGTGTTGTTCTCATGAGTTTTCATTATTATTTCTTGAAGCAATTCAATACCATGAGCAATTTCTAGCTAGTAAATGTGAAAGTATTAAATTTACACTTGGTTCTTGTGAAATTCAGAATCAGTCTACCAATAAAGAATCAAGGAAACGATGGCAAATTAATTAATATTCTCAGCATATATTTGTGTCAGTTTTTGTAGGAGTCGTGCTTCTTTTCTTGTGTTTCCCTTTGGATGAATCAGATTATTTAATTACAAAACAAAAGGGTTAAAAAAATGATTTCGAAAAATCATTAATATCAATGCAAACCTTCAGCATAACTATGATGGATACCATGTTTGATTGGACAAGTTGATTTTTACATAATGTAGAATGATAAAATATACTGACCCTATGTTTTGCATGAAAGCAGGAAAATCCCCAAATTTTATGTGTACTTGGATGAGTTATTCCCTATGTTTTGATTGAGCTGAATATACTGACCCAGAAAAATGGAAGAATTTGTCATTCCTTGTTGAATTCATCTATTTATGACATGTAAATGTTTCTGCATTATTTATTTAAAGATATTAAGCTTTTCTAAGTTGCTTTCTGTTTTTGAATTCATGTACTGAATGACAACATGATGAGGATTTTCTTTATACCTTGTCTCTTCCCACTAAAATAATGCCTCCATGAGGGTTTAACAGCTTTGAATTAAACATTTGTTATAGGTTCTACTTGATGAACTCTGTTGTTTTAAAATTTTCTTTAATAACCTAGTATACTATATTTTAGCAAAATAACATGAGGTCAAATATGAGAATTGAGTAAAAAATTACAATTTATTTGTTGAACAACCACAGTGTAGTTGTTGCTAAGTAATAATTACATGACCATAAAAAGTGAAATATGAGAATCTTTATTGCTTCACTTGTTTTTTTAGACATTTTAAATTATATGGTATAAAATTAAATTAGGTATGCAATTCATGCCGATACGAACTTATACATTTTATATAACCCATAATAGGTAAAGCATATATGTTTAACATGTATTTTTGTTTTGGTTGGACATCATAGGTTTTGATGGAATGATCCTTGAGGACGAAGGATTCCCTAAACGACGTTATGTGATGGTTGATGGTGAAACATTCACTCTGGCAATCCATGGACAGCATATCCATGAAGGCAACTCTAGTAGGTCAAGCTTAAAAAGCAGTACATATGCTATATCTGACCATAATAACATCTATGTATGCGGCTGTAATCAAAGGGTGATAAAGCTGATTTCGAAGATGAAAGAAAACCCAAATCGCCAATTTTGGCGTTGTCCACGTTACAAGGTTTGAGGGGAATATAATTCTGGATTACATATTTACTCAATTTAAAAGGCTTGTCATTTACATTTCTCAAATTCTTATTTTAACTCATGGTCAACATCTTTACATGCAGAATGAAGACTTATGTTGTGAATTCTTTCAATGGGTCGAGAATTGTGAAGGGGTGGATACAAGAACCCCTAAGTCGTACACAACTAACGAGAAAAAGGTGGTGAAGATGCAGAAGACAATTAAGCGTCTTGAAAGTGAAATTAGGAAACTGAAAATAACATGTGGTTTGTTGGCTGTTTTTGTGTTATTTGTGTTATTTGTAAAATAAAGCAAATCATCAGTTGTAATGTATTATCTCCTGCTGAGTTCATAAACTTACTAGAATGTAGATGTTGTTTACCATATTGTATATTTCAGACAGTTTGTGCATCGATACATTACTGCATTGTTGCAAATATCTACATTTTGTTATGTAAACAAGAAGATCTGGATGATGTTTTTTGGGGAAAAAGTTTACCTGGAATATTTCAAAAGAGACCAAGATTTCAGCTAACAAAATAAGGCATGTTAAGAAACAGTTAAAAAATTTTCACCTATGACTAAATCTTTTCTGGCCAAAGCATTGAACTCCTTAAGATTTATGTATCCAACAGAGGTTTAACAAATGTTAAGATAAAACCTTTGACACTATAAGTTGGATGACGACTGCTTTAACCTTTTTTATCCGTTTACCAAGCAGAGGAATTAACTTGTTAAGAAAAAACAAAATTTCGATGACTTCAAAAAATACAGATGATATTACCAAGACTGGTTCTAATACAACCATAGAGAGTGAAATATTGCAGTGCAATGAGCTCTTCAGCAATTCTTATAGAGCTCAAACATATCACAATTCAGTGTCTACAATTCAAACATGTGCTCAAAGCAACTTTAGGGGGCAAGTATTCATCAAAAGATACCTTCCAAATATCGTACAAAATTTTCAAGCTACTAGCAAGCAAAAACTATATTATGAAGCCCTAAAGGAAGAAATACAGAAGAATAAGTTCCTTTCGCTTTCAACCTTCACACCATGATCACAACTTCTTGACATGTAATAGACAAAATAGTCAATGTATTCAACAAAGGTGAAAGGCCATTAGTGTCAAGAAGAAATTGCAAACTAGACAACTCACCAAAACATCACCATATATATTATACTTGGATGAATAAAAAATTATAGCAAAAAAAATTCTTTTTTCATCCCTTAAATCATATTTGTAAGTTTAACATTTTATGTTAATACTTGCTCTTAATGTAACAAGTGGAAGCTACTTAAACAATCTCAAACTCAGTTTCAAAATATTATAGAGGATGAAATAGTGCTTTTCTCTCGAGGTACAAGCAAAAGATTCCTTCAAACTGTTGACTACAATTGTTTCACATAGCAACAAAAGTTTTTATTCTAAAAGTGGCTCAAGAATTATCTTATTTTTACGCCAATTACACCTTCAGTAGAATTTACAAAGACCACCACATGAAATTAGCAATATTATAAAATGTGCTACACATAACAAACACATACCAATATCACAGAAAATGTGCAACCCACCAAAATATCACAGAAAAGCACAAGTTCGACAACCCCTGTCCCACCACAACAACCATAACAAAGACACCCCATGTCCACTACTTTCCAAAAGGAACAACACTTGGACCACCATAACAAAGACAGACCAATAAAATACTTTCAACTTTGGAAACCAATCTTAAGCCTGTGACCACAACATAAGCTATAAACAACAACGCTATCACACACTAATTAAAATCTTCAAGCACTTGACACAGAAAAGGGAAACCTCACCTCGCGGAGGACAAATGACCCCTTCCAATTTCACACCATTCATGCATTTTTCTCCCACTGTGAGCAAAGGGACTACGGTAAATATCACAACAGGATGGGTTCTGATTTGGGGGTTAAGCGATTCAGTGATAGAGAGGAATGGAAACCCCGATTTAGGGGTTAAGGTTCCTGTTCGTCAATTTGGAGAAATCCAGAGGAAATTGATGCTTGAAGAATTAGGGTTCCAAATTGGGGAAATCTTTTATCGCACCCACCGAGAAATGCAAAAATGGCTGCTCGATGCTTCAGGGATTTCGCATTTCAGCCTTTGATGAGGGATTCCAAATTTGTAGAGTGCTGGGCACGATGGTGTTCTTCTCCTCTGCGCCCAGAACGACGCCGTCTATGTTAAGAATGGGAAGAGGTGCAAAACGGCGTCGTCTCCCTTATTACCATGCCACTAGCCCACTTCTATGCCTAGTCAGCTTGCCACCTCAGTATTTGATGGCCACATAGGCACTTAACGTGCCACGTGTCGATTTCTGTCATGTCCCACTAACAGAGATAAGTGGGGGACTAAAATGGGTAACGGATTGATCTTTCAGGGACCAAAATGTCGGTAGAAATCTTTCAGGGACTAAAGTGTCGCCGAACCTATCTTTCAGGGACCAAAAAGAGGTTTTACTCTTAGAAAAAAATTATGCATGAAAAAAAAAATACCATGCATAATCCAAAATAAATAATTAACACTCAAAATTTTGTTTTATATATGTGTGTGATCACACAATGTTTATNCGATTTCTGTCATGTCCCACTAACAGAGATAAGTGGGAGACTAAAATGGGTAACGGATTGATCTTTCAGGGACCAAAATGTCGGTAGAAATCTTTCAGGGACTAAAGTGTCGCCGAACCTATCTTTCAAGGACCAAAAAGAGGTTTTGCTCTTAGAAAAAAATTATGCATGAAAAAAAAAACACCATGCATACTCCAAAATAAATAATTAACACTCAAAATTTTGTTTTATATATGTGTGTGATCACACAATGTTTATGTATGTATTTGTGCCCAAATGCTTGTGTATGTATTATCACATTTATTATTTTATAATGTGTCAAATCCAATATTGCAAGAAGCTCTTGTTCCGACTCTTTTGTCAAGAAACCATCTTACTTAAAAGTTTAAATTGTTAAAAGAAGGTCAAATAACAATTTTATATTTAACACATCCCGCACGTAAAAAATCTTTAGACTTGAAGCATAGACAAAACATATGCATATTTATACATTGTGCTGAAATTTCAATTTAATTAAAAAAGTAGGGGCAGAGGGATTTAATCTCCTAACCGTTTAGTCAAAGAAACTCTGATATCATGTCAATAAATCATTTTATCCAAAAACTTAAACTATTAGGTAAAAGCACAAAAATAATTTTATATCTAACAATTCTTCTTTTTTCACTGTAAAGTTACCACTTGTGAGTTGTGACTCTGGCCAATCCAATTAAAAGAAGCAAATGCATTATCTCCCTTTGGATAAAAAGAAAAGGAGAAAATAAAAATAACTAATGCCACTACAATCCAAGTGTCCAACGACATAGATTAAAAAAACACAAGATCCTCATATAAAAAAATAAAAAATAAAAGATTTCAATGACTTGCTACTGCTATCCCTTCTGCTACGCAAATGTATGATTGAGAATGAATCAACGTTTTTCTCTTTTTCCTGTTGTTTTCTTATGTTAAAGACTGATCGTTTACTAAAATAATCATTAGTGGTGAGATTAGCAGCCTAGTGCTTTGACTAGAAACAAGACAAAATATAGTTGAAAGCTGAAACTTAGTTAACACATAAAACACGCATCAATCTACTGATATAATTTTTTAACCATGTTGATGTGAAATTATATCACTGCTTACGCCATAGAAAACACTATATTCAAGCAATAAAGATTACTTAATCATGTGGTTTGACTGTAAACAAACTTTGCTGACAACTTCCATTTTCTTAAGGAAATAAAATAAAACATATGACCACTAGGAAAGATTCCTGGATAAAAAGATCTAATAACATGTCAATAAATTCTTAACATTCAAATGCAGATTGAAAAAACTTCTTTTCTCCCTACAAATTCCTTTTTTCTAATTTCATTAAATAGAGGAAGCCAGATTTTACTAAAATGGATAGATATTGGAGCAATGAGTATTTAAACTTGAGATTTCCATGGCAAAAAAAAAAAAGAACTTGAGTTTTTATTCTTATATGAGATCACCTGAATCAATTGTATTATATATGTTTGTCTATTTTTTTAAATTTATTTAATTCTGATTAATTAATAACAATCAAGTGTCAAAAAACTTAGCGTTTGGTTAAAGAAGTTTTGATATTATATTAAAAATTACTTCAACCCAAAATTTTAAATTATTAGATTAAGATTCATAAATAGTTTTATATCTAACAAAAAAAAAAACTTAGCAAAATGACAGAAGAAAAATGACTTTTTTTTTTTGTTGGTTAAAAAGAATAATACGGACTTTTTTTTCCTACTGAAGAACAATAAAGACTTGAATTAAAAAAAAGAAGATTTCGAAAATGAAATGGGCCGTCCGAAGCCTAGATTCAGCTCTTTTTTCCCCTGTCAAACTGGACCTGTAAAAACAAATCCCATAGGCCCCTCTGGGGTAGTGTTTAAGAAATCTATTGAACTCTGGTGTTTTGTGCTGAATATATTTTTCTTAGGTTTTGGATGTGAATTGGATATAAGTGTTGAGCCTCTTGTTCATAGGACTCACGATTTAATGTTGGCAGCTATCAAGGGTATCCCACACCATAATGACCTAAATTTAAGTGGGTATGATCAATAAAACTAACCGTAAGACACAATATTTTTTTTAAAAAAAAAAAAACCAGACAGTTCTTGCACCTTTCTTTTTGTCCTCCAAGGCGAAAGAAAAGGAGGTTATATGTGTTCTGAAGGGAACAAACTTTATGGCACTCCACAGAAGTCAAGAGTGAGCAAAGAAAACTAATAAAAGTAAAAATTACATTACAACAACAACCAACCTCTTTGGCACAGTGACAACTTTCCTTTTCTACAACCCACTTCGCCCTTATGAAATGATTGTTTCGGATAATTTTCCATTTGCAAGCTCCAACAGCTTTGACCTATGATAACTCTTTCAAGTTTGAAGTACCCAAAATTCAAATACATCAAAGGTCCTGTGCTCATCAACTGCTAGGTTGACACTTGACACTTAAGAGCAAAAGCTTTCACTTAAAAATTCAACCGCAAATTTAGCTTCAATTATCGCAACAAGTTTTGCCACTCAACTTTCCAGATGCGTCCCTTGTTCACCATATTGTAAACGTTCTTCTTGTGATCTTAGTTTTCGTTTTTTAGAAAACCAACAAAAAAAAGTTTCTTTCTTTCCATTCCGGCCTCTTAAAAATTAGTCAATTTGGTGCTTGCCACTGATTGTGTTTTCCTTTGAATTTCAGGAAAACACTGTAAGTACATTTTGACATTAATCCATTGCATAGTAATTAGTCAAAGTTTCTGCTTCCTTTTTTCTGGACAAAAATTAGAGTAGGCAACATTCCTTTCATTTATCTAATTCAATTCATTCAATGAGATTTAAATTTATAAATTCTAGGTAAAACTGAACGTGTTTCACTATTAAAATGTTTCTTTATAGAAGTCAAATAAATACCACGCTTATGAGTGTATCCTCACTGTGTTTCAAATTGGGTTAGTAAAATAGCATATACCCTTTTACAAGCTCTTAAATATTCATTAATAAACATAATTTATTCCACTTCAATGAAATACTTGCCTTGTTTCTGATAACGTGCGTAAATTTTTTCTTTTTTCTTTTTTAAAAAAAGACACATATATACAGATACACAAGTTCACTTTCTTCTCATTGCTGATGCGAGTCTTTATTTTTTATATATATACTTTTTAGTGCAAATGAGGAAATATATTAAAACGGCAGGTTCAAACATACAATAAATGATCAAATAATCCATTACTCGATCATTGCCACCTTCTATTGGAACCCTAGCTACTTTTTCCTACCTTAGGATAAATATATAACGCTCAAGACCATTTTGCGGGTTTGTCGTCATGGAAAAAATTGATACTGATCGTCGTAGAAAGGCTATAGTCAGAAAGCAAACGTAGTTACTGGGCTATATGGACCTTTCAAAAGGTCCACTATCTGTGCGACCCAAAACAGTTTACTATTTGTAGATGTCCATAAAAAAGCCCAAGCCTAGTTACAGAAATAAAAAAGCCCAACTCACCACAATGTCTAGATTAGTACCCAAAATCTGAGTATGCAGCTTCTAATAAAAAAAAAAATCAAAAGCTCCTCTAATAAGCAAGCTTTTGAATCTGCTAGCTTAAAAGTGACAAAATTTGCTAGATGTGGTCCAAAACACACCACAATAGTAATGAAAAGTAGACAAAATCCAAGCTCAACAAGACTAAGACGTTAAGACCAAAAGAAAAGCCCAACAAGGCAACTACCATACGAAGATGGACCTGGTCGTTTGCGATTGGAGCCTCGTGTTGCTATTGATCACTTTTGCTGCAGTAACGTGCGGAAGTTTGGTTGCCACGCTGAGAAGACACGACAAAGATTTCGGTCAAGCACGCGTTTTCGTATATGCTACAAACACGCGAGCGAACCCACAATTTTCCCTCTTTTCTTTCCGCTAATTACAAACAACGTAAAAGGGTCAATCGCGGACCTCGTCCCTCCCACGTGGAAATGAAGAGTGAAAATATCGCGATATTGTAGTCAAGTTCACTGGTATTACCGTTCGAAATGTAGATAAGATATTTTAAGTTTTCAACCGTAAAAGACAGCATAGTAGCCAATAACGAGAGACCACGTAGAAAGCTCTTACACTTAGGCACTTTATTGGTCCTTTTTCAGATTTAAAAAAAAGTAAAAAGAAATGTAAAACTTGGCGATTCATGGCGTTCGCGCACATTTTTGTAATGGTTGGAAGGTGAGGTCCACAACCGACTACCTTATCCATTTTAATATCTACAGTCCTGGAAGACCTGATTGAGTTACCTATTTTGCCCTTATCTTTGAGCTCCATGCTATTTATTCCTTTTTTTTTTCTCCATAACTTATCCTTATTTCAAGCTATTTGAAATTCTCGTCCATCAATTTGAATAAAATTAACATATTTAAAATTCTCAGTCACCACTTACTAGCCTAATGGCACTAGTATTATTGGGATTGCAATTTCTATTTCCACTTAGTCTCATTCGAGAATTCAATTTATTAACTTCAATGTTACATATTAATTTAAAAATTGTATGCATTTTTCACTCCAAAAGAAATTCGAAGTCTAAAAAAGTTATTTATTAATTATTTTTTTAATATGCTAACACATAACTACACAAGCTTATGTGCTACTACGATAGTTAATGCTCTAGATATTATTACGCATAAAAATCACTCAATATGATATAAAGATAAAAAGAATTGAATTTTTTTCATTTCATATGAAAAAAAGAAGAAAATTTGTTTTCACCTCATTTCGCCTCAAGATTTTTGGATAAACCAATGGAAGGCTATAAATGTAAATCAACTCCTCGCACTTGCAGGGACACTGATGTAATTGTACGCAGTCCGTATTAACGTTCCATCAAATTTTGAAGCCACCTTCTCTCTCTAGGAACTTTCCCTTCCTGAGCTTATATAATTCCTGTTTTGAGTTTCCTTGCTCAATTCTGCTAATCTCATACACCTTCGCCCTCTTTCAATCAAACCACTCGATCTGATCATCATCTCTTCAACCTGTAAGTAAATTTAATCACTGTAAAATTCCATTTCCTGTTTCATATCCCAGTGATCAATTTAGAATCTTTCCCAGTTTAGATTTATATTTCCTTTTTTTTTTTCCCATAATATATACCAAATTCTTCTCAATTATCTCTGTTTTTTTTTACCTGTGAAGCTTAACAGAGTCGTACATAAATAAATTTTGCAAGATCATTTGCTTTTCTGGGCTGTAGTTATTTGATTGTGCAAATGACTACTGGTAGCTGTATTGGAATCTCTACCATGAAGCCTTGTTGTAAAATCTTAAGTAGCTATAAAAGCTCATCATTTTTTGGCTTTTCTCCAACCAAGATCAATGGTTCAGTCATGGAGCTTTTGTCCAGACCACATCCTAAACCAATTCATCGCCATAGATACAATACTTGTAATAAGCAAGTTGTAAGGTACATACGTGTGATCAATTTGAATCAGAGAGATTTTAATATTCCTGATTCAAATTGGGGTCAATCTAGGATTTTTAGTACTAGTTATTGTGTCAATATAGGTAGTACTAGGACTAAGAGTGTTTCATTGATACCCAATGTAGCTTCTGATATTAGAAATCATTCTACATCAATTGATTCTCGTGCTAATGAAACAAGCTTTGAGAAGATTTACATTCAAAATGGCTTGAATGTGAAGCCCTTGGTCATTGAAAGGATTGAGACTGGTCCAAGTCAATTGGAAGAAGTCTCTCAAGAAAATGTAAATATAGATAATTTAAAGGGTTTGAATGAGAGGAAGGTGTCTGAGATTGAAAAGGAAGCATGGCAGCTACTTCGAGCTTCTCTTGTCACATATTGTGGGAATCCCGTTGGGACTGTTGCAGCTAATGATCCAGCTGACAAACAACCACTGAATTACGATCAAGTCTTTATCCGTGATTTTGTTCCATCAGCACTTGCCTTTCTGCTGAATGGTGAAGGGGAGATTGTCAAGAATTTTTTACTTCACACATTGCAATTGCAGGTATGTTGCGTTCTTAATAGTTTAATTGGTTTGTCGTTACTCTCCTTTGGATTCAAATGTAAAATTTTGACTGAGCATTGTGATTCAAATACTCCTATAACCTATTTCAATTTTAGAACTAATAAACAGACTATGTTTTGTGAGGACTGCTAAGTGTATAGTTTCTGGACTATGGGAATGGTGCAGTTAAACTTTGTTGCCACATAATAAATGACAGATGCTTTGCTTATCTATAAATTGAGTAGTTCAGTGGATATTAGGGATAAATTTCCTCTTTTCTGTGAATGAGGAAAAAATGATTTCTTTGATGCCACAAAATAAACGAAAACTACCCTNCTATGTTTTGTGAGGACTGCTAAGTATATAGTTTCTGGACTATGGGAATGGTGCAGTTAAACTTTGTTGCCACATAATAAATGACAGATGCTTTGCTTATCTATAAATTAAGTAGTTCAGTGGATATTAGGGATAAATTTCCTCTTTTCTGTGAATGAGGAAAAAATGATTTCTTTGATGCCACAAAATAAACGAAAACTACCCTTGTCTCTATAAATTGGGTAGTTCAATGTGTGTTGGGGATGAATTTCTCTTCTGTGTGGATGAGAAAAAATGGTACCTCCTGTGTCTGATTGTCTTTGTTGCTTTTTTGATTTTGAAATGTTATAACTAAAATGTCACTGCCTGAAAAGTTGACATACTTTTGCCAAATGTTGAAATCCTATTTATTTCATCATTTCTTTTTATGAATTTTATGGCAGTTCCTTTCATAGTTAAGTTTTTCTGTTTCCCCTTTTTAGTGGAAAACATATATATCGCTATAGAAGTCTGACTTCTTTGAAGTGTATTTAGTTAACAAGTGGCAAATGAATTGGATAGTAGTGTTATGATTTGCAGTACTGTTAAAAGAGGAGGTTAATGAATCTTTTGTGGATTTTAATAGATGGCTCTTGAGGTTTATTCTTAATTAACATTTTAACTCAAATTAATTGTTCTCATTTGACAGAGCTGGGAAAAGACTGTTGATTGCTACAGCCCTGGGCAAGGGTTGATGCCTGCGAGCTTCAAAGTTAGAACTGTGCCACTTGATGGAAGCAATGAAGCATTTGAGGAAGTTTTGGATCCTGATTTTGGTGAATCAGCAATTGGCCGTGTTGCACCTGTTGATTCCGGTAAGATATGTATTATTATGAAACCTCAGATATCTGGTCCTGCATTGGAAAATATTACTGTACCATTAGTGTTTTTTATCCTTTTATACAGGGTCAATCTTCATCCATTTTACCTTTCGAAGAATTTTACCTGCATATTTATTGCTTTGGGTATTACAATACAGCTTTATATTGAAAATTTTAAAACCTATTTTTGTACTTTGTTGACAGGATTGTGGTGGATTATCCTGTTGAGAGCTTATGGGAAGCTTACAGGTGACTATGCATTGCAAGAAAGAGTGGATGTACAGACGGGCATAAGACTGATTCTTAAGCTTTGTCTAACTGATGGATTTGACATGTTTCCTTCTCTATTGGTCTCTGATGGTTCCTGCATGATTGATAGACGGATGGGCATTCATGGTCACCCTCTTGAGATCCAAGTAAGTTAAGAGTGCTTACTGTCACTGAACACATAAGGAAATAGGAGGTAGCAATTATCATGTTCTTTTGTTTATCAGTATCAACTGTGGCATTCTACTGTAGTCAATAGTGATGATCAGCAGTCCATTCCTCATTTTAAGGCAGCATTATTTTTTGTTCAGATATTTAACTGAACAAGTGGTGACCCCATCCATCAAGGAAACTCTGTTGTCTGTTATTGCATATTGCTGATTTGGAACTCTAAAATAATTTTCCCTGAGTCACTGATTGTTTGGAAATGATTGATATTGTTTTCTATTAAAAGATTGGTTCAATCTGCTCTGGAGTTTTCATGGATATGCATTACTCAACAGTAGCTTTATCCTCTCATAGAATTAGTTTTGAATGAGGTCTACATTGCTTATTAGCCACAACCTTTTCACGAATTTGCTGGACTAAGTTTTGTCTTTGCATCCACTATCATCTTGTCTTGTGTTATAGAAGGTTGATAAGTCAAAGGGTATTATAGGAATGTTATGTAGTCCAGAATGACACTTAAGTTCACTGCCTACTGCAATGGCATGTGTTATTTTATAATGAACACAATATATGTCTGGAAGAGACTTACAATGTCACTGTAGCTAGAACCCTTCTAAAATGGGTTCTAGCAATTGAACATTCTTTATCATTGACTAGACACTCCCTTGTTTCCCTTACTTACATTGTGCCTGTATGAATATATGCCTCTTTACTTATAACTTTTTCCTTGTGTGGTCTTGAATTTCAATTTTGCAGGCGTTATTTTACTCAGCTTTACGCTGCTCTCGTGAGATGTTGACAGTCAATGATACAACCAGTACCCTTGTGGCTGCTATTAATAGTCGCCTCAGTGCACTCTCCTTTCACATGAGAGAGTATTATTGGGTCGATATGAAGAAAATTAATGAGATTTATCGTTTTAAGACTGAAGAGTATTCTACTGATGCTATCAACAAGTTTAACATCTATCCAGAGCAAATTCCTTCTTGGCTAGTAGACTGGATCCCTGACGAAGGTGGCTACTTCATTGGCAATTTGCAACCTGCTCATATGGATTTCAGGTTTTTCACACTTGGAAACCTTTGGGCCATTGTTTCTTCCTTAGGCACGACGAAACAGAATGGAGGGATTTTGAATTTAATAGAGGCCAAATGGGATGATCTTGTTGCTCAAATGCCTCTCAAGATATGTTATCCCGCACTGGAGGGGGAGGAGTGGCGCATAATCACTGGCAGTGACCCAAAGAACACGTAATGCTCTTTTAAGCCCCCCGCCCCCCCCCCCCCNTGTCATTTTCTCATAACCTTTGTTTGCCGAGTGCTCCCCAAAGCTACCTATGAATAATACTAATTTTCACTATTTGCTTGCAGACCATGGTCATACCACAATGGTGGATCTTGGCCAACACTTCTCTGGCAGGTTCGTTGATATTTGTTTGAATAATATCATCTGTGATACTGTGATATTCTTTTTATATGTACTCTAAAGCATTTTTGTGATAATATTTTTAGACCAATAAAGCAATTGGAATCATATTACTAAAATTTGTTCCTTGGAAGAAAGAGGAAACAAACCAACACAGTAACATGCCCTTGTTTTATCTCTAACCTTTTTTTTTTTTTTTCTCCTCGAACATACTTATTTTTCAAAACTATAAAACAGGTATTTCCTGTTCTTGTTCATCTGCTGGACAGTTTGGTGAATTAAAGCTTGTAATTTTCCATTAATAACGCCTTTGTCTTAATGAGCTGACACATTGTATCTTGTAACTCTAGTTTACGTTAGCCTGCATCAAAATGGAAAGGCCTGATTTGGCACAGAAGGCTGTTGATTTGGCAGAGAAAAGGCTTTCTGTAGATAGATGGCCAGAGTATTATGATACCAGAAGTGGAAGATTTATAGGCAAGCAGTCCCGGCTTATGCAAACATGGACTATTGCTGGATTCCTGACCTCAAAGATGCTTTTAGAGAATCCAGAGAAGGCATCCTCCTTGTTCTGGGAGGAGGATTATGAACTCCTTCAGTCCTGTGTCTGCATGCTCAGCAAAACTGGCAAAAGGAAATGCTCACGTTTTACTGCAAGATCTCAGATTCTTGTTTAAATTGAAGCATCTTCTCTGGGGCCTCACTGTCTTCATCATTATCTGCTGGTGACTCTGGGGAAGCATTAAAGGGTACTCTTAGAATAAAGTAACTATTTGAAGGTTACCTCATTTAATACAAAATTTGATTCAAGGGTGACTTCATTTAATATCATGTTAGACACCACTTTTCAGATTTAATCTGGGCTTGTTGTCCTCTTATTTAGTGACAACAGCTTGACTGTGTAACTAAATGCTGTAGTAACATTTATTATGCAGACTAACAAACTCTAGGTAGATGGCGATCTTTTAGGAGAGCCAGGTCCAAGTGACCCTTTGTTGGGTTTGTAGCGGAAGAACTGTATTTTATGTTTCTTCACTGCATCTTATTTGAACAGTTCCACATTAACTCTTCATATATGTAGCTTTATTTTATTAGCTTCTCTGCCTTTTGGTTTTTGCCTTTTGATTTTCTTGTGGACCATCAACCATGTACATTTTTTTGGGGAAAGGGGCCTAAAGCGAAAAATTGCCTTTACCAAAGTTCGAACTTGGACGTGTTGTGTCACAGAACATTCTGAGTGTAAGCAAAGGCTATTAAGCTAACTAGCTACAACATAAGACCTATTTGCTCAAATGTCCCTATCTAAATAGTTCAAAATTCATGTGCTTATAGGAGTGACAGACTTTAAAGTGATGAGTAAATAGTAGGAGTTAAAATTAAAATAGAAAGAGAGAAAAGAAAGAAATTAAAAAAGATTTTTATTGAGGAGTGAACTACATAACTGCTAGCTATCTATTCTAGGGACTATTAACCATCTTTTTCTTTTCCTTATCTAGTTATCTCCCACTCTATCCAAAATTCTTTTGGAGAATTTGAGAAGCAAATTGCTCTCAAAGGCACCAAAGTATTCAAAGGGGGAGACAACCTTTTTACGTTCTGGTATAGCTACATGCTCTACTTTTCACTGCTCGTTACCTATTACTCTACTTCTCTGCACTTCCTGAAAAGGCCAATTCGAGTTTCTCCAAGCCTTAGAGAGTAGGTAGCTTTCTTGTATTCAGCCCATGTGAATGGCCTGTAGAGAGATGGCCTCTGTGGAGTAACCACATCTGGAGGAGCAACTATCCAGGCATGCAGAGGTGGACCCCCAAAATATGCCATTGACATTCTAGGCTTTGATGAGTTGGTCATAGCCCTGTGCCTTACACTTGAAAATCTTCCATTTGTCATAACCTTCACACACAACACCCAAAACCAGAATTAAACCTGTTTCCTTTGTGCTTCATTCTCTTGTACAAAATTTTAAAGATAAATTGTCAGAAAGCTCTAATTTGGCTTGTTTCTTTTATAAATGATAATGGTGTATGTCAACCTTAGGCTTTAAGTTTAATATTTCTACTCCTTTGGAAATTCTTATTGCACATCATTAAATTTTATACTAGCTCACACTAAGTGAAATAACAACTGTCAAGATATGATATGAGTCCTCAAAGAAAAAAATTAAGCAAACCCAGTTAAATTCAAATTAAGCAAATTGTGTCATAAAAAATCAATGTAAGTTTAACTAATGTGTATAAGTAACATTACTCAAACTCTTTCAAGTTTTTAAGTGCATATGCAACCTCCAATAAACCATCCTCCACAAAATGGTAAGTCAAGCACTATTTACTATTCTAGTTCCATTTGTTCTAAGCCTAGCTAGCTTGAAACCCAATACATTTATCTGATCTGGTTGCTTCAGAACTAGTCAGTGGAGCTGGAACCTGTACATATTCAACCCAAAAGCTGCAGCCAAGTTTCAGTTCCAGTGATTCCCATGTCTGTTCCTATCAAACTCAGCCTTTTTATTAAACTTTTTTCTTTTTTTTTTTTGTTTCTCTTTTTTGGTGGTAGAGGCACCATGCATAATAAAAAAGAATCAAAATTGTGGGGTTAAAGTTACCAGATATATAGCATGAATAACATAAGATAGATACCTCTAGAACATCACCCACATTAACACAGAAAGCAGAGGGATCAGGGGAGACAGGGATCCATACACCATCTTGAAGAGAGATTTGGAGGCCAGCAACATCGTTGGATCTCAAAACGGTCAAGATCTGAGGGTCATTATGCTCTCCAAAGCCAACCTTGGAATGGTTGTAAGAGGAGGACTTGTCTCTATCTTTGCAGTCTCTGTTGTTGAGTATAGGTGGGTAGTGATTGAGCCTCAGGACTGAGTCACTATCAAGGTCCCTGATCAGCCTGCTGAAAACCGATGTGTCCGGGACCCCCAATCCCTCTGCCATTAGCTCCAAAATCTTACATGCCAGCTCCCTCACTGTCTCTGTGTAAGCACTCACAGTAGAGCTGTCATGTACAATCACACAGTATCACACTCAGAACAAACCTCAACAACAAAATTAGCAAGTAAAACCAACCATCAAAAAATGCCATATTTTCTATCTGCTAATCTATACATTTACTTACATTCTATCAACTATGTTGAGGCGAGCTAGTAATTCTAACTAATATATAAGAACTTTGACTAATGTTGATTACACACTAATCTTCACAATCTACTCCATACATATATAAGTGTATTTAGTTCTAAATTTACCTAAATATACCGTTGCAATTTTACAGTGTAGCTCACGTGTATAAGAATTATTTTCCCTTTAATTTATACTCTGGCTGCCACTTCTCATTCACAATCGATCCGACTAAGACTGATGATCAGTGACACTGCTTGCTCTGCGCTATCTGGTTTCTTTATTTCTTGGTTTGGCTATTTTGGTAAGGATTCTGCCTACCGCTTTTATACATTTTGGGAAAATCTTCAACTTTTTAATTTTTTTTTTAAGTTTGATTTGATTGGATTGGACATTGTTGATGTATCTCTGAGAGGTCATTCTGATTCCCCAATCTTTACCCACTGGTACTTGTACTGCTGTCTCTCCCTCCCCCCCTCTCTCTCTCTCTCTCTCTCTCATCTCTCTCTTTTTTCCAAACNCTCTCTCTCTCTCTCTCTCTCTCTCTCTCATCTCTCTCTTTTTTCCAAACTAATTATAACCATGAACCGTATCCCGCACGCGCCACTTCTGACCTTGACATGACAAGAATATCATCCAAGAGTAAGTAGAGGTAAGTGTCTCTGACATACCATCCCACCTTCCAGGAGAACTTCCTCCCTCATAGTCATAATCCCATGTGAGACTTGAAGGGTTTAAATCACGTGCACCCAAAATGAAGCTTACAACTTGACAATGTTTATATATCCATTGGAATACATTACCATTGCCATGTTCTTTCTTACACTTTTGATCTAGTTTAGAAAGCATTTGAGATTGAAGTGAATGGCAATGCTGATCCTATACTAGTTCTCAATAAAATTTTGCTTCTTAGACACTATTTTATTAAGATACATAATAGTATAATGATTAAAATATGTTAATATTATTAAAAATTAATTCAACTTAAAAGTTTAATTGAAAGCTGACACATTTATACCTTGTGAAATTTTAGTTTTATTGAGAAAATAAAGCCGAAAAAATGTGATCTTTTGATTCAATTTAACTCAAAAATTTAAGTTGTTAAATAAAAATTCAATAATAATTTTATATCTAACAAATATCAATTTTAATTCATCGCAATCACATGTATAAATTCTATGAGATTATAAATATACCATGCAATACCAATACTCATTGCAATATAGGTTTTCTACCAAAAGAAACATAAAGAGAAACAACATAAAAGGAAAAAAGATTAGAAATTTAGAATCATAGAGATGAAGAAGAGATATAGAAGACAAAGTTAAACCGAACTGGTATCTTATAATTAGAAAAATGAATTGGATCTGAGCTCAGTGCTTACTATAGCTAGCATGTATTGAAATTCGCAAATGGACCACATTACAGCAATTCTTAGCAAATAACATAATATTATTTGAACTTTAAAGAATAGTTGTTGCAGTTTACTTGCTGAAGGGGAATAAACGTTGAAGCTATCAATCCTATTACCTCCTCTCTTTCTTTCTCTCTCTCTCTCTCTCTCCCATTTCTTTGTTGGTCAGATACAACTCATAGCAAGGTAGTTATAATAATTCATTGACTTGAGAGCGTCTCACCAGTACGCTGCTGGCAATTAGAACTTACTACCTAGCATGGTCCATATCAAAAAGAAATATCATATATATGCATGACCTTGTCACCCCAACTGTCACTTACTTTTCTTATACTACAGTTTTTGCCCCATTTTTTGGCCACACCATTCATAAAAAGTGCCACATAGCCAAAACCAACACCACATCTTACTCTCTCTCTCTCTTTCTCTCTGTCGCTTAAGAGAGAGCTTCTTGAACAAAAAGAGGGAGACAAAGAGAGAGGGGGAAACTAACCATGCACTAAATTTAAAAGTTATAGAAAATGACAGAAAGAAGATACTAAAATGAGATCACATACCTGAACTTCGATGGGTCATTGGAGATGTTTTTGGACATTTGAGAAATGGAAAGAGGACTAGCATTAAAAAGAAGGTATTCAATCTCACCCACATCTCCATTGAAGCCTATGTTCTTGCAGCCATAACCAAAAGGATCATTAGCAGGAACAGCTTCTCTCTTTTGGGCCACTGGTTTTGCAAAGAAACCAAACCCTGCTTCTTCCATTCTGGTAATGATGTCTTGAGGGACACCATGGTTGATCACCTTGAAGAAACCAAACTCCTCACAGGCTTTCACAATGAGCTTTGCCACCACTGGCTTCTCCATAGAAAGGTCCACTATAGGAAGGTCAATGGGTAAAATCTTTTCGCTTCTAATTGGGTTTGGGGAAGCCAACACCATAGCTACTCTATCTTCAGATACAATAACGAGTGAAATGAAAGGGAATAGAAGGTATGAAAGCAGAAAACTCAGATGGGTTTCTAATATTTTCTTTTACCCAAAAAATGAAGAACTTGAAGACGTTAAAGAGTTGGTGAATGATCGGTTATAAGAGAAAACTACAGAGAGAGAGAGAGGTAAACAAAGAGGGAGAGAAAGGGTGTGTAAAAAGATGAAGAACAAGTGGAAGAAGAAGGTAGGGGACTTATGAACCAATAATGGGTATTTATGCAGCAAGAAAGAGAGAGAATCTAAAGGGAGGGGGATGACTACGAGATTAAAACATTAAAATATATTTTAAAAAAATATGTAAAAACTCTTTTTCCCCTTGTTTTATGGGGATTGAGGAATTTTGTAAGACGAAGTACAACTAGCAAAATTCTCTTAAAGAACGTTGACTTCGTCACTGTTTCCTTGACTCATATGGTTTTCTTATTTAATTACCTGTCCATACATCTTTTTTGACATAATCTTCCTTTTAATTGTCTTTTTTACCACCTTTTTGACTTGAGAGTTGAGACCTTTTTCACTTCACTCGTCCTCCTTCGTTTCCTCACATTCTAAACGTTTGTCTAATTACATCACAAGGCACAAACCTAAAAACCAATAATTTAATTAAAAAAGTATTGAACAATTTTTAAAAATATATAAAAAGGAACTTTCAGACTCACCCATGGCCCATTTCTTCCATTCATATTTTCTTTTTATACCTATTATATATATTAATTATTTAAATTTTTAAAAAATCTCTTATATTACTTGAATTCTTAAAAATTTAAAACATTGATTAAATTAATCATTTTAAAGAGCCAAATGGTAATAAAAATAATTATTTTAATCAATTATTTTAATTTTTAAAAATTTATGTGATAAAAAAAATTAAGAACTTAAATAATTTTTGATTAAAATGATATTTTACTCATTAAAATACAATACTGCCTTCCGTCTACCCTTTGCTTTAAATAGGCGGCTTCCCATTCCCACAGAACCGACATCTGAGGTCCAAGCTTGCTGGTTATGGTCACCCGTATACCTAGGCCAGCATTACAATCCCGCACGTCTCTTTCAAACTCGAACTGCAATTGTGAGTAGAAAGTACTCACATCTGTAGGTACCATTTTCAATTAAAAATCACCTCCCCCACATCAAAACATTTCAAACATTAGTTTGTACTTCATTTTTTTCATTTTCCATTTTGTGCCTAAATGTGCCAAACCATTTGGATTAATGTAATTTTAGAATTTATTATTAAGAAAAAATTTTCTTGCATATAGAGCTAGCAAAATAAGTCAGCTTGTTTTAGTCCAAAAAAGAGGACTAGATTCTAAAAATTCTAATTTGAATATAATTGGTCAATGGCTCGACCCAAATTCACCTATTGTCTATTTGGGTTCAGGCTAGCTTTTTTTTTTTTTTTTTTAAGTTAGACTACCAAATCATATTTGTAAGTATTATTTTAAAATATACACTACTATAACTTATTTAATTATTTATACATTTTTATTTTAAATTTATACTCACATGCACTTTTTTATACATCTCTAATTCTTTATTTTAGTTTTATTTATTACTTTGTGCATATTTTATTTTGTTCAATTAGATTTTTTTAACAATTTATCCTAAAATAACCAAAATCACTAAATAAAAAAGCTTAAATATTTGTTAATTTTTAGCCTAATTACAAATAAAAATAATTTAAAAAATTCAAAAAAAAAATGGGCAGCCCATTTAGTTCGTGGCTCATGTTGGGTTGAGTTGAGTCATCACTTTGCTAGCCCGACTCGAAATGGCTTGTGGTCCAAACCAAGCTAAGTTGGCCCGTTTGCCAGCTCTATTTACATATGAATTTCTCTGACAATACTGGCACAGCCTAAACCAGGACGGGCTAACCCGTTTGCTAGCTCTACTTACATATGACTTTTTGACAATTTTCTTTACTACTAATATAAGTGCCTATTTTCAACTAAAACCTCCCCCATATCAAAACATTTCAAAGATTACTTTGTACTTCATTTTTTTCATTTTCCATTTTGTGCCTTAATGTGCTAAACCATTTGGATTAATGTAATCTTAGAATTTATTATTAAGAAAAATGTTACTTGCATATGTTGCCTTATGAGTGTAATATCACTATAAGTGATGGTGATATATGATGCTCTCGGGCCTCTAGGCCCCATTTTCATTTTTCAAGCAGTGCTTATACAAAATTGTCAAATCTCTTAATTTATTGAAACATTGCCTCCTAACTGTTGTCAATGTGTCAACACTTTCTATGATTAGCTAAAACAATAACAAGATGTAAGCTACACTCCAGCCTTCTTATTCACCATATAGGTTGTATTGTATTCGCAGTTGGGTATACTGTTAGGTTTATCGAAGAGAACAATAATTGACCAACTTTCGCATTAAAAATAGTACTCTGGAATTGCCTAAAGTAAGATTAGGAGCACCTAATCTCCTACCAATATGAGACATGCTTTGGGGAATCAAAATTTTTTGTTGACTACTGCAGAAGTAGGTTTGCTTCTTCCCATGCTGTTGACAGTCCCATACTTCAATGCCGAAAGTTATTTGTACCAAAGACAAAAAGGCAAAAACTACTATTTCACCTGCGTTAGATAATCTTGAGAGCAAGTTCCTCTTTAGCTTCCCCACTACTTCGTGTACAGTGATTTTCATATTAATGAGTCTAACTTGGAGCCGAAACTACTATTTATCTTGGTTACTTCAACGGTTAGTGGAAGATTATAATAATACTACTTCTATACTATATATGTCTTATGTGTACACCAATAAACATATTTATCTTATAGTTTAACAGTCCCTAAGAGAAACATATATAGTTCATAATTACTACTCCTGTTATGCAGTCTTTATTTTAATAGACAAAAGAAAAAAATTTAACATAGAAAAATTGGAGTCTAATCACTTGAATACAGTCATAGATCGTTTTGCACAATTATATATTAGAAAAAATTACGCATAAATAGTATCCTGTAAATTTAGGTCAAATCACTTATCGAGGACTACAAAATTCATATATGAAGATAGGGAAATTAGTCACTTATTGCAACATGCATGTCTTTCAATTAATCTTATTTTGATAGAAAAAACAAACTTTGAATAGATACACTTATATCAGATTGTGCTAATTCTACAATTTTATTTATAATCATATATAGTTANAGAAAAAAATTACGCATAAATAGTATCCTGTAAATTTAGGTCAAATCACTTATCGAGGACTACAAAATTCATATATGAAGATAGGGAAATTAATCACTTATTGCAACATGCATGTCTTTCAATTAATCTTATTTTGATAGAAAAAACAAACTTTGAATAGATACACTTATATCAGATTGTGCTAATTCTACAATTTTATTTATAATCATATATAGTTATGTAGAATTATTAAGAGCGTGATAATATGTTATTTTGGTTCTAGTATCAAAACCTATCTTCACATATGTGTGTTAAATACTTAACCATATACTATTACAGTGCCCTATATGGGTTTAAATAGTTTTTTTTTTTCCTAATTTGGTGAAATCTATAATTTATACAGGTGAGGTGGTCTTCGACTCTTCGTTTAGAAATCCATGGCTGCTCCAGCCAGGGTCCTCTCCTTAGTGATTGATGTATTGGTCACAGGGGTCCAGAGTACTCTTGCCCATCAATAATACACGAGATGGAATTATTATATCACACAATAATTGGCCAACAAAAGCGATAGTACATGCATATATATGTCATCTTATTTTGGGAAAGAAAAGAAAAACAAAATACACATATATAGACTAATTCACAAACAACTACACTTCATTAACATATTAAGCTATCTTTTTTAAACCACTATCCAATTTTATTTTTTTTGAAAAACACATATGTGGAGTAACAATTAATAGGGAAAGTAACCTCTCAAATATAGAGTTATTATTATATTAGAATTTTTTTTGTCATTAAATAAATAAAACTAAATCTTTTAGTTAGGGATATAGGAGAATGTGATTCAAACCTAAGACTCTTAACATTTTTAATCCTACATCAATTTTACTTTGTGTGTGCTTGTGTTATCATATTGAATTTGGATTTCATCTTCTTAATATATAAACATTGAACGCATTTATCATCTTGTAGTTAATGAATGTCTAAGCTGATCTTAGATTGATAGAGTTAGTTTTTTTTTAATTGAAAATATAAGGTATAAGGATTCGAACTTGAGATCTCAATTTTTTTTAAAAAAATCTCTAAACTATATGTGCTTGAGATATAGGTATCTAAACTGATCATTCTATATAAAATATATGTTTCAAAAGACATCTTGGTCTGATTAATTTAAGAGCTTTAGATAAGGCTTAAATTAACCCCTCGCCGAAACAATAAATTGCTTTATTTTTTATTTTATGAGATGTGAGGATAGTAAATTACAATAGGATGTGATATTAAGCTTTTAAACTCTACGAGTGGGTACATAACCATTTACGGAATATTTTTTTTAGGGGGATGAAACCATTTTTTTTTAAGGGTGCTCATGATGAAACCATTTACGCAATTATTAAAAGAAGATTTAAATTTTTATTAATTGCTAAACTTTTATCTCACTATAAAATAGGCAGTAACTAACTTGATTGCCTAAACAATCCTTCTCATTGTATCATTTCAAGTATTATATTTTATTCTCTTGCCACTTTAGACCTTCTGTTTCAGGTAACTTGGAAGAAGTTTTGAACTCAAATCTCTACACTACCATACATTAAAGATTACATTACTTCTTTTCCAATTCTTCATTGTCTTTCCAATAAGATCATGCCATATATGCATAAAAAAAAAATACATATGATTTAATCCTTATTTCTGTTCATAAAAGCTTTTTCTTATGGGGATGATCTATTTGAAGAAATGAATATACCCATACCGAAAAATGGAACAAAATTATGAAATAGTCTTTCTTCTTATTATTCCTTCTTTATTTAGGTACATTTTTCTTTGTTTGACAAAACATGATATGCATTTTAGTTTAAATCATATTTAATCCATGATTAATGGGTCTGCCACTTTACAAACAAAATACTAGTTCTTGTCTCCCCTCCCATCTTTTCATTGTCCCCTGTCTAATACCAAGCGAGATTGGTTTTGGTTGACAGTTTAAGATCATTTTCTGCACTGCTGCATGACTATAACATCAAATTCATTTTCAATAGCATTTATTTATGAATTAGGGCCCATAAGTGATTTTTATTTTTTTTTAAAATGTTCCTAATAATTTGAGTTGATGCTGTGCAGTTGAGCACGTCATTGATCTATTAATTGGAAAATTAATTTTCTAAAGTTATGTCCCTATTTTTCTTGCTCCGTTTTAATGCAGCAGCATCATTTAAAACACAAATGTCCCTTTGGCAATCTGAGTTTTAAACTGAAAATACCCAGTGGAATGTGTGAGGGGTTAACCCAAACAGAAGCATTTTTTAAAACGAAAAAAGACGTATATATATCAAGTACCAAGAACAAATGGAGTCCCTTCAAATGGGTTCTTGTGTTGCACTATTATATCATTTTCTTGCATACCTTGATCACTTGAGAGATGGGTTGAAATATCTATAAATCGAACATAAATAAAATAAATACATTAGGATTAGGATGACATATACAGATAAAGTAGTGAAGCTTTCACAGACTTCCTGTCACCATATTTCATAATTGTAATGTGCAGCACAATTTGAGTTAATAAAAGAAATTATTGAAATTCAGATTCTATCATAGACACGTTCTGGAAATAACCCCATTCTTATGAATTAATAATTTTTTAAAAGAGTTGAAATAAATTAATATATGTAAAAGGTCAACACCATATGATTTTTTTTTTTTGTAAAAAAAATACAAAGAAATAAAATTTTGAATTACCATAAGAAATTCATTTTGCAAATTAAAGTTGAAAAGGATGGCAATATTGCATCACTATCAAGTTTTGACATTGAGAAAGATGGCACATTGTATTATGATATAAAGCTATGTTCATCTGTTTACCTTTTTGAATTTCAAAATCGTATAATGAAAATTACATATGCAAATAAAAACCCAGATACATGTATCTGATGCTAATTTTGATTAAGAAATTGCATAGAAAATAGAGAAGCAAACTCAGAATACGACTTATTGATGCTGTTTTTAGGTCTACAATCTGCTTAAATGGGCCCATTATTAATTTGACTTGGGCCTGAAGCTGACCATTCTTTTTTTATCACAATAAAACATTATTTTTTTTAATTAAAATATCAGCTAGGTAGTGACAGACACTGTTGAGGGATTTATTTTTTATTTTTTTAAAGAAGTATTTTAATTTAAAAATGTAATTTTTTTCCTTTGAGATTTTATTAAAGAAACATACAGTCAGTCTCAGACAGCCCCAGAAGAGATATCGTGTCGAAACCAACGATTGCACATCATTTGTGGGCCAACATTCTTCATCAAGATTCTAATTAAAATAGAAAGATTGGGACAACACATGACCGATCAATTTTTTAATGCGTGAGTGTGTGGGGGCCACAGAATAGGGTACCACAGATCGGTTGTGATGTTATTTTCTAAGCTCATATATGGCTTCTTAAGAATTTATTTTCCTTGCTATATTTACGATACTTACTTGTGCCCAAAAAAAGATAAACAAAGACATTTGTCAAGTAAAATTTTGGTATAGAATTAAAATTATTGTGCGCTTATTTGTCAATATGTGATCAATTGCTATTATAATTTCTAATATATCTTCTTTTTATTATATTTTTTGGTATTTGCTCAAAGTGGAAATTTCTAATTTATCTTCAATGAAAGGACCTTTCATTGTTGGGAGGCTTATCCAAGATTTCAATGAGAATCTTGTTTTGGATAAGGCACTATCATCATTGTAAGACTAATTTAACTTTTGACTCTAACAAAAAAAATTTAATTGAAGTTTGTATCTCTTAAAACTTATAAAGTTTATGTTCAAATTTATAATCATAAGGAGGTTTCTTAAATACTTTTAGTATTTATGTAGTATGTCATACTACATAGAAATAACCAATAAATAAATAAAATGTGTACAAGTTAATTATTTTTAAGTTTATTTAAAAAATTAAATAAATTATATTTTATATCTAATAAAATATAAAAATTATATATGATTGTTAGGTCAATGTAGTATGTCATACTCATGTAATATTATAAAATCCCCATAATCATAATCAAAGTATTAGGAAAGCCTAAATTTATAAGTATATTAATTTGAGTTTGTAAGCCCGTATAAACCAACAAGTTAGTTTTCTTTTTTGTCATAAACAATTTATTAACCTCATGGCCCAAAAAAACCAACAAATTAAGCAGGGCCTGCAAATTTTAGTAAACACAAAGCCCATGCTCATTTTGGGCTAATTTTGCGAGCAGAAAGACCAGTGTAGCATATGCCATTCTAGGTAAGAGGCCTGTTCGGACCAACAAAACAGGCCCACCTGTTAAGAAAATATAAAAGCCCACCTAGTGATGAGTGATGAATTTGCAAGTGAATTGGCCTCATTCCCCACCCCAGACATCCTACCTATACTCTTTCAAAAGATTAGTTCAATGTGGTCCTCATAGTTCTAATTTATTGTAATCAAGTATTTGCTATCAATAGTTGCTATGACACTCCCTCAAAAAAAAAGAAAAAAAGAATTGCTATGATTATGACACAATTTGATAGCTGTTAACATCGCATTGCTTAAACTACGTCAGCAAGAATTGTTTTCATAATTCATTGTTATATCAAATATATGAAAAAAAAAAAATAGTTTTCATACCAAACATAAAAAATATTTGAGTTAATTCCAGGTTCTAGAATCTAAGGAAAAAAAAAAACTAAAAAGTGAGAAAGGCAAGTGTTTGTTATTTTATGTAAAATAAATAATTTTTTTTTTGTATTATGTGGTTATTCAATTTATATTTAAATATAATAATTATATGTGTAAATAGGATAATTATATAAAATTAAAAAATAATTATATATGTGAATAAAATAATTATATAACATCCAATGATATTTTAATTATCTTTTATAATATGACAAACACCTACTTAAAAAACAAATACCTTTCTCACCATTTAAAAAATATTTCCAAGTTCTCAAACCTAAGAAATAAGAAGCTCAAAATATTTTCACTATAATATTTTTACTAACAAACACTAAAATATTTATTATTTTTTGAAAATAAAAAATACTTATTTTTATTGGGTAAAAATATTTTTTAAAACAGATATTTCTCATGAAATAAATGAACCCTTCAAGTGCTTCTAACATCTATTTCTTCTTATTTTCTCTCGGGTAGTTTTGAATCTTTTGACTATATGATTGCACATCATCTTAATAAGGAACTAGGTGAAGTTGAATCTGGAGGTCATAGCCTCAAATAAGTTTTTACATATTAACAATAAATCAAATTAAAACTGAAAAAGAGAAAAATTAATAAATATGAGTGAAATTATTTCTTTATTTCTGAAAATTTTAGGCACATTTAAATTAGTTATTGAGAGATTTTTAATGTTACTTCAATCTTTGGAAGATAATTTTGTACATCAAAAAAATTGATATTTTGCAAACTCTTACTTATAAAACTTGTCACATTGACATTTAATGTGTCACGTGAAAATTTTTATCAACTCACACTAAAAAAAACTAGACAAAGAATTATTTTTATGAATAGAGCTCTCTTTTAATAATTAAAGTGACACTAAAATTTATGTAGAGATTAAATTAATTATACATCTATATTTTAGAACTAAAAAAGAGTTTTTCTCTAATTTTATTTACACACTTACAAATTAACACTTTTTCTATACTTACAAATATGTCAAATACAAATTTAACCGGATTCAAATAAACTTATATTAAATCTAATTAAATTTTTTTTCGTCTCTATACACCTCGCAAAGAAACACCACATCAAATGTTGCCATCATTCGGCTTTCTTTCAAACACATATATATTTATATTAATTTAGCTTTAGCCTCTTAAATATCCTCCTCTCACTTCCATGAAAAGCAGCATTGAATTTTTTTTCAATCAGGTCATTATTGAGATGTCATTCCTCCACTTTTCAAGGGTCTTGAATGGGATGATTTTGAGCAAAAGTAAAAACCTAATGAAAGAGCCATGTTCGTATGTAACCAAAAGATGGAAAAGGTTTGACCATGATGGGCCCAATGTTGGTAGTACCTAACACCAAATGACCTCAAAAGGAATATGAAGCATATGACGAGTGTAACTCAATTCAAGCTCCGCTTTTTTGTTGTCACATTCCCTCATTGCCACAAACTTCAAAGAGAAAGGGGAAAAACTGGGAATGGGGGTAAATAGTGGCTAAATCATAGCCAAGGTAAAGGCATTTAACTTTTCAATGCCCATTTATAGACATCATCATTTTATGCAAGAAGTCACCTGCCTCTGGCCCCTTTCGGGAACTTGAAATATGGAAACCAGCTCTCTTGCTCATACCTTTACTTCCAAATTTGCCTTCTCCTTATAATTACTTTTAACTTCACAGTCAGACTATTCTGTGTGCCGCATATTACATACATAATTGAAAGTTCACATTCACCTAACTAAAAATACATATGAGAAAAT
Source organism: Cercis canadensis (assembly GCA_003255065.1). NCBI lineage: Eukaryota > Viridiplantae > Streptophyta > Magnoliopsida > Fabales > Fabaceae > Cercis > Cercis canadensis. Next base: position 260,403 of record QAOA01005801.1, read on the forward strand.
CTCTTCTGTCTCTCCATATAAGAAATAACAAAAATAGATGTCAAACACAAAGTGACAGTGCTATGTTACAACATAAGGTTCAATTGAGAAAGCAAGCTTTCTTAAAATTTATCCGTTTCAAACGTTTTATTCGCATATCTCTATATAATATTAGAATAGAGATATTTCAGATCCATAGATGTCATATTCCAAGTTAAGGTCTGACACTAACTCATAGGCACCTATTTAGGAATACCATGCAGTAGTTTAGAGAAAGATCATTGTCTACACATGTCTCATCTTGATATACTACACAAGTAGGTCTACCATATGTAGTATGACTCATTAAAACATTTAGGGAGCCTAAATTGATATATGGTTGAAAACCAAACAATTATTTTCTATCTTTTTTTTTTTTTGGATGCCGACATGTTTCTTATCTATTAGGGGCAATCTGACCAATAAGCATTCAAAAAATTGAATTTGTAAGAGAAACTAATAATTCCAATCAACGATAATTGAGTATGTGAGGTGGGTAGGTCACTGTCTCTACCTCCATAGAAATATTGATGGTTGTAATATTCCCTATGGGATAAGGTTGTATTCTATCCCAAGTTGCTTGTCCTTGCCCTGCCATTGGATGGGAATGGCTAGAAGCGTTCATCCAAAAAAAGAAATCAAGGGGTGGGGAAATTGAAGTCATTTTGGTTAAAAATATTTAACAGTTCACACTTAGTTTTGACAGTGGTTCAATATTTAACATTTTCAACTTCCACTACACTAAAGCCATTTCTATTACAAACAGGAGATGATCATGAGTTTCATGACCATCTGCAAATATGGTTCAAAGTGACAGGGTGAGGTTAATACCTTTACTATGTGTTAGCTTGCAGCTGAGAAAGATGGTACTCTGCAGTTTTAGGACACATGTAATGCCAAATTGACTTGCTCATGACTTTTATCTCACTTGTCTTGTATAAAAGAAGAAAACAAATCAACAGGATAGGGAAAGATCAGGGAATTAACTCTCTGCCTTATTCTGGGTTTTTGTTTGCATCTTTGTGCATTTAATTCATTTCTGTTTTGATATGGTGAGTGGATATTAATTTCATTTTTTTAAAAGATAACTGTATTTTGATTAAAAAAGAAAAATTAGAGAGAGAAAAAGGGAGATGGCTCCAATAATACAGTGGATATTTGTACATAAGAGCAGTCACGAGGGGGACTTTAGCTCAGATCTAAGAGAATATGTATAGTCTCACATACACACTTTCTCGGCCAAACAACATATAAAACAACGAAACCGATACCCGCAACAGCATAAATATTCTGCACACAATGATACAAGCGAAATTGATTGCCTAAACAGAATAGGATGCAGATGGCTTCTGAACTCTGCATACAAACAGCATCCATTTTATTAATATTCTGGCAAGCTACTTTTAAAACCTACCTGCTTAAGGACCACAAAGAGGCATTTTTCTGGTGTACTTGCTCCAAAATTTACATTTCACAAGATAAAAAGTAAACCCAAGTACTTGAAGTCAAGGTCCACAAGAAACTTGCACATTTCAAAAACCCATTTAGAGAGGGTTCTCACTTCTGAGGTCCTTTTTAATGCCATATTCTTGCATGCTAGGCCAAAATTGAAATAGCTCAGGAGGGATAGACAAGGAAGGAGAAGATGAGTTGGGCGGTAATGGGGAAAGACGGAGAATGAACTCTATATCAGTGAATTCTGAGATAGAGTCCTTCAAGCATATTACAACAAAGACAACAGACACAGCGTGGGGTCTTACAAGGTCAAGAAAAGGTCTTACAAGGTCAAGAAAACTCAAACTAAAAAAAACTAAAGAAAAAAAAAGAAAATAGAATAGAAATTAGATGAAGAAGAGGGTAAGTGAAAAGCTCAGGTAGGATAGCACCGCGATTAGAATGAACCTGCCGCCAGTTCAAAGCAAGTGTCAGCTCCAATCTCAGAGCCAATAAGGGCTTCCTTTTGGCTTTGCTTCCCAATTCTCAAAGGGTTAAACATGGCGGCCTTGGTGCTTGACACATGCATAGTAAAGCCCTTATATGGACCTGCATCATTGATCATGTTAGCTCTTAGTTACTACAGAGATATGAAGAAGAATGGCAGGAACAGAATCAGCTTTACAGTATATTTAAAACCATTAAAGAACACTAACATATCTTCCTTTATGCCACTTTATTCATGGGTCAAAAATAGAAGTCTGGTTCAGTCACAGTATACTGATCATGGAGAGAAAAAGCTACAAGATAGATATACTTTTAACATGAATTGCACATATTAAAAGGAAGAAAAAGGTTAAAACAATATGGATGCTTATATCATGAAGAAACAACAAAAGGGGTTCAAGAAAAAATGTGTCACTTAACTTTTTACACATAAAAAGAAGAATCAACAGTGAGCTATATATGAGATTCTATCTATATAGAGCTTCCATGTTTATACCTTGAAAAAACCTGCCCCTTGGTTTCATCTCTGAGGCCTACTCTCTCCTCTCCCCTATTCTTTAGAGGGTGAGAAGAGGCAAAAGGAAGAAGAGCTTTTTTCTTATGGGAAAGAGAAAAAAGTAAAGGAAATGAGGAAAGGCTTATATGGAGGAAAAAGAGAAGGTGCTTGAGACGGCTAGTGGGCTTTTCTGATGGACCTGACAGCGACACATCCAAGGCCCAGAAAGAATGTAAACGGACTGATGACGTCAGCAGCGGGGCCAGACCGTAAGAGACAACTGAACATGCTGCCCTGCCCGGCCGTCCAGGCCCTGGCCCCCGGGGAGAAAAATAAAATACCAAGTAAAAGTTATTAATAGTGCCTGGCCCGCTTGGTATTTAAAATTATAATATGTATTTATTTCCTAACTAGCTTTTATTAATTTTGGTGTAATAGTATTCTGTTTTGTCATGTCTCCGGGGCCCGGGTGAGTTAAATTAAATGAACCAAGTAAAAGAAATTATGAGTGCCTGGCCCACTAGTGTATAAATTTATATTAATTTTTAACTCTTTTTTTTTTTTTAATTTTGAATNGAATTTTATTTTTTATTAATTAGAATTCCTGTTTTGGCCATGTCCGTACCATGGGAGAACTAAAGGGTCCAGAGCTTTTGACCATGTGGGTGTGCTGAAATGAGTCAGTGTTGCTCGTGTGATTTCCCTTAAAACTCCCAATTTGCTGTGGCCAAGTTGAGACTCGGCGAAACAGATTACTAAACTTTTGAAGCGTTTTGCCATTTGGACTAACTTCAATGGAATAATAACCCCAACAGAAAGCCAACACGTAGAAGGGAAGGTTCCTACTAAGCTCAAAGATCAAGTTTATGTAAATTAAGAATAAAGGAGTTACATATATAGATGACTTTATTTTGCCATTTATATAATTATATATAGTTGTAAATATAAGAAATTGTGTTGATAACATTAATCATTTCAATATCACCAATGGGAATGCAATTGTATATGACACAATATTATATAAGATATGCAACTGATAGAGACATTGGAATAGATAAAATTGGAAGTCTAATCTAAAATACCATTTGGTCTATCAGCAAATTTTCATATTGGATGGCATAGCTTGGTTATCTAATATGGCTTTTCTTTATAACTCAAACTATGTCAATGGGTTACCCCGAAAAGAGGGAACAAAAAAAGGTGTAGTCTGTTGCGCAAAATAATGGGGAAACAAGGAATCTAGGTAACCGAAAGAAATATGGTAAACTATAGTTGACACTTCTAAACACGAATAAACTAGGGTTTTAGTGATGATGGCCTTGGAAACTCTTTGAAAGCGTGGAGAGAAGGCAGCAATAACATCACAGTCTCCAAAGTTAAGTGGTCAAACAAGTTACAAAGTCACACCTTCCCCAATTCCTTGGCTTTCGTTCTCTATAATTATATTGCTTTGCATTGTTTGACTGCCTTCCCTAGAATTACTCTCACTCTCACACAAACCTCCCTACACTTTTTGAAGTAATCTTTTGAAATAATACAAGTTTTCCATAGTTATTCACTATTCTACACTACTTCACACCAATATGCTAGTGACACTTTAGTTCAACAGCTCCCCAAATACTAATGCTACTCTCACTCTCACAAACTGCCTTACACGTCTGGAATGAGAATCCAGTTGCATGCAGTATCGCTGTTGTTGTCAAATTAAAATTTTAGTAGGTCTTGTAAGCTTAGATCGATGTAAGCATAGTGTGAACTGAATTGAACCATTTCTATTCTTATATAATAGGCTTTTGCAGTAAATTTTTAAATATATATATATACACAGTAAATACAGTAGTAGTTGATTCACATATATATCTAAGGCTTAGTTAGACCAAAACTCTTTGTACCCCATGTTTGGTTCAAGTGTCTCTACTCTTACTCTCACACCTTTTTGCTGTCTTTTGGTGTTTTCCAAGATCTTCGACCATTACACGTTAAACAGCTGCGCTAAGGTCCACTCCCTGCCCATCAGAATCTGAATAATGTAGCAGTAATGGTCCAGTCTCTTTTTTCTGCTCACCTTAACCAGAAGTCTCTCTGATATGCATGCTACCCTTTTATTCCATTCCGTGACCATACCAATAGTTTTCCATCCCACTATAGATTTGATAATTACAACATGCCTCTATTACCCAAAATTTTCTTGTCAGTGCATGTATCCCTGTAAGATAGGATTAAAGGTCAAAGACACCAGAATAATCCTGCAGCTACAGGACAACATTGGAAATGTCAGCCGCGCACACACACAACATGTATGTGGTTTTGTGTGAGTGAGAACGTACAACTAGGCTTAAGTTAACCAAAAACTACAAGAAGCTTGTGGGAACAGGGTTTTGGAACTTTGAGCTGCTTGTGTGGTAAGCTAAGGTTTAAGCAGAGATGGACCTTAAAGAGGGAGGGGGGGCCTGGTCCTGAAGATTGAGCTAGAGAATCAAATAAAAAACTATGGCCCTCAAAATGAAATGATGAACTTCTATGTTTTTGGGCCCTCCTAAGCTGTAATTATAGATGCATCCATGCCTTCTTGATAAGATGACCTAATCTATTGCTTCAATAAAACCCAAAAAGTTTTAAAACTACAGTGACAAATTAAATGTTGCATAAGTTGTGGCTTTACTTTTGGTCTAGGACCACTACTTGTCCCTTTGGTTCATGATTCTCTTCTCCGTAGCCATCCCAGAAACTTCAACCAGAAAAACATTGCAAAAGCCAAATTTTAATGCCCTACATGTTTGTGGTAGATAAAAAAATACCATCTTGATCTTCATTTTCCACTTTTCCACTTCTTAGTTATTAGCGATTGAAGTGACCATGTCCTAAAGTAGATGGTTTCACTTGCAGTCAAATAAATCACATCAAGAACAAAACCATCCCTCCCTCAGAGACCCTTTTTCACAGCACTCTCTTAGTGAGATCATAAATAAGAATGATGCATGCATTTAGGTATAGTTTACATCCTTTCGCCTAAACAGTAACAAAGTTGCAAAGTGCGTAGGTTCTACTTATGGTTTGACATGGAATTCACTTTCACATTCAAGTGCCATGCGTGGAGCCCCTTGAAGTTTCAAATAAAGACTTGAAATAAGTGGTAGTTCAAGCAGCAAATTGGAGTGGTTTGGGTGGACATGCAAGGTGATGTGACCCATGAGTAACATGCTGCAGAATAATGAAACCCCACACTAGGACAAGGAATCACTTGAAAACTAGGAGAAACGCACTAGTTGGATATTTATCAAATAGAAGGTGTGCATAAACATTACACAAACACACATGGCTGAGAGAAAAGAAAGGGTTTCAGGAGCAGAGTACCCTTTTGATTTGTTCCATGAAGTGACTGCGAATGATAACTATGCACAACCAAATCAGGAAACTAATAATGCAACAACATAGGGATAAAGGGTAGTTTGAAAGGAGCTCTACCAATCCGTACATGTCCCTTCTCAATTCGCATGTGGCCAAAGTGGAGCTGTTCCGGTATTAATTCTGTAGCTCAGAGACCCATTTAGGAGAAGAAAGGAACAAAAGAGCCAGCAAAGATTCTCTCAGAAAAAGGGAAAAAGAGTGAGTTAATTTTTTGAATTTGGCATACATTGGGGTGGTCCACATGGTCACCATCAATTTCCGGGTAAAAGAGTGACACCCACCTACACCACTAATCCCTGTTCTCAACTCTCAACCATATTCTTTGCAGTCTTCAAAAACAGCAACGCTGTTGCTAATTCAACCGTAAATAATAATAGAGTATCATCTATTTTAGCACTGAGAATCATGTCCTATGATATGCATGCATAAAATAACAAGGGTCTAAACGCTTGCTTTTACTGCCCTTCTGTAACTCGAGAATGATTTGAGCAATCAGTTTTTGAAAGTAAAAAATGCCCAGAAACCCATGATTAATAGATTTTGTTCTTTAAAGTTAGGTTTTGTTAGGCCAGCTTTAAAGTTGGGTTAGGCCCTCATTGTTTGTCTAAAAAGTGTCTACTCTTAGCAACCAAAGTACCAATGGCCCAAGAGGCAAAAGAAACTAAGAAGAAATACTCATGGTCCAACCCAACATACAAAAAAAAAGCATTCAAATTTCTCAGGCGCCTTTTTGTCGACACCCCCCCAGCCCCCACCCAAAAAAACAGCTCTGGGTAATTTTGTTCAAGTTTGACAGACAAGTTAAATTTAGTCTAAGATATTTGTAAAATTATGCACAATTGTGATATAAGAGTTATGTAGATGTCATTACTCCAAACAATTTCCTTTTGTTTTTATTTTGGACCACAAGCATGTTCCTTTCTTATGACTAACATGACGTGCCAATGTTGGCCACATTAATATCTTTGTTATTTTTCTCTATATAAATTTGGGAATGTACGATAAAAATACTTTATCCCTCTCTAACTTTTTGTTTGTGATATAGGAAAAGGAAAAATATAAGAAGATTTAAAGTTAAAGGTGAAAAATGATATTACATAATTTTATAATTTTCATTTCATTTTTATTCCCCTCTATCCAACCAAAAAAAAAATCTTTACTTTTCTCCTGTTTTGCTTGAAAATAATTACTTTTTTTTTTTTAATAAATGTCTATACATAACTTACTAAAAAAATATATATTTATTATTATTAGATAGATAGAATTAGAATATCTAGTTAAGGATATAAAAAAATAAAAATTCGAACCTATGACCTTAATATTTTTTTTTGAAAGATCTATGGACTAGTTGTATTATATTTACTTGTGTAAATAAAAATATTTTTTATATCAGACTTTGCTTACAAAATTTTAAATTTATAAGCTTTAGTTGAATTTCAGTTATTGAGAAATTTTTTTTTTTGAGTGAATGATTAAAAAATGTAAGATGGACATTAAACTTAGGCTAGTGATACAAAAGCACATAAATCTCTTAAAAAAGTTGAAGTTCAAGATTCAAATCTTTATTTTTTGGTAAGGGAAAATTTAAGGTGAGAAAAATTATTTTATTTTAAAGTTTAGATATGTCACAAGTTTTAACAAAAATTTATAGTGGTACTTATAACTTTTTACTAAAAAAAATTATTAAAAGTAAAATTTAAATTCAAGTTTTACAAACAAAATATTTTTGATCCGTACTAACTCTCGTTAATAATTCAAGGTTCAAATGTTATACCTCATATTTTTAACTAAAAAATCTAAGTTATGCTATATTCTCATTAAATAAATAAATAAATAAAGAAAAGAAGAAAACGCCATAGAGGTTAGAGGAGCCAAAATTCCAAAATTACGAAAAAGATTAATTCCGAAATTCTGGACCACCCGATTCTGACTAGACCGCTAGAGGAGCCAAGCCACCGGCCCAACGACAACCTCACCACCAGAAAACGCCATAGAGCTTGCCGTCTTGAAGTAAACGATCGTGAAGTGCATTGCGTTTGCGTGTACGGAACGCTCATGGTGGGGCTGGGCTACGCTCTCGCGCTCTCGCTTCTTTAGCACTGAGACACGTAGACCAACGTCTCAACTCGCGCACCGAGAAGATGACGTTTGTAGCAGTGTTCGTTTCGGCGACGAAGCTCGCCGGAGTACTGGTAACGCTCACCGTCGCCGCCAATGCCTTCTCATTCTCTCGGTATCGGAAGAAGAATCTCCGGCCATTCCACTCTCCTATCGACGAGTCTTCTGAAACGCTCGCGGTTTTCAATGTAGAAGGTAACAAACTAGTTCCGCTTCGTATCTCTCTCTTCTTTAAGGATTTAGAACAATGCTCCAGTATAATTTGTGACTCAAAAGTCAAAAACTGTAATTTAAGTGTTGTAGAATGAATTCCAAACTAGTGATGATTGAACACGCTTGTTCATTGTTGTTCTGTTCTTAATAGTGCACTAGATTATGAACATTTAAGAATAACTAGGAAAACCTAGGGCATAGTATAGGTGAAACTCGAGCATGACTTGACAAGTTTAAGCAGCTTTTGCTACAGTGGCATTTTCACACCATTATGTAAGATATTGTGGTATCTCTGATACTGGTGTGAAAATGTTGGCATACCTAACGTCCCTTTAATTAGATGTTCCTTCTTAGTTGAAGTAGAACTCAGGCGTTTATGGTAAGAATATACTCCCACAAAAAGAGAAAGCATCATTGTATGATTGCTTTCCAATTAGCAATATCAGCAATTAGGTTAAGCAAAGGTAACAACTTTAGTTATTGGCATGTTTTTGAGAATACGATTTTTTTTTTTTNGGGGGGGGGGGGGGGATTAAAGGTTTGAGTGGTGATTAAAGAAGTGTTGTGTTGATGCACTTGTCGTTGTAGGAGGGGAAAAAGGGTTTTTCTTTGGATTGGCAACAGCACCAGCGCATGTTGAGGATAGGCTCAATGATGCTTGGATCCAGTTTGCAGAAGAACAGGATTATGATGACTCAGAAGCCTGGAAGGCCAATCAACCAGCTGATGCTTTGATGGGCTCTGGTGCTGGTGATGGTGGTTCTCACCAAGCTGCATCATCTCGACAAGGTGCTAATAAAGAAGCAAAAAAGAAGAAGAAGCCTCTTAAGATTGCTATGGAGGCCATGATTAGAGGATTTGAGAAGTACATAGAAGCAGAAGCGGAAGAAGAAGAAGAAGAAACTGTGCCAAAAGAAGAACACCCTCATAACGTAGCTGCATGGCACAATGTTCCGCACCCGTATGTTTGAGTTTTTAACACTATATCTTGAGATTTTTATGCTTTTTTCAGTAAGAAATTTATCTTATTGCAATTCTATAGCTGAACAGAATTAAATGCCTGAATTATTCCTCAGGGAGGAGAGGTTAAGGTTTTGGTCTGATCCTGATAAAGAATTAAAGTTGGCCAAGGATACTGGTATTACTGTCTTTCGTATGGGAATAGACTGGACAAGAATAATGCCAGAGGAGCCGATAAATGGGCTTAAAGAATCAGTAAGTATGGTTCTGGCCTTTTATATGCTTAAATGCTGATGATGAGTTATAATGCCATATGTCAATACCTGGTAGGAAGGATGGTATTGATGAATACCTTCTGCTAAAAGTAGTGTCAAAATTTTCAAGAAGCTTCTGAATCGGTTTACTGGTTTAGAGATTTTAATTATATGAATTAAGTCACCAATGTTATTTCATAGGTTAATTATGCTGCATTGGAGCGCTATAAATGGATTATCAATAGGGTTAGATCATATGGAATGAAGGTGATGCTCACTCTGTTTCATCACTCACTGCCACCCTGGGCTGCTGAGTATGGAGGTTGGCAGCTGGAAAAGACAGTTGATTATTTCGTGGAATTTACTAGGTTAGTCTTCTTCAATCGTAGTTGTCTACATGCCATTATTACTTTGTTGACTGCTGATGACGTTCAAGTGAGATCAACTGCTACTTGTGCCACCCTATCTTGGTGTTAAGTGAATGATGTGCATACAAACATCCTGATGCATATATATTTTCTTGGTTTTCTTGGGTCCATGCCATGGGGACTTTATAGGAATTATGATCATAGCTTGATTGAACTTCAGATGTGGACTCTCTCCTATCATCATAGACCTTTTCCCAATCAGTAATCCCATATGGTATAGGAGCAGTTAGTGCATAAGGGCATCTTTGTTTTTTATGTGTTTGGGTCTTTGTTCACAAGCAGACAGGTACATTAATTTTGTATACCCATTTCCAATCATTTAACCTTTTATGAATACATGTAATTCAGCACGTACTTCATTTGATGATTTGATCAAATCGTTACTGTAATTAGTCTGGGTTAAATATGTTGAGTTCTATGCTCATATCAGGAGGATAAGCACAATGTCATCTTGTCGAAGCAATAATTATATATATTCCTGTGTTGGTACAGATATAGCAATAGAAAGGGTACAAATCAAATAGGATATGGTGAATTCAGTTGTCAGGCTTATCTCAGTGGATGGTAAAAAAATGTATCAAAACAAAATTAACTTTTGCATTATCAGCAGATTCAGGACCCTGGCTAAGTGGACAAGGCTAGCCTATTTCTAAACAATTAATTATTCAGCTACTTGTTGATAAACATATCTGGCCATCCTTACACTTTGAAGTTAAATACTCATTCTTTCTGACAGAAAAAGAAATTAAATAATGCTAAGAAAATCATGCAAAATTTGATTGAAAAAGTTCATGGACGACTGAAGTTTTTGTGAACTCTTCCTCTTGACTCTCTGTTATGATGTCATAATTTCTGAAAATTTCTGTGCTGCATTTAACTACTCTTTGTCTGGTTGCTGAATGCTTACTTGATTCCTTGTGTTGTTATTTTCTAAACATTTTGGGGAAATTTTTGAGACTGGTGCAACTGGTTCAACCTTAAACTCATCCCTTTATGTATTCTTCCTTTTACATGATTATGTTTTATCTTAGATGCAATCTATATTTATTTTTTTGTTTATTTTTCAATTTCATTCCATTCTTATTTTGTGATAATACATTGAGTGAAACTCTCTCTGAAATCTTCCCATTCCATGCAGGCTTATTGTAAACAGTGTATCTGATTTAGTAGAATATTGGGTGACGTTTAATGAGCCTCATGTCTTCTGTTTGCTTACTTATTGTGCTGGATCTTGGCCTGGTGGTCATCCTGATATGCTGGAGGTTGCTACTTCTGCTCTACCAAGTGGTGTTTTCCAACAGGCCATGCATTGGATGGCTATTGCGCACTCAAAGGCATATGACTTCATCCATGAACACAGGTTTTTTGCTACTAACTTAAAGAAGCTTTGGAATGTGTAGCACGTTTACATTGGGTATTATGCACTTACCTATAGACATATGCTTTATAAACCTTTCAATGGTGTTATATCCCCCTTTTTAGGGCTTATCTACAATATCTTTTCACTACAAACTTATATTTCTTTCTATTCTCTCTCTTAATTACTGTCTGTCGTGTCTTTCTAGTGTAACCATTTTTTTTTTCTTCCTCTTCTTTCTTATTTAACAAGCTAGACATTCAAAGTTGATCACCATGCTGTTTGCTTTTCTACTTGAAATTATAATTTCTGAATTGTGATCATTCTATGGCAGTAACTCATCAAATCCAATAGTTGGAGCAGCACACCATGTGTCATTTATGCGACCCTATGGTCTGTTTGATGTTGCTGCTGTTTCGCTGGCTAATTCCTTGACTCTCTTCCCATACATAGATAGTATTTCTGACAAGCTGGATTTTATAGGCATAAACTACTATGGGCAGGTTTGCATTTTTGTGCTTGATAAGTGCATTACGTACAGAAGGCTCATACTTAAACTCACATAATAAATCTGGCATTTATTTCAGGAAATAGTTTCTGGTTCTGGACTGAAGCTGGTGGAAACAGATGAGTACAGTGAATCTGGTCGAGGGGTATATCCTGATGGCTTATACCGTATGTTGCTTCAGTTCCATGAAAGATACAAACACCTCAATGTTCCCTTCATCATTACTGAAAATGGGGTTGCTGATGAGACAGATCTGATCCGCCGGCCATATCTGTTGGAACATTTACTTGCTGTTTATGCTGCCATGATCATGGTTTTGACTCTGAATTCAGTTTGCTTTAAGTTAAATTGTTTCATAAACATTAATTTCATCTTGGACCTTCTCATGTTTATTTTACAGGGTGTACCTGTGATTGGGTACCTGTTTTGGACTATTTCTGATAACTGGGAGTGGGCCGATGGATATGGTCCTAAGTTTGGACTTGTAGCAGTTGACCGGGCAAATGGTCTTGCAAGGATTCCACGTCCTTCTTACCATCTATTTTCTAAAGTTAGATACCGTGTCTGGTTGTTTTTCCATGAGATTTCCTTCCTGTAATTTTATTTTAGTGAGACAGTCAGCGGGCTCTTGGTTTCAGGTTGTGAACATGGGTAAAGTAACTCGTAAAGATCGTGAAGGAGCTTGGAATGAACTCCAAAGAGCTGCTAAACAGAAGAAAGAAAGACCATTTTATCGGGCTGTGAACAAAAATGGTTTGATGTATGCAGGTAATCATATACATTCTTCTACTTTCAGTTCAAATCTGTCTCTGTGGGGGTTTACTTGTGAGGGTGCACATGCATCTTCTGGATTTTTAATTGGTCTTTTTTATTTTTTTCCTTTCTAACAATCTGTTCATTCAGTGCACATATTGTTGCCTGTGGCACTTTATACCAGTAACTTGTTCAGTTGAAGAATGGAAGCAATATAAAGCAACAGGCAATATTTGGGAAGAATACCCTAAATCCTATTTTGAGTGCTGGGATACTAAATAACCACTTAATTACATTACAAATCTTATTTAAAACAGAAGCTATAGTGGTTCAACGTGTCTTTGATTTGGGAGATGGTCAGACAAATTCTATTCTTTCTCAGATGACTGTAGTTCTGACAAGTTTACATCTATGTGATCCCTTTGAAAGCCATGTGGATAATTCTATTTTTGGTAACCCTTGGATAAATGTGAATTACAATTCTTCTTACTTCTGGTGACAGGAGGACTTGATGAACCTATAAAGCGACCTTATATTGAAAGAGATTGGCGGTTTGGTCACTATCAGATGGATGGTCTACAGGATCCCTTGAGCCGCTTCTCCAGATTCATTATCCGACCATTCTCCCTGAAAGGGAAACCTCAAAAAGAGACTGCAGAAATAGTTCTCCAGCCTCTGGAACTTGGACTTTGATGAGTTGCTAATCCTCTTGTCGGTAATTCTTATGATGCCTTGTTACTGTAAGTTTATCTATCCCCTGTTTACCAAACTAGGTATTAGACGGTGACATGGGATTCTTGTCAACTCTAAATATATAGGCTCTATTGAAAAAGGATTTGTGTCTTTGGCAGTAGTTTTTGGACATATACATAAAATGAAGCTCATTTACTGTGTAATTTAAAAGCCTACATCGCCTTAGAAAGCTGAGACAACCTGGATTTTCTCTGTGCGAAGGAGCCAGATATTTAGGTCAAGTGTTCCCAATTCCTGTTCATCTCATAAGTTTTGGCATCTGAATTTGGTTACTACTTCACATAGCTGAATATGATACAGAGTATCATCTCTGTACTGCTCAATCTCATTTCAATATGTTCTATAATGTGCAGCCAGATGACTCAACTATATATAGGCAACCCTCATGGCCGAAGAATAATCTGAAGTAATTTGGATCAAGACAAGAGAATTTCTTGCTTCTTGGAAATAGAAGGGAATTAGAATTGGTGTAGTCAGGAGTTCATTGAATTTGAACAATTATCGGCTTATCGTCATTGTAAAGCTTGTGTTGAGATATTATATTATATAATGCATAAATGTAGATATATCAGGAGTTCATTGAATTTGAATAATTATCACCATTGTAAAGCTTGTGTTGAGATATTATATATATTATATAATGCATAAATGTAGATATCATACGAAACTTTGTAATCTGTACGTATGTGCTACCTGTCATCATTATATTGAGGTAGGGATTTTAATTATCCAAACGATATTGGTCAAATGTATACGGAAAAAAAAAAAGGAAAAATTCTGGTTAGGTGTAATTTAAAAAACTATATTCATTTTGTTCAATCAAAATGGCTACTTACTTGAAAATATTCAGTTCTAATAACTTCTGGTGATTTTATTATAAAATGTGCTCATGAAGCAAATTGCAAATGTTTTAGTTAATTTGCATTAAAAATGGGGAAAACTATTTCTAAGTTTGGAAATAGAGAAAGAAGACAATTAAGTGCGTTTCAAGCAAGTGTTTGTTGCATAGGAGGAAATGATGAAAATACCTCTTAATACTATGTGGTTATTTCATTTATACATGTGATTATTTTATTTATATTTGAATATGATAATTACATACAAAATAAATTAATCATTTATATGAATATAACCACATAATGTTAATAAGTATTTGGTCATTTCATTCTGTGTGGCATTCCACACCAAAGTGTATATTTTTTTAAAAAAAGTTTAGGACCTGAGCATCCTTTTCTCTTAAAAATATCATGTTAAGCAATTGCTAATTTGCTACCTCGACATTTTCCTATTTGTGTATTTTCTGAATCACTTGTGCTCTTGGATTGATTTCAGAATTACAGTTCCCTGACAAATTTTTTCCAATGCATATTTATAACAATTCTGCTTTTCAGTTTGCTCTTTGCAATTGCAATTGCAATTGGTATTCTCCAAGTGTCATATGATATGATCACTGAATGCAAGCTCTTTTTCTATCATCTACTTGTCAAATTTTAGGGCTTATAGCTTTCTTCCCAACTTAGTGCAATCCCAACAATTTAGGGTGCAGCTGAGGAAATGTGTTGCCTAGTTGGTACAGCGAGTAATAAAAAGACAACACATCGCCGGCAATGGCTGCTGGTGTGTCAACATTCAACCGTTGCTTTTGGATTTATCAGAAACAAGGGAATCAGTAGGAACCCGAAGTGATTTGATATCAGGATGAGGGGCCACCATGATGATGGACAAGAAGGGAAAAATGACAATAAACTAAGCTATCTTGACTTGAGAGAAGTGGCATGCATATTACCAAGTGCTTCTAATGGTCCACAAAAGGGATATAAGTGGACTTTTCTTGTGGCTAAGGCCGACTCTGACTGTGAGTGGATACAAATTGATCTCACACCCACTTATTAGCATTATCATAGGACACAGCTTTATATAAAACAGCAGTAAATGCAATGTTTGGAGCAAAGATGCTCATTTTAGCTGCAGATATGAATGTTACTCCCTGTCTCCTGACTTTATGTTTCTTTCTTCTAACTATTAAAGCATCAGAAATAAATTTGGAAACTTATGAAGCTGATAGGGTAATTAATCTTCCTGGCCAACCTTCAAATCCATCAGTCTCACACTTTTCTGGTTATATCATTGTCAATGAAGACCATGGGAGGGCCCTCTTCTACTGGTTCTTTGAAGCTCAATCTGAACCGTCCAACAAGCCCCTTCTTCTCTGGCTCAATGGAGGTCAATGATTTATCTTCTTCTTTTTTTGGCTCATATAATGATTTATCTAATGACACTTCTTTTTGGCCGGTCAATTATCAGTCTCATACTATATAGTTTTCATTTTTCTCCCTCAAAATTTTCTCTGATCTAGTTATGTCATTTCATCTCATGTGTGACTCCTGTTTGCCTCTGAAGGACCTGGATGCTCCTCAATTGGGTATGGAGCAGTTGTTGAAATAGGACCTCTTTTAGTAAACAAAAATGGTGATGGACTACACTTTAATCCCTACTCTTGGAATCAAGGTCTGTATATTGTTTCCATCTTTGGCCTTTCTCATGTCATATTCAATATATTTCATGCTAATAAATACAGCAAAAAGAACTACCAAACAAGAAAAAAAAAAAAAAAAAAAAAAAAAAAAAAAAAAAAAAAAAAAAAAAAAAAAAAAAAAAAAAAGGGAAGAGAAACACTGGTTTTACGTTTACCAGCTTGAAAATTTTTCAACCCTGCAGAAGCAAATTTGTTGTTTGTGGAGTCCCCAGTTGGAGTTGGTTTCTCTTACACCAACACATCCTCTGATCTCACCATACTAGAGGATCATTTTGTGGGTAAGTTTCCTTTAATTCCCTAATAAATGCATCTGCTTTTGTTCGTTTATTAGTCTGAATTCACCATATTAATCAAATTACTAACCTGTAATTCACTTGAATCAGCTGAGGATGCCTACAATTTCTTGGTAAATTGGCTGCAAAGATTCCCACAGTTCAAATCCCGCGATTTCTTTATATCCGGAGAGAGTTATGCTGGTGAGTGCTCAACCTCAATCTGATCTTGCTTTTTGTCACTTTAACATAGCAGCATTTTGAATTTTCATATTTTGCAGGCCATTATATTCCACAGCTCGCAGAGCTCATTTTTGATCGAAACAAAGATCAAACTAAATACCCCTTTATTAATTTTAAAGGTTTTATTGTAAGTAAATCCTCCCCAACAAACAAGAATTAGCTAAAGACGAGATTATACACTTTACATTATTGCAATGCCGTCTAAGCCAATAAATTTTAACTCTCCAGGTGGGGAATCCAGAAACTGAAGATTACTATGACTACAAAGGCCTGCTGGAATATGCATGGAGCCATGCAGTTATATCAAACCAGCAATATGACAAAGCAAAACAAGTTTGTGATTTTAAGAAATCTGAATGGTCTAATGAATGCAATGTGGCCATGAACCAAGTCTTCCAAGATTTTTCAGAGATTGATATCTATAACATTTACGCGCCGGCATGTCGATTAAATAAGACATCCTCAATAGCTCATGATAGCAACATTAATGACCCTGAATCACTTACTAAGGTAGATAATCAATGTTTGAAAATTCTTAATTGGGGACTAATTGCAATTAAGTGCTTTTAGTTTTGACGGATTATTTGCTTCTTGCAGGTGAGAAATAATTATAGACTAAAGAGGATGAGAATCTTTGGAGGCTATGATCCATGTTATTCCAAATATGCAGAAGACTATTTCAATAGGATAGATGTTCAGTCATCTTTTCATGCAAGCATTAAAGGAGGAAACACTAATCTAAAATGGAAGACATGCAGGTAAGTACTAGAACAACTTCTCAATATCTTTTTGGAGTTCTACTAATTACACGCCAATTATTTTATTTCACAATACTTCATATTTGCACATTTAATGGTATCTAAGTTTAATTCTGCTCATTAAACTTTATTTTATTTCACAATACTTCTAATGTTGCTTTCTATCTGTGTATGGATCTTATTTCTCAGTGATTCCATATTGAGGACATATAACTTCACTGTTTTTTCTGTCCTACCCATCTACACCAAACTCATCAAGGGTGGGCTCAAGATATGGATTTACAGGTATTTCTTAGTTATTAATATTATTCTTAAAATCTTATCTTTATACATAATCATTATATAAATTTTTAAAAAAAGTTTTCTTTTTTTCATAANTTTTATAAATAAAATTATCTATGATCATTGTACTCGTTTTCTCCATTCAATTACTTTCAATTACTTTAAATAAATGTCCTGTACATTACACACAGGTTACAACTAATGTATAATAAATGAGAAAAGCATGATTTGCTTTTAGTGCAAAGTCACGTGCCCTGTATGTAGTGGTTGCTAGTGATGGCTTTTTCCTCATTCCCTTTTTGGCTTTATCATTTTTTCTATCATGACTTGTATAGTTGTTGTATTAAGAAACTTCATATACTATGTGTGTGGGTGAATGTTTATCGGTGGTCCTAAGCTGTTCGATCAATTTCTTTCTGTTATAGCGGTGACACGGATGCCAGAGTACCGGTTATAGGGACACGAGACTGCATTGATGCTCTTGGATTACCTCTGAAATCTAGTTGGCGATCTTGGTATCATGATGATCAGGTTCACCGCCATAAAGCCTTTACTTCAGTTTTGCACAATTAAAGCTTACTTCTTTTTTCTTTTGGGATAAAATTCTAATTTTGGAAAATTTTCAAGTACTATTGGTAGTAGTACTAATAAAGTCAATATTGCTATCACTGATGTTTCCACAACTAAAGAAATCACCTTTTGACTTTTAGCTTCCTACTCAATCTTGGGTTTGAAAATAATGAATGAAAGTAATATTATTATAGTACCAAAATGCCTATTTTCTTTTTTAGGATTCGCCCCATTTAGAATATGTTTGATTGCAAATGAAAGTATTATTGTTATAGTACTAAAGATGAATGAGTATATACCCAAAAGAAAAAAATAAGTAACATCTCATTTTTCACCTCTCTTTTTTATAATATTAAAGGTAATTTACATTATAAATTTTCATTTGAGAAAAATTAAGCTACACCTATTAATGTTACTCAACTTTTAATTGGGGGTTTTTGGTGGATCCCATATACAAATTTAGTGTCATTGTACAAATTTTAAAAAACTAAATCATCTAGTGCGAGTCAAATTTTACTGGAATAACTTTTTTTTTTTGTATATTTTCTTATATCGTGTCGTTTATGTATTTTATAAAAAACTAATTGTTTTGATATAAATTGAGTAACCCAATTTTTTAATATCTTAACAAATATACTAATTTCAAATCATAGGTTCCACCGAAACTTCCAAATTGAAGAAGGGTAACATTACCCTCCAATTAGTAAGGGTAACTTAGTGTTCACATTTTTAATTACTTTCATTTATCAGTTATCACTGCTCCAATTTCACTCCATTTAAACATACTATTAGTATTTAGTGAAATTTGTATCTTAATCTGTGTTTGGACCTTAAAACAATAGACATATCTGGAAAGTGGTAAATTTGACAGCAAATTAATCAACAAGAACAATGCAGGTTGGAGGAAGGATAGTGGAGTATGAAGGGCTAACATACGTGACAGTGAGAGGAGCAGGTCATTTGGTGCCACT
>QAOA01005801.1:282366-364459 GCA_003255065.1 Cercis canadensis
TTTTTTTTTTTTTTTTTTTTTTTTCAGTTTTCAAGAGATTTGTCAGATTTTCGGATTACGTTTCAGTGTTTTTAGAAAAAAAAATTGACATTTTTAATAGAAAATATATTTTATATTTTAGCGTTTATTGTTTAAAATGCTATAATATTTTAATATTTTTTAATAAAAATATTTTAGCATATATTCTAAAAAAAAACTCATTTTAATAAATAATTTTAAAAATAACCTAAATTCGTAAATTCTTTATTAAGTAACATTATTTTTGGTAAATTACCCAGTAGCAGCCGCTTCTTCATCGAACGCCGTGCTATCTTAAAGTCGGTAAAGCGTTTACACCTGCCACACTTGGTTATATTGCTTGGGCAATAAGTTGAAAAGATTCCCCAGACAAAGGATACTCGTCTCTGTACTCTCACCGTCACTCTCTCAGAAGTCACTAGTCAACGCCACCACACTCAACTCCAATCAGCACCTCATGCTCCGTCCCACTGCCTCCATTCCTCGCCTATTCGGCTATACCGCATGACCTTCCTCCTCTCTCCTTCTCTCTCCTAGGGTTTCTATTTCCCACCAAATGATTCTCCTTTCCCCCAAATCTCCGCATGCAGAGGCAGATGTTCATCCCCCAATTCAGCAAGGGTGACCAGGTAGAGGTCTTCAAGCAAAACAGCAACTCATTCTACCCTGCTTTGGTGCTTCGCGGACCGGTCAAGGCTAAGAACCTCGTCTTCGTCGAGTACCAAACCCTGTTCTTTTCATCGGAGGATGATTCGGTGGAACCAACAAAACATCGCAGGGAGTTCATCAATGTGGCTAACGTGAGGCCCAAGGCTCCACGGGATCTTATTCTATGCTTCAAAATCGGTGATTGCGTTGAGGGGTTTCGCAAAAATGCTTGGTGTCCTGGTACCATCAGGGAGATCCGCGAGAATTCCAAGTATTTGGTGGCGTTTGACGGTGGAAAAAAAGAAATTGCTGAAATTGAGCAATGCAGCTTGCGGCTTCCACGAAAATGGGTTAATGGGTCTTGGGTGCCACCTATACCTGAACAGGTTTTTCAATCTGACGATGTCTCATTTACTTTGTATATTTGATTATTTCTTGTTAGTGTGGTTATAAGTTTATCTTTCCCATGCAATGGATACTTGAGCTTGTTAATAAGCTTGCATTTTTCTGTTTCTGTGTGCCCGTGTTTATTTTCCTTACTTCTTTAATTTTCTTGGTGGTATATCTTAGAAATTTTCTCTTTGTGTATTATAGGTTATGGAACCTTCCAAATGTTCCATCCCTTGTAACTTATCAACAGGAACTACAGGGAGCCAAGTGAGTATCAAATCATTTTCTTCCTATATTCATTGTGTTGTCTGTTCTTAATGATAATCTGTCTTCCACCTCTAGGCTATAAGGGATTCAAAGTTGTTGTCATGATTTCTGAATCTTTTCTTTGTGAATATGTATGTGAATAGTGAATGCACATTCTTTGCTTCCAGTTTTTCTTACTGACTGGTTCCTATATTTGCCCCGCAACACAACATAAATAATAAAGAGAAAATTTGCTATATAACTTTATATAATATGCTGGTGGAGGTGCATTTTAGATCAATATAATGTATTATCAGTTTTCTAAGGTGAAGATAACTCTGGCAAGATTCATTATGAAAAATTAATAGATTAATTTCATTTCACATTTGAGATAAACCTCACTTTCTGTTGCCACCCTTAGGTTTAAAAAAGTAAAGAGACCAGTTCAATATAAAAAAGCATTCTTACCTCTACAACCAATGGGTGAAGAAAAAATGCGTGGTGTGTCATATGCATGATCCGCTTCTCTGAACATTTATGTGGTAGGCTTCCTGAGACAACAAAAATGGTAATGTAATACAACCTATGAGTTCAATGATTAGAAAGAAAACCAAGATGGTCTTGTAAGATGAAGACAAAGATCACAGAAAGAAGAGATAATAATTATTTTTCCTTTATTATAATTGTGTTTAAAGCATAGAAGTAAAGATTAAAAAGAAATTATTACTTCAGCTCTTAATCACTGCGTGAATGGAAATTGTAATTAATTGATCTTTTATATGTAAACTATAATTGCTAAGCAAAAAGAAAAATAGGATAAAAAATTAATATACCTCAGGTCCACCAGCCACCATAAAGTACAAAGCCTTTACAGGATTATCAGCCAAAGGCAAGCCATTCATAATTGTTTGGGTCCAACTAAGCTTGACTTGTGAGGTTGATTTTTCTGTGTGGTACTGGTATATATAGCCTTATGTTCATGTTTGCTGGGAAATTTGTCAATTAATATGATTTTCTCTTATTTGGATTATTAAACTTATTATCAAATTTGCTATCATGTTTTTTGGGTGTTCTATTTAGTACGTTGCTTGAAGGTATGAGTTATCTCGGCTGTGTGTTTTAATTATTACCCATAATCTCAAACCCAGCTGGGTTTGATGATATTTTGTCACACTCTTTTGTTCTCAGAAACCTAAATGAGAAATTTACATTTCTTTTTAGTTGACTTTGAGACTGCATACAAGAGAGAACAAAATTTACATCTGTTGGCTGGATTGGATTGTCCTGAAGCAATCACTGGAAATCTGAAGTTGACCCAAAAAAAGAGATCAATGCACATATCAAATTCCTACAACAGTTGGAGATTTTTGCTCATCCTTCCTCTAAGAATCTTCAGCTTTTTGCTTGATCAAACCCAACTTTCACCTTCAACTTACTCTAAGTAGTGTTTTTCTATGACTATGAATTGTGGGTCTTGTCTTTCTGTCTGCTGTTTTTCCTTTTCTTTTTGCTCATGAGTTTTTGCTTTCTTTGATGCTATTTTCAAGATCAGAGTTCTCTTTTCTGATCTTGGTGAGAACAAAGCGTCAAAGTATCTCCACCCATGCCTCTAATGTTCTGCACTGAATCTGGTTTTCCTATTAGAGCAATTGACCATATACATGTGAACAACTTTCTGCAAGTCACACACCATGTATATCTTCAGAGGTAACTTGGGGTTTTTCATTAAGATGCATATTTTAAACGGCATATGGCATTATTTCACAGCAAAGGTGTTGATGTTCTTGTAATCAGTGGACTTTTTTCTTTTCCTAGCTATTACAATTTCTAAGTTAACATGCATAGTTGCATATGTTGGCTAATTCGTGAAAACTTGAATTGTAGGAGAAGCCACCTGAGATGGAAATGGAGACAAAGCCTGGAAAGTTGAGGTTTAAGATCAAATACAGCAGGAAACTACGGGGTTCAAAGTTGAAAAAAGGGACGGTGGTGGAAGTCAGCAGTGATGAGGAAGGTTACAAGGGTGCTTGGTTTATTGCAACTATTGTTGACTCAATAGGAAATGACCGGTTTCTAGTGGAATATAGGGACCTGACAACAGATGATGGATCCGAGGTTTTAAAAGAAGAAGTAGATGCAAGGCATATTAGGCCCTGTCCACCACAAGTTCCATCAGTTGTTTCTTTTAAACAGTTTCAAGAAGTTGATGCATGGTACAATGATGGGTGGTGGGAGGGCATTGTTCTCAAAATATCAGACAGCAGAGAGTATTATGTTCATTTCATGCCTTCCAATGAGGTAATGGAATTTGAAATGTCAAAACTGAGGCCTCATCAGAACTGGGTCAACGGAAAATGGGTCATGTCTTCTAAGGTACAACATTTAGATGTTCCTACCCTTTTTCCCCCTTCCTTTTCCAATTTTCCTTCTGAAGTTGCAGCTGATATTGACAATTTCCTATTATTTATGGAATTGGAAAACTTAAAACACCTAGACTTGTTAAAGTCACCAAGCCTTACTTTCTTCGATGTGCTTGTTTAGATTATCCTGTCTCTTGTGTTTTTAGATAATAAATCAGTTTGGGAGTTTCTATCCAGAAGAGTTTTATTGTCCTCTGAAACATGAGATATCAAGTGAATAATTACAGGATAAAAGCATTGTGGAAAATGCTGGCAAAGGAACCATAAAAAAGAAAAAAAAAAAAGCATAGGAATCATACTTTACTTGCAAACTGTGCACAGATTCACTTAATTTAAGGCTATATGCATTGTTGTGTTAAAATAGGATGCAGGGTTTATACTACAGTAACATTTCTGGAAATTGCCTGGTGATATAGATGTTTGATTTAATATTAATAATTATCTAGCAAAATAATCATTCTTTTCTTCTTTATTTCTCTGCTTTCTTTCAAAAAAATATGGGATTGGTGCTGAAAATATGTCTCACAATTTGTGGAATCTTGAAATATTAGAAGTCAATTGCCCTCGCCAAGAAGTCTGGAGATGTAATGTTGCAGACCAAGGACAATGGAAAGAAACTAATCTTTAAATTTGAGGGGTCAAATGAGCTGGCAAAGAAGAAGTCTGGAGATGTAATGCCAAAGACCAAGGACACTGGAAATGTATCGAGGGTACCTTTCTATGAAGGTACAAAGGTAGAAGTCAGAAGTGATGAAGAAGGTTTCCAAGGTGCCTGGTATAGTGCTGTTATTGTTGGTGTTATGCAGAATGGAAAGTACTTGGTGGAGTATCAGACCCTGAAAACGGATGATTTAACTGAACAACTTAAAGAAGAAGCAGAAGCTTCAGATGTCAGGCCATATCCACCAGGCACCAACCATCTTCACCCGTTTGCACTGTATGAAAAGGTTGATGCTTGGTATAATGATGGATGGTGGGTGGGTCAGGTAGCCAAGGTTCTTGATGGCTTGAAGTACATAGTTTACTTTTTGCCTACACATGAGAAGCTGGAATTTGAACACTGTGATCTGCGGCCTCATCAAGAATGGATAGATGGAAAATGGATGATTACTCCTTAGGTACAACTTCAACAAATACTTCATTTTCAAATTCGTTTAAACAGTCTCTATTTTTTATGCTTCGGTATATCTCATTTTCATTTATATTTACCTGTTAAGTAGCCTCACAATGAAGTAGCAATCTCCCTTAAGTTTGTGGGTTGTTCTTGTTGTGTGTGCTGTTCTGCTATTTGCTTCCAACCTTTTCAAATGCTATATTTGTCTATGTTGACTTATTAGGTTGCAATATAGTCATTTGTCTTCATTTAATGGCAGCAAATCATTTTTAAAAAAATTTACTGAGGGATTTTCTACCATATAAGTAGTTTTTCTTATTTTATTTGTGTTTAATCCCCCCTTTTCTCTTGACTTTGTTTTATAGGATTCTTGCTAATAGCTTCATTTTTCCAGTGTTTAGAATTTTTTTTTATATAAATCTGTAATGAATGATAATCCTAAGTTTCGCAGTTTCATCCACATGCAAAAGAGAGATTTTAGCTAGTATTTCCATGTAAATGAATCCAACAGTTGCAGATACCGTATGGAATGTTAAATGCATTTCACATTTTTCTTTTGTATTCGAAGCTTATGCTTGAATGAATTCTGAGAGAAAACGTTGTAGTATAGCATGTTTGAACACGGTTTTGAANATCCTAAGTTTCGCAGTTTCATCCACATGCAAAAGAGAGATTTTAGCTAGTATTTCCATGTAAATGATTCCAACAGTTGCAGATACCGTATGGAATATTAAATGCATTTCACATTTTTCTTTTGTATTCGAAGCTTATGCTTGAATGAATTCTGAGAGAAAACGTTGTAGTATAGCATGTTTGAACACGGTTTTGAAAAAAGCAACTAGAGAGTAGCTTTGTTTTGGGATCCTCAAACTCAACCAAACAGGCTATTAATTGGCATGTTTTCATATCTATATAATTTCATCCTCTGATAAAATGTGCCCTGATCTCTATTATCAATTTTTATGACTAATTTTATTTCCTTATGATTTGCTTAGCGCCTGACTCAGATGCTCATTTCTTTTAGTATTAGTGAATGCTTTGGCTAGTTTATTTTCAGGGTTGAAGTACTGTTCATTAGTTAGCTACTGGAGGCTCTTGCTGCCACCTTTACTCTCTTTCAGGATGCTTGTACCATCACCGACTCAAACCTCCTCCAATATCTAAACTTGGGGCTTTAGTTTGCAGAACGCTGTTGAAGAATGCAGTTTTTGCCTTTTCTGTCCCGAGTGCTAATTGCAATCCGAACTCTTTTTAGTTAGAGGTCCTGCTGATATTACTTGGTATATATATCTATGATTAAAATATATTACTGAAATATTATTAGCTTCAAAAAACAAGAAAACTAATGTGTAAAAAAGTATTAATTAAATATGTGAATATTCTTTTATATGGATGCCCTAGTTATTGGTTCTAGTAGGCTGCATTAGGGAATATTGTGATTTTTGGTTTTGGTGCTTAAATACTGTTTTATAAACTATTTATGTAAATGAGGTTGTTTTAAGCTATTTACGTATTTTGATTAAAATATATTGTTTGGCAAATAGAGTGATTATTAAGGTTCCGCCGTTTGTTACATAACAGGACCAAAAGAGAAAAAAGGGAGAGAGAAATTTTTTTGCTCCCACTGTCCTTTAAGGTTCCGGTGTTCGCTAAATAGTGGGATCAATTTTGTCTTAATCAAAATAGTTTTATTTGCGTAAATAACTCTGTTTGCATAAATACTTTATAAAATATTTTTGGGTCAATAAGCCATTTTATGAAAGCAAGAGCCACAAATTTGTGTTTGCTATTCTTTTTAAGGGTGCATCTTTTGGTGATTTTTAGAAGTATAATCTTTTTAAGTAGGTGTACGTATGTTATATCGTGTAAAAATTATTAAAGTACCTCTTAATATTATGTGATGATCATATTTAAACATACATAGTATAGCATATATTAATAGAATAACAATATAAATAAATAGAATAATTTTATTGTATTGATGGCACCTACTTTTAAAGTAATTACTTTTAGTATTTTTGTTTGTTTGTTTTTTGAAGTTCTAAAACATGAGGAACAAACTCAAAAAAAATTACTTTTCTTAAATTTTAGTTATTATTTTTTCATAATTTCAAATTTTATCCAACAAATCATATACTTTTGTTTTGGCAATTTTAGGTAGGCACGTCAACTTCACAGTAATATTGACAAAACACTAATTGATTAATGGCTCACCCTATTTTCACCACCAAATTTGTCAATAAAAATAAAAGAGATGCATTGACTGTTTGGTTGGCAAGAAAAATCTTACTTCTGAACAACTTTTCTATATTCTCCGGATTCAAGATATCAGTGTCATATGAGATATGTTTTATGATGCAAACCAATCGCTTTTACGATGGTCTGAAAGTGTGAGAACTCCATCTCACCGAAGTTTTGACCAATAAAATCACTTGCAATACAAATTTAAATGTTTTTATCTTTTTAGAAAAAATTAACCTAATTGTAAGGTTTCTAAATTAGTTATACCATATTAATATCCAGACTCCTAAGTTGGGTGTTATGAATCCAAATTTGGATTTATACCTTACCCCTTCCAATATGCCAAGAGAGAAAGGACATGATTGATTTAACTTGAACCACAACCTCTACCTTGTTAGTTGTCACTTATTCCACTTAATCTTAATGTTCCTATCACACAGAAATCCGAGTCTCTTGACAATGATCATTAATTGCTCATCTTACGTATGCCATGCAAAAAGAAGGAAGATTGCGTGAAGAATTTAGAAACGGACAATAAGAACTTATTCGTAGGCATATTCTTGACGAAACAAACGCTGCTTAGCATATTCGTTACAGAGAACCACTAATTTTCCATAAACTGTAAAAGTAATTAAATTATTAAAAATATACAATTGCATCAGCATAATCTCATGAATAATCCATAAATTAGTTACAATGGTAANTCCGAGTCTCTTGACAATGACCATTAATTGCTCATCTTACGTATGCCATGCAAAAAGAAGGAAGATTGCGTGAAGAATTTAGAAACGGACAATAAGCACTTATTCGTAGGCATATTCTTGACGAAACAAACGCTGCTTAGCATATTCGTTACAGAGAACCACTAATTTTCCATAAACTGTAAAAGTAATTAAATTATTAAAAATATACAATTGCATCAGCATAATCTCATGAATAATCCATAAATTAGTTACAATGGTAATTTTTCCCCCTTTTTTTGTTTTTTCCTAAGTACAGAATTTGATCATCCTCCACCATTTGTCTTCCTTTCCTTGCTGATCTTCCTTCCCTCCTTTGAACCATGCCAAAGGAAGAGACAGAGACAAGCCAACCAGAGACTTGAAGGTGATGACAGAACCTTCTGGAGGACCTTTGACATGAATCTCACTCAACGTAACCCAAATCAAGAACTCCTTGGCCTTGACCCCAGTGAGATTTTTAATCTTGTTTGGCTCAACAAACGCAGTGACCTGTGTGTCATAGCAAACAAGTATGTTATCAAACCTGTGCTCCCTCTTCTTCTCAAGCTTGAGCCAAACAAAGCCTATCTCCTTGACGTACCCACATTCCTCTATGTTCTGAATGGTCAATAAGCCATCTGGTAACCCAATATCTGCCAGCAACAAAGAGAACTTCTCCCTGCAAACTTGGTCACCATAGTATACCTCTGCTTTGGCCTTGAGCTCCTCTGTTATCTGCAAAGACATCGATCTTGAACTTGAGGTGTTTGTGATTTGTGTAGGAGACAAAAAGGAGTGGTGGATGGTGTTGTGCTTATATAGCCTTGTAATTTGCAAAACCTGGGGCTTTAACGTACTTTTGGCTTAGGGGTATCCGTATCCTTGGGGATTGAGTTGAGTTTTATACCAGAATCATTCCAGCGACCACCATGACTATTACATGGCTTTGTCATATATTTTATTGGACCACACAATATTGTACTTGTAAGGAGGAATCAAAGACCCAAAAAATATAAATTTTATAATTTTGAGTAATATATTGGAAATGTACACGTGACTTTATCTATATTTAGAAAAAATTTACATATATATATATATATATATTCCTTTTAAGAAGTGTAAGTGGTGTAAAAAAAAAAGAATCGTACCATATAATTTTTTCTAGTATTAGTAAGAAATAAGAATTAGTGAAGAGTTTTATAATAGACATTATGCTTATGAAACATGATCTTAAAATTTTGATGAATTTTGAAGAGTCAAAATATAACTATTTCATTGTTAATATATTTCTAAATAATTATGTTTATGATAGTATAAGCTAATTTTTTTATTCTATAAAAGGCTATAAAATAAGAGTAATTTATCTCCTTTTATAGTCTCATAACATTTAATCTCAATGAGATTATTTTAAACGGTTAGAGTAAATCAAATTAGAGTTTTTTGAGAAAAAAAGTCCCTTGTTGATTTTTCTTCACTAATTCTCCCTTTAAATCCCCCACCCAAAAAAAATAAAAACACAAGAAGAATAATTCATACGATTGTCATTTTTTAGGCCATAATATGCAAATTATATTAATGTACCAAGTTTGAGCCCAATCCATTCCTTGGCTTTGCTTATGGGACAGTATCTAAATTTTAAATTTGGATATTCCCAAGAATTGCAGCCCAATAACGAAGAACTGGTCCATTATTCCCTCTTCTCTGAGCTAATCATAATCCGTCTACGTGTCGCATATTCGTGTCCACGTGTCTCTCGTTCTTCTCTGTCGATCCCCTTCTGTCTCTCAATTCCCTTTTCCCTTCCGCCTAACACTGTTTCCTTTGCCTGTTTATCCTCAAAAATACTCATCTCTGTTCCCCCAGAAACTTTCAATTTTCTGAATCCTTCAACTCGATCCATTCATCCACAATTTTCTTTATTGGGTTTATGGCTAAGACCGAATTACTTTAATATTTTTTTGGGTGTGTGCTGTGAAACTGAATGACGAATGAATTCGATCATCTCCTATTAATTGCTGAAAAGAGAAAGGGGGAAAATGATAATCCATTGTTCCTTTAAATCATAAGGAGTGAAGGAACCTAGGATCCAAAATCGAAATCTTTTCTGTCTCCATTTCATTAGGTGGAGTTTCATCGGATATCCCTCTCCAAATTTTCATTCGGTAAGCAAATCTCAGAAAGTTTCCCTATTTTTTTGGTTCCTCAAACGTTAATTGACTTCGGATACTCGGCATTTTTTTTTCGTATATAAGGTTTAAATCATGAGCATACGAGGAGAAGGGATTTTCCCTGATGAAGTTGTCTTGCAGATTCTTGCAAGGTTGCCTGTCAAGTCCGTTTTCAAGTGCAAAACCGTATGTAAACTGTGGTATAGATTGTCTTCGGACAAGTATTTCCTTCAACTGTACAATGAAGTATCTGCGAAGAACCCCATGATCCTAGTAGAGATTTCAGATTCATCAGAGTCAAAATCTAGCTTAATCTGTGTTGATAATCTGAAGGGTGTCTCTGAGTTTTCGCTAGATTTCTTAAATGATAGGGTTAAGGTTAGAGCATCTTGTAATGGCTTGTTATGTTGCTCTAGCATTCCTGAGAAGGGTGTATACTATGTTTGTAATCCAATTACTCGGGAGTTTAGGTTGCTTCCCAAGAGTAGGGAAAGGCCTATGACTCGGTTTTATCCTGATGGTGAAGCAACACTGATTGGTTTGGCCTGTGATTTCACTTATCAAAAGTTTAATGTCGTCCTGGCCGGTTACCATCGCACTTTTGGTCATAGGCCGGATGGAAGTTTTATATGTTTAGTGTTTGATTCAGAGCTGAATAAGTGGAGGAAGTTTATCTCATTCCAAGATGATCATTTCACTCATATGAATAAGAACCAAGTTGTTTATGTCAATGGTGCACTGCATTGGTTGACAAGTAGTTCTACTTATATACTTGTGCTTGATTTAAGCTGTGACATTTGGAGGAAGAAGCCATTGCCATATGAAGTGAGTTATGGAATGGGGAATAGAATTTATCTCTTAGAGTTCGATGGTTGCTTATCTGTTATTCAGATTTCAGAAGCATGGATGAATATATGGGTGCTAAAAGACTACTGGAAAGATGAATGGATTATGGTGGATAGGGTGAGCCTGAGGTGTATCAGAGGGATGGTGCCAGGCATCTTCCCAATAAGTCAGACAAGTGAATATGTTTTCTTGGCAACTCATAAGCAGGTTTTGGTGTATCATCGCAAGAGTCGAGTTTGGAAAGAGATGTACTCTGTGAAGCACAGCTCAACACTCCCATTATGGTTCTCGGCACATGCATATCGGAGCACAATGTTGTCATGTAATTGAGGTGTGACCACATTTGATAACTCTTGTACATAAGTTTCTAGTTGCAAGTATTTTGTTACTCATTTGGTTATTGTTACTGGTAAAAAATATTGTACTTTTCTGGTACAGTATATTTGTTTTTGGACTATGATATCGGCTTTGCCATGGATGTCCCATTATATAGTAGGTAAATTAATATTTGGAATGTGTTCTTTATCACATAAAGAAGTGGGAAGGAGGAATTCTCAATCATAGAAAGTAGTGTGGCATTTTGATTTTCAGTTTAATGTTAAATTTATTTATTTGTATTTGATCTATAGTCTCCCTGCTCGATTTTCAACTTGCTCAATTACTAATAAATTACTTCTCTCCTATTGCAAGACTACTTGGCTTGAACCCCTCTCTCTCTCGCTACATCCCTGCCAGTGATGAATGGATTTCTTTTGTTGGTTATTGTTTATGCACTCCGTTTTCATGTAGGATGATTCAGCATTCTCGGGTTCCAAAGGTTGATATCAATAGAATGTTCATAACTGTGATAAACTATGATTAGTTACTCAGCAGCACTTGTTCATGCTTGTAGTTGTAGGTAACCACAAACAGCTTGTTGAATGAAACACCTTTCAGTTTCAGTATTCTGTTTGGCAAGCACCTTGCATAGGTTTGGGCTTAATTTCACTTGGGCAATAGTGCCTTGCACAAGATGTATTAAATGCTGCTAGTATCAAGTCATGGTACCCCATATCCGCAACAAGAATCGAGCAGTGTGATTTTTCACAAAACAACTTCCATCCTTAGAAGGTGATGATGCCTAGGTTCAGATTAGACTATCTTAGAGTCAAACCTGGTGATGGTTTCTGATTTCATGAGAATTAATTAGCGTCTGCGGTTCTTTGCTTTTGCTTACAGAGGCTTTAAACTTTATGATATGTCCAATTTCATTTATAGTGTATTCTTGTGATGTACACATGTTTGAATGAAAATGAGAACACTAGAGCCAATATGTCTTGTCCTATTTTTCTTACCTGACTAATCTTGTGTCAAGTTGCAACTTTAGTTGATATCGATGTGGCGGTGGGTGTGGGTTCGGTGCCTCTGCCCTCTGGTCAGTGGCGGTGGCTGGTGGCCTACGGCGGCTTGGTCATTTGAAGCTTACAGAGGGGAGTTACAGTGGCGGTTGCTGGTGGCCTACGGCATCTCCATCATTTGAAGGACAGAGATGCGATGGTGATAAGGGAGAGGGAGAGTATTGAAAGTGAGATGAGTGTTTGAGAAAAATAAGGATCAATGTGTCTTTTTATATCTCAAAAACTTTTTTACAACCATGGAAAATTTTAATTTCCACCCTTCTTCTCGGAATCTTTTCATGAGAAACTTAACCAAAACACATTCTTAGAAATATTATACCAAACATGAGAAAATAAAATTTTTAAGTTGAGATTATCGGAAAACTAAAAACAATCCCTACCCAATCGCCCCCTAAAAGTATTATAACTTATACTCACCCCCGCCTTCCAATAGTGATCGGACAAAATTATCCTTTTAATCCTAACTCTCTCACATAACTAGTTATCTTTGTTTATAAGCTTTAGTCTTACCCTCCTAGGAAAAATTCCTGGCTCCGCTCCTGTTGTTGTGATTTCTTTTGTTGTTATTTCCTAAGAGATTTGGTCGACAAAACAACCAAGTTAAACGAAAAGAGAAAGGCCACCGAGGGGGAGTGTACTTGGTAAGATAGTTAGAGAACGCAGAGAGGAATTTAGTAAAATTTGACAATGTATTGAGATGCGGTGCATGATTTGTTCATTCTTGTCTTTTTTTTTTTTTTTGGGTCAAATTCATTATTGTCATTTTCCTTCGTACTAAAAGCGTTAATTATTAATGGACAGAATACTATTATTTAAATTGTACGTAAATAAAATAAGTTATCCAAAGTAACAAGTCAAATTAGAAGATCATTAGTTAGCAAACCTATATGACAAAAGTGCGACAATGGACTGGTTGGTGTGCTTGAAATTTAAGCTAGATGGGTATCAATTTTTTATTTTAATTTTGAGTAAAACCTTTTTTTAGTTCTTGAAAAATGCAGTCACTAACAAATTCATCATCCAAAAATTTTCGGTGACAAATTGGTCATTGAATTATTATTTCACTGACAAATTAGTCCTCCGGTAGGCAAGATCAATGAAAAGAAAAGGAGGACTCGAATGAGAAAATGAGGGCTTAAACATAGCTAGGTAAGATCAGTGAAAAAAAAATTTAGGAAAATAGTCTGCAGGAGTCAATAACTTTTCTTATTAAAGTATCAGAAGACTAATTTGTCAGACAGAATAATAATTCAATGACCAATTTGTCACTGAAAATTTTTGGATGACAAATTTGTCAATAACTACATTTTTCAAGGACTAAAAAAGGGTTTTACTCTTTTATTTTTATGTGGGGATTGTTCATAGAACATCACTCCTACATAAAGCTCATCCCTAGGCCTAATGGTCGTAAGATAACCCCATCCAATGTGTGTGTGTGTTTTTTTTGCCATCCATCGTGGTTGAATGGCAATAAATCTAAATTGCAAGATCATGAATGGGTATACAGCATTTAAAAGTTATTTCAATTTAGATGAGAAGGGAAATTAGGAGTAGGTGTTCTCCTCTGTAGAGAGTAAAATTTAATGCCCTCAATTCATATGGTAAGTAAGGAAAATAATAGAAACAAACACTTTACGCTTTTCTTTTTTGGTGTTTACATTTTCTCCCTTACTTCTTATCCAATATCCAAATAAGGGCAAGGCTATTTTCTTCTTCCTTTCCCATCCTTCTGTTATAAGTTCATATTACATTTGTTATAACAAAATACAGATACATCTCATTGATAAGAATAAATGCCACTCTTACAAGTATCAAAATTTAAACACGGATAAAGGCAAACTCCTCAACCTTCATTCAAATTCACAATCATTCTATCAAGTAACAACATTACTTCTTTTACCATATTTCATCACAATCTTAGCCTACTCTAAATCTACATATATAATTTCAAGTTCCAACTACCCTTTCCACACCATCCCCATCCTCTTCCACCTCCCAACAAAAGAAAAAGAAAGCTAACAGCTTAGATTAAGACTAACACCTCACCTAACTAGGCAGCGCCCCAACATGTTCATGAATGCTCCGTCCTATGGATTATTTTTTGGTGTAGAAAATAGGTTATGAATATGATACATGGTTGCTAAGACAGAAATGTTCATTGTCACATGAAAACCATTACAATAACACTTTTAATAATTTGCTTAATTTGACCTCTTACATTGTCATGTTGGCTTAAATGCAGTTTTAGTCTCCTATTTTAATTATATAAACATTTTGCTCCCCTATTTTAAAATGGGACTTTTTAATCCTTTAAGTTTTACAAAATAAAAAAAATATATTTTAAGGGTCTAACACCGTTTAAAAATTAATGGATTTTACTGATGTGATACTAGGGATGGCAATTTGCCCCATACCCGATGGGGCCCTGTTACTTTTACCCTGTCAGGTATGGGGCATAAAAAATGAGTATGGGTAATTTTATGGGGCTGGGGCCGAGGATGGAAAAGTCACTACACGCCCCTCCCCGTACTGTACATAAATAAAATAAAATAATATATATAATACATTACATAATTTTTTTTTGAATTTTTTTTTAGAAAAGTATGGTTGTATGGGTAAATAGGGCGGGGCATGGGGCTGTTGAAAAATCCCTGCCAAAGATGGGTTCGGGGATGGGGCATGGGGATGTCCTTCGGGGATGGGGACGGGGAGTGTCTGTCCCGCCCCATTGCCATCCCTATGTGACACAAACATGGCGAGTTGTTGATATTGCAATTATCACTTGATTAAACAATTAAGCAAGTTGGCGAGTTGACTCACTGGGCACACCAAAATCTCTTGTGAGGGTTTCAAGCGTTGGCATCTATGGAGGACAAAGATTCAAGGTGCTAGGTTTGGCTATATATTGCCTTACCTTGAATAGCTTTTAGATTGTAATTTGAAGAAGAAGCGTCTTCAAAGGGACGATTCATGTGGTTCTAGCTATGGTCGGTGAAATCAATGAAGGTGATGGTGGAGGATTTTGCCAGAGCTAAGAAGGAATTGTCAAGGGAAGAAGGTGGGGCTAGGAAATTCGGAGTTGGGTTCAGCTAAAAGAACATGCTTTCAAGCCAAGTAGATAGATCGGAGGAGATTTGGATCCGGTCATGTCACTTGAGTCATATTGCTCAGATTTGAGTCATTCATTCCATTAAAACTCATCTCAACCATTAAATGTTAATGTGTTTTAATGGTTTAGACGAGCTTTAATGAAATGGACGGCTTAGATCTGAGCAACATCACTTAAGTGACATGACCGGATTCAGGTCCGATCGGAGGGATTGTAATGGACGGTTTCCAATGAGAGCTGAGAGATACCATCTTGAACATTCCCCATAATCCGTCTATTTTTTTTTACAATGTTAGACTGCATAAATATTTCATTCATTTTGTAAAACTTGAGAGACTAAAATGTCCTATTTCAAAATAAGGAAAACAAAATATTTATATGATTAAAATAGAAGGACCAAAATTATATTTAAGTCTTTCATGTTTTATGCTATAAATAATATTTATGCTACCTATCATAGTATTTATAGACTTATAGCAATCATAAAAGTAGTTCATGACTTAAAGTAATAACTCTATATTATTTACCCACCCTCTTAGAAAGAAAATGAAAGATGAATGACTTATAGGTCTAATGATACTTCATCTAATTATAAGAATTAAAAAATTTAAAGTCATGGGTTCTATTTATACTATATACTATTTTTCTCTTTTTTTAATGTATTGCACTCCTACGTGATACATTAGGCATAAGAGGAATCTTTGGTAATAGTTATCTAGTAGGAATCTTCGGTTTATTTAATCAAGTGTAGGCTTCATTGTAAACTAATCAAATTATTAATAAATCAGTTTTTTTGTTCCGAATTGGATCACTACGTAAAAAAAAAAAAAAAAAGACTACGAATCACGTGATAATATATATGTAAGATTTTCATCTTTAGGAATACATTGTATACTGGAGTGGGTTTATTCAAATTCTCATTTATCTAAACTTTTTTGTTTGAAAATGTTCAAACTAAAAAATACTAACTTACATTATTGCCTCTCTTTAATGAGCTCATGTAGCTACGATGTGGGGAAATGTTGACTTTGTAATGACTAATGACTAATGAGCATGGGGCATTGAGCTATTCAAAGCCTAGCTGAATTTGAGAAAACCTTCATTAGCTAAGTAAACATTTAATAGGCTTACACATTAAAAAAAAAAAATTAACATTTTGGCAAAATTTGCTTTGGAAACCGTCATTAGAAAAAAGGAAAACAGTTATTGGTTTAGATATTTAGATCTCATGCTCTTGATTAATATGTTCTAAGGGAAAATCTTTCTTAGAAAAAGCTCAACGAGCTTATTTGGAAAACAATAGGTTAATTCCAAATGATAACCCAAAAAGAAAAAAAGGTTTAATTCTAAAAATGTTGAAAATTAAGTCTACTAAATCGAAACTCCCAAACAATAAGATAAAGGTCCACATATATTTTGTCTTGACTCTTGATTTCAATTAATTAATTAGTAATTTTTTTTTCTTTATACAAGCATATACAAATACAATTAATTCAATTTTTTTTTAAAAGGTGATATACCTAATTTAAATCTCTATTTTCTCATATCACAAAAAAAATAAAGAAAATCTCCATTCTCTTCTATAAAGAAAATACCTTTCCTATGGAAAAAAATTCGTATGTTTTTTCTTAGAAACTAATCAGTTAGTATCTTATTCTTTCACCAAAAGCAAAAAAGTAGTTTCTGAATTAATTACTTGAAGAAAAAGCTATGAAGGAGGGGAAAAAAATAAAGAAAAAGTCACTACATTAGAGGAAAAAAAAAATTATTGGTGTGGCTATATAATTAAAATTTTGATTACAAGGGATGAAGGGACTTGCCCTTTTCTTTTCCAATGTCCTTTTTGGTAAAATTATTTTCCTATTTAAACACGTAGTAATGGTAGAGATTTTGATTAGGGCCCAAGAAAGCTAACGCTTCGAACGGTGGGGCATAAATTTCCAATTAAGCAAACAGTCCCTTATTCAACATCTTAGTGGATGAGAGCGAGAGAGAAAGTCCTCGGTCAAGAGGCTTAAGAGCTTCGTGAGTGTCTCCCTCTCTCTGCAGCCTATTTTCTGACACAGACGCATATATGCACAGTTTGGCATTTTTCACATTTTCATCTCCCCAATCCGATTCCAACAAGATGATCAAGCTGCCCCAAACACCATGATCCTTTAGGGTTTCTGATGCCCACCAATCCTCTGCTTTTAGGGCTATCTCTGACTGATACTTGCCCCTTTCCCCCCAATTGGGTATCCGTACCCCTTCTCCATCATTGTGGCATAGCTCAAAGGTATGTTCTTGAGTATGATTTCTGGCTCTGAACTCTTTGTATGTGTGGTATTTGATCGTCTGAATATTGTTTAGCTTTTTTATCCCAGTCCTCGATTGCGTTTTTGTTGGTATTCCTTGAATTACTCATGGGGGCAGTGAGAAGAATATGGGCTTCTACAATTTCTTGGATTTTGGGATTCCCTGCTCAAATGTGTTCTCGAATATTAGTCGTCTCATCGCAGAAACTTCGTCTAGAAGCTCTGTATGGTATAACATGGACTGTGAATTACACAGGGAAGAACTGGGGAAGTTAAACTTGTAAGGAGATATAGCATAGGAAATGTCGATGTGAACTTAAAGTGCTAAAGCACAGCCTTTAAAATCTCCTGCTTTCTCTCTTACGGTCTCAACAGTTTAGATACACCACACACGCACAGTCCAATTTATTATGAGTTTAATTCATATGGGCATTATTCTTCTCCATCTGATTCTTTTCTAGGGATTTTAGTAATTCTAATACCCCCCAAAATTTGCGCTCTGCTTCTGAAGATTGGGCTTCTTGTTGCCCTTTTGTTGTAATTCTGCCTCCAAATACACTCACATTCAGGAGTAGTTGTGGCTTTAGCATGAGATGGTTTGGATTATTCAATTGAATTACTTGTAGATCACCATTGCTTTTATATGAAGATGAAATTTACCCTATCTAACTGCACCTCAAGGTATTAAAAATCAACTTAAAATCTGCTACAATCAGGTGAGTACAATAGTTAAGTGGCTATTATGATTAGAGATGTCCTAAGTAATGTGGTATATATGTGTGCTTGTGATTGCTTTGTTACTGAAGCATGCCTCTTTAATTATAGACTAAACCTTTTTCTTTCCCTCCAGTTATTAGGTGTTCATATAACTTTCATTGGATGGAGTCAGAAATGACATAATTTGAATTCCCCTTTCAACTGTTCCTCAAGTTTGAAAGCTTCATGGCTCGGAAGGGTAATCAACAGAAAAATGGACTGGACCATCATGGGTTGAATCACAGAAAGGGCGTTTCTGGGGGTGTGCTTCCTGGTAAGAAAGGGCACGCTAAAGGGGGTCAGGTGAAGGTTTTTCCTGGAGATGAACTCCCAAATGGCAGTCAACCAAGCAATGTTTCGCAGAATGCAAATGAAACTAGTTCTGCAGGTGTTGAGAATAACAATGAGCGAAAACCTGAGAAGCTTTCAAGGAAAGAGAAGCAAGGGATGGCTGCAAATCATGACCTAGAGGAACCAATGTCTTTCCAGAGTAATTCATGGGATGGAAGTCAGGATAATGAAGTTCCCATACAAGAAGAAAACAAGACGTTCCCTAGAAGTAATCAAGGTCAACAAAATGGAAAAAGTAGATTGAGCTGTTTGCTGAATGGATTGCACATAAAAAGTGTGATGGAAAAAGTAGAGCTTACTGATAGTATGATTATTAGAAGATTAAGGTCGTCAACATCTTCCATGTTTGCATCAGTTGCTGAGTGGCTAATGAGGCAGAAGCCATTATTTGTATCTCTTACAACCAGCATCTTTAAAGCTCGTGATCATTTTAGAATGAAAATTGAGCAGGCTTATCCCATAGTTCTGAAATGGATCATGCATTTTGGGAATATTATGCTTCTTTTATCACTTTTTTGGTTGGACTGTGCCGTTAGGGGTATTGATTCCTTTGTACATATGGGGACCACATCCTTCTTCTCTGTTGTATGGTGCAGCATATTCTCGGTGATAAGTATGATAGGGATGCTCAAGTTTCTTATTGTGTTGGTAAGCCTTATTGTTCTTCCTACTCTGATTATTAAAGTGAATCCTAGGAGAAAATCTTAATTATGTGAGTTGATAATTTTTATAATTGGGTGGATTTTATCTTGTTATTTCTTTCTAATCCATATACATTTGTACTTTTCTGTTGTGTTTGTGAGTTGTGACACCTAAATTTATGTATTTTGAGCCCTTTTGGATGTCCCTAATGGTCAATTTATTTTGTTTGATTGTTGTGCTGTGTGAAATCTACATTCCCATCTTACAGTGCTACCATTTAAAAGATGAAACCCTTATTTTAGAATACGTCAAAGTGTGGTTACTTTAGTTCCTGAATCCAGTTCTATACTGTTGAATGCGTGGTTAATGACTTCTTATAAAATCTGAATTATGTTTTGAACTATTATACTTAACACAAAGAGCACTGGGTGTATTAAATTTCCACGAGTCAATTGTAATCCCTCACTTTCTATCTTGAAGGATGTGTAAGACATGCTAGATGGTTAACATGTATAAGAAATTAAGAACAGCTTCTCTACAGTTTTTACCTTGTGTACAAATGATATAACTGTGTAGATGAGGACAAATGTTGTGAACTTGGGAGAAATAGTTGCTTTGGTTAATGAGTAGTTCACTGGTCAATAGGGATGGATTTTAGAGTGATACTCCTATCTAATGGACTTACTACATTGTACTTATATCTGTTTTATATTTTACCATCACAAATAGATATCTTGGATGCAATTTACAACTTCTCATATATGCCTGTTCTGGTTGCAATTTTAAGTTGAGATATTTCAATGATAATCCAGCAAGAGGGTAAAAAAAATATGCTGGAAATGAGCATAACCAATTATAAAACCTTTGATCACATAACTTGAATGAGCTTGAGTTGTGGTTGTGCTGGAATTAGTTTTGGGAACCCCAAGTAGCATATATAGATTAGGCATGTATGACAAAGTTGTCGTATTATGTCTCACTTTTTGATATACCTTCTTCCTAACTCCATTCTTACTTTCTGATGCTCTTTGCATCTGTTCATTTTATTCAGTTCTTACTTAGATAAAGTCTTCTCTTTATTCTTTTCCTATATTCGCTCACTGGTTGTTGTAATTGATCAGGCCCTGGCTGCTTTAATTGGATTTTTCATGGGGCTGACTCTTGCAATTTTGGTAGTTGCAATCCTTGGAATTGCTTTCTTGTGGTTTTATGGCAGCTTTTGGACAACTGCATTTGTCATCTTCCTTGGAGGTGATTTCTTGACCTTGTGGGTTGCTTGGATCATCTCTTCCCTCTGTATCGGTGTATCCGTGTGTGGTTATGGGCTTGTATGTTTGTGTTAGAGGCACATATGTACTTATGTACTCGTGCAAAATATAGATATCTGCTGCTTGCATGTATATTCTTGCCATACTTGTTGCTAATGGTTGATGTTACTCGAATTTCAGGATTGGCATTTATGTTGAGTCGTGAACGTGTTGCACTGCTGATCACCACTGTGTATTCTGTCTATTGTGCTTGGATGTACGTTGGGTGGCTTGGCTTGCTATTGGCTTTGAATTTATCTTTTATCTCCAGTGATGTTCTGATGTACTTCCTCAAGAATAACACAAATCAAAATAGAAGATCAAATGGTTCTCCTGAACAAAGAGCTGGAATGGAAGGTCAACCAGGGTTCTTTAATGATGATCCAATGCAAGCTTCTTCCTCTGAAAATGGGCCAGGACCATTTGCAGATCGTAGTGGAGGAGTCCCTTCAACTAGTGGGGCTGGTTCTGAGATTTCTTCTGAAGATGAAGTTGTCCGTTTATTGAACTGCTCTGATCATTACTCAGTATTGGGCTTGACACGGTATCAGAATATAGATGTTTCACTACTGAAGCGGGAATACAGGAAAAAGGTTATTGCTGTTCTCTATTGTCTATACTGACACTTTTATACTTTATATTTGATGAATCCTCATTGATATGTTGTACTCAATGGAGTTATAGGATATTAGTGATTGGATATCAAGTGTTTATGGGATGAAAAACCACATCTTCTATGGCTTCACTATGGACTTTTTGCAGCTTGCTACTGTGCCTTGATAATTCTCCTCATTTCTGAATAAGCTATATGTATAAATTATCAGGCTATGTTGGTGCACCCTGATAAAAATATGGGCAATGAAAAGGCCGCAGAAGCT
The DNA here is from genome assembly GCA_003255065.1 of Cercis canadensis. Classification (NCBI taxonomy): domain Eukaryota; kingdom Viridiplantae; phylum Streptophyta; class Magnoliopsida; order Fabales; family Fabaceae; genus Cercis; species Cercis canadensis. The sequence goes on from QAOA01005801.1 coordinate 303,917, forward strand.
TTTAAGAAACTTCAGAATGCATATGAGGTAAGTTCTGATGTTATTCACTATGAAAATCAAAAGAAAAATTCCCTTCTAAGATTTTTGCAGGCTCTATAATTGATTATAATGATTTCCTCAGGTACTAATGGACTCCTTAAAGCGAAAAGCATATGATGATGATTTAAGGAGGGAGGAGCTGTTGAGTGTATTTCGCCGGTTTCAGAGTACTTCTCATAGGGTATGATATATGCATTCTTTCTGGATGTCTTAGTACTGTGGAAACTGGACATGAAAATCCTATTTTATCACATCTGACGCATTTTGTTCAGGATTCAAGTTTATGAGTATTGGGGGGATGGGAATAAAAACTTAAGAAAAGTAGAAGACCCAGGAGGGAGGATGAGTATCCACTATTCAAGAGTCATAATAGAATGCTGAAGCATTGCTTCTTTGACATGAATAGAGAAAAGAAGTCTATATGATTTGTACCATTCAAAAAAAAGCCAGATGGTGAGCACAGCTAAAATTAAACAAAAGAAAACATAAATTGCAATTTATTGGTGATCTTGTTGCATATTCAACCCGTATACCTGACTAGACTTCTGATATGTAGCCATGCATGCGATCTCCAACACCCCCCCCCCCCCCCCCCCCCTCTCCTGTTTTTGGAAGAGGTGTGTAGTTCCCCATCCCTCTTCAACATTTCTGTTCTCTCTGAACTTTCCAGATTGTTTAGAAAACATAATAATCTATTTCTGAGTTTGTATGTTAATCTCTTATCTGACATTAGTTTTGGATGCAACTGATTGGCCAGAACGGTAGGCATGGATTCTTTGCTTCAGGATTTGCACCATCGGATGCAGATGGTGAGGATCCATTTGGAGATGCAAGGCAAATAGCCTGCAAAAGGTGTGGTAGCTTTCATGTGTGGATACAGACCAAGAAACAAAAGTCTCGAGCAAGATGGTGCCAGGTTTTTCCTTTATTTCTTTTTCTAGTTGCATATGTAATTGAAAGTTGCCCAAGTATATTATGTTATTTCAAGATTAGCATATGTCAGAATGTTGCTTATCTTATCCCTAATGAGAAAGCTCTTTTGCATCTGACACTTGTGTTTTCCTACTGGGGTTTATTCATTTGAAGGATTGCCAAGATTTTCATCAAGCAAAAGATGGTGATGGGTGGGTTGAACAATCTTCCCAACCATTTCTTTTTGGCTTATTACAGAAGGTATGTATCAATGTATGTATGGGAAAATCTCGTTTTTGGAAAAGACTTTGTACCTTGTAATTCTGGCTTAGGTTTTTAGTTAGTCAATTCCTAGCTACGTGAGATATGAAATATCATTGTGCTTAATAACTTAAATTGTTTCATCTTTAGGTAGATGCTCCTACTGCATACGTGTGTGCTGATAGCAGGATATATGATGCCAGTGAATGGTATATCTGTCAGGTAATGTAATTTTTTATTGCTATTTTAATATAACTTTTAAATCACTGGATAGGCCCATTGTTGAATATAAATGTCCCTGCAGTGAGGTAAATGTTTCACATGCTTGTCAAAAGCTTAATTTGTGTCAGCTCACATCAATTAGTTTGTGCTGTATGCCTTTATATCTTTGTTTCTAAAGTTTGATTAGTGGGGTTCTCATAGTGAAAAAAGTGCTAAGTTGTACCAGCAAGACCGTGGAGAAAATGATAAATGATGTATATCTGTCATCTGGACAAGAATGGAATAGTATGATAGACGATTGGGTGCTTCTTGGAAACAAACTTATTTGATGCATGCAAGACTTCTATCTGAATGATGAGTACAGTTTCACTAACTATTATGCATGTGTAAATAATGCGGCATAGGACTTCTTTGTTTTATACTATTATGATTGTGTATAAAGATATTAATGCTGAACTATATTTATTACAGGGTATGAAATGCCCAGCAAACACTCATAAGCCAAGTTTTCATGTGAACACTAGTGTAACATCTAAGCATAATTCTGGAAAGGGAACAAGTTCAGGTCAAAGAGGTCGAATGCCAACACATAACATGGAAGAAACCATGACAGAGGAAGAATTCTTTGACTGGTTACAGAATGCGGTACAGGCAGGCGCGTTTGACAATTTTGGCAGTGGCACTGCCCCTGAGAGCCCATCTACAAGAGCTGGAAGTGGGACAAAAAACCCTGGCAGTAGTAGTGGCAGTGGGGGCAAGAGAAAGAAAAAGGGGAAGAACAAATGGTGATTTAAGAAATTATGTTTTATCATAATGGCAATATTTTTGTGAGCACGTGTGAGGCCTGAAATTCTTATAGAGATTAAAGAGCAGTTATATGTTAATGAAGGCCCTAAAAAATCTGGAGGCCATTGTATAGCGTTATTTTCCTTCTCTTTGTTGTTGTCCATTAACTTTTGTTTATCCTCTAATTTGCAAAGTTATAGCCTTGAGAATGCATGATGTGGCAATCATCCTTTTCAGCTTGATTTTTCAAGTCAATATTCAATATGGTATATCTTACAGAGGTAGAGCATTGGATATGGGTCCTTTAGGCAGGAGGATATCAGAAATATAATGCATTCAGCTGAAGGGATTCTAATGGTGAAGTTATCTTTTACTCAAAATAAATCGCACTGCTGCATTTGTCTGTATATAGTCACAGTTTGTGATGCCCAGTGGCAGTGTGTTAATGATATGACCAATGCGTGCAGTAGGTTGGATTAGCAAACAAACTGTCTGAGTGCATTTCAATGAATAAGAGCAATAACAAACGAGATGTAAGATAACTGAGATTGTCAGTTAACTAAGACAAGTTTGCTTGGTCCAGCTGAAAGTAAGATGCATTTTATATTCATTTTTGACCTTTTTTGTTTCCGGCAATACTGAAGGGTGAAATCGAAAGTCTTTCGTTCTATTTCATTTTGCATTCTTTCTTCTTTTCATTTTTTCAACTTTTACTACGAAGCACATGGTTGAGAAGTATAAAAAATCTTAAGTCAGCAAAAAAAAGAAATTAAGTGAATTTAATAAATATATCTCTTTTTTTTTATAATGAGATAGTGTATTAGCACTTTGTGCTAGAGGAGGCTCAAACGGGGAGTGAGGAAGTGAGGGACTGACGACAGCCTTAAAGTCGGAGCTGGTTCCATTAAACCAAGCTTTTTTCTCGAATTTAGTCAATTCAATTAAAGTATAATTAGCTCTATCAAATTCAAATTATGTCATAGTAAATATAACAAAATGTAAATTTGATGTGTAAATTACTAGATATATATGACCCTCGAATAGAAGAAAAAGTAATCCTTGAAGCTCAAAATAGTAGATTTCATGTAATAATTGCNCTTAAAGTCGGAGCTGGTTCCATTAAACCAAGCTTTTTCCTCGAATTTAGTCAATTCAATTAAAGTATAATTAGCTCTATCAAATTCAAATTATGTCATAGTAAATATAACAAAATGTAAATTTGATGTGTAAATTACTAGATATATATGACCCTCGAATAGAAGAAAAAGTAATCCTTGAAGCTCAAAATAGTAGATTTCATGTAATAATTGCGGCCAAAATCATAATATATGAACGATTAAGCCAAAAATAAAATTTGAACATTATCTGAATATATAAACAGTGGGACATTCTTTGCGTAGATACACACCGGCGTCAATTGAGGGTTAATACTAGTTACTAGATGTTTTGGCCGAGTTTTGCTTCTATTTAATCATAATAACACACGCTCACACTTTTCTCTTGGAAACTTTCACTCTATGGAGGCACTCCTACAGACTTCCTCTGTAGCTTATCTGCTACCCAATGTTCCAAAAATGATGGTAGGCAACGGAATTAGAGTAAATTGCAATCCCTGCTTGATATTTACAAATGGGTACCATTCGTTTTCTTCGTCTTCTTCATGGCCGGGAAGAACTACAAGAAAATCAGTATCAGTGATTGTGAGGGCCAGGAAGAACCACAAGAAAGAAGATACTCATAGCTTTGTACCGAAACCAGACGAGGCCACAGGGTTTTTTCCCGAAGCTGTGCTGCTTAAAGAGGTTATTTTTACACAAACCCGTGATTTGCTTCTTCTTATTTGGTAGATGTTGATTATGATTTTTACAACTAGTGGGGAATTCCATAGGTTTAGTTTAGAGAACAAAGAATGGCAGAGGCTGTCTGAGGTGTTTACACCCATTTACTTTTTCTTGCAAAATCTTATCTACTACGTTTTTTGTTGACTTAAATGCAAAATCGTTGTAACCTTTTTGTGAGTTGAATTTTCTCATCGACATTGAATTGGGGTTTGTTATTTCAAATTTCAGAAGAAAGTTGAGGAAGATGGTCAAGTTCTCCCGGAGTTTGCAGACGCTGAAGAAAGTGAGTGCTCATTATTCAGTTATTCAATCCTTGCTTGTTGCTTGCATCTTTTCTTGGATGCCTATGTTGGTGCTGGGACACTTTACTTACCATTTTTTTTTCTTTAAAAAATTCCTTTTTGATTTACAGAACAACTCTTTGAATCACTGACGCTTGAGCTGGAAAGTGACATGCATGTAGACCAAAGTGAGTAGCTTCTTTCTCCTTCCTCCTAGCTAGTTGAATTGACTATCCGTTTGTCACTGAGAATGAAAAGGGGTAAGAAAAAAGGTTTTTGTTATATTTCTTTTTCTTAACTTCTGATAGATGAATTCGTATATGTATGTATTAAACCCTGAATATTTCAATACTTAATATGGCTTGAAATGATGGCAACCTGTTCTCTACTAATATGAAGACAATAAAAGAGCTTTTTAGCCATCTGTTTTAAATCTTATGGATCATGCTAACTGATCTTTGCCAAAATGTTCTGCTTTGTTGCATGTACAGTGCGGCACTATGAAGTTGTTTACTTAATTCATGAGAAGCATGCAGAAGAGATTGCGGCTGTCAATGAGAAAGTTCAAAGTAACCTTTCCCTCTACATCCTTCTTTTTCTGCTCATATTCCCCTTTGCTATGTGGCATTCGTTCACAAGTTTCCCAGATAACTAAGTAACCATTATCCCGGTAGTCATGTCTCTACTTTACAATTTTCTGAAATGGCTGGACTCAGGTCTGGCAGAAACAGGTGGTCTGCAACAGTTGCAAAGTATTTATATTAGGCTAGGTGTTTGCTAACAAAATCTCTGTCAATATCATTAACTGTAAATATATCTCTGTTAAACCTGCCTACGATAAAAATCATAACTCATAGCTGGTGATGGTATTCTCTACATTAGGCCATCTGGGATATTTACAAGGCCTTCTGATTCTTATGTCCATATTTATTCAGTTGGAAGAGAAGGCTGTGCAAAACATTTTTGCCCATGTTTTGCCTTTATTCTCTCTGAAAGAATGTTTGGTATTTTTTATCTTGAAAAGAACTGAAAGTGATAAAAAAAAAGTTGCGGAAATACTATGAAGGAGGATTTGTCTTCCAATTAAATGTCTTCTTTGTGCTTCCAACACCAAACTGCTACAATGCATTTTAAATAACCATCTGGACAGAACAATTTCTTGATGAAATAGAACTAGAAGGTTATCTATTCTTTAAAAGTTAATACAGTACTGATTAATTTGAAATTTGTTTACTCTTATGATGAAAATTAGCTTCTGATCTGTTTATCTCTCTGATATTTGTGCAAACACATTTTGCAGCCTTTTTGAGGGAGAAGAAAGGCAGGGTGTGGAGACTGAATGATTGGGGTATGAGAAAACTGGCTTACCAAATAAAAAAAGCGAAGAATGCCAACTACATCTTGATGAACTTTGAGTTGGACACCAAATATATCAACGAGTTCAAGAGTCTGTTGGACAAAGATGAAAGAGTCATTCGTCATCTTGTTATAAAGATGGATGAGGCAGTCACAGAAGATTGCCCTCCGCCTCCTGAGTTTCACAGCCTGCGCTCAAATATGGATGATGATGAGGAAGAATATGATACAGAATATGATGATGATTGGGATGAGGAAGATGAGATGGATGGCTATGATGACGACAATGGAGATGAAATTATTGTTGTTGATGCTGATGATGATGGTAGAGAATATAGACAAGATACATCAGGCAATGTAACACAGCCAGAAATACGAAAATTGAGGGCTGAGAAAGTAGGTAGGTAATTGTGTTATCTCTTATCTTAGTATATACTTTTTTTTCCTTAGTTTCTATAGGAAATGCAGAACAGTTCTACACACTCCGACTTCTTTAAGTAAGTAAAGTTTTGGGTAATTAAGATGATTCCTCTTCACTCAGAATAAATCATTAGGTGTGTGTATAGCAATCGATAATAGTATCCTCAGCCACCAAGAGCATTCTTGTTGATAATATGCTTTGGAAATAAGGTTTTCAAGATTATTTTATTTTCTTGATGTTTGGATCAGGTTAGTAATCATGGTTAACCTTCCCATGTCCCTTCCCTAAATACTATGAATGGTAATTATACAGTATGGTTTTGTGATGAATCAGGTAACCGACATTACATGAGGTGTTAGGTTGTTTCGCTATGGAACACAAGGTGAAAAAGTATTGATGATCTTTGGATTGAGATTATACTTGTTGCTGATCGAAAGTCCTTGTATAAGAAAAATGATATTCCCACACCTTTTAAAATGCGTGTTAGGTATATAATTTCTTGCGAACTATTAGTCAGAGTTTGAAAGTGTAAAATAGATAGTGTGCAAATGTCATTGCCCTCCCTCCATACACAACCCTGATTTAGTTTCTGCTTGTATTGTAGTATCAAAATTCGTAACCTTTTTTCCAATCCGTTAATCCCAGAAACCAAAGAAGAGAGTTTAATTTTTCTTTTCCCCTAAGAAGATGGAAGAGAATTCAAAGATTTGAAGGCTTGCTATCTAATTCTTCTCTGTGATTAGGGAGAACAGAATGGCAGCTGAGAACTTTAAATTTCTTCTTTTTTACAAGGAAGTTTTTCATTTTGATTCTTGAAAAGTGTTTCCTTATTTCCGGTAAGAAACGAGAACATTGCTATGAGGAAGGGGGGAGTCGGTGGACACTATCCTACCCTCATTTTTTGGGTTAAGTCCAAAAAAATTCCTTAAATTATGTTCCATATGCAGTTTACTTTTAAAACTTTAAAAACACATGGAATAGCTCCTTAAACTATTAAAATATGCGCTTTACCCCTAAGACACAAGCGGAGGTCAATAATGGACAAAATGTGCGTGTTACCCCAAGACACAAATGGATGTCAATAATGGACAGAAAGAAGCACGAGCCATACACGTGCACGCCTAATTTCCCAAAAAACCCAGTGGCACCATCGTTCTCGCCCCATCTCCAAATCCCACTTCTCAATTCCCACTTCCCATTCACTCCCGCCTCTGAGTTCAGTGACAAAAGAGGCTTCAGATTCAGATCACTAGACTTAGACGCCATTTCCGTTTGTTTAACATAAGGGACACCGAAAACGGGGCTGCAGGCAGTCGCAAGAGAAGAAGACGAATTAGAATTAGAATTAGTACGAGACTTGTTGGATGTCTTGCGAGTTCCACCACCTACGGGGACGTTGCGGAGGGTACTGCCGTGGATCCAATAGTGGCGGCAGAACTTGCAGAAAATAGCGGGGCTGGCAGAGGTTGTAGTTGTTGTAGTAGCAGAACTTAGGTCTAGTTTGGGTAAACAGCTTATTTAAGCATTTATATAAAAAAAGTCTTATGAGAAAATTTTTTATACCATAAGCTCTTTTTAAATTAAGCTATTTAGTGTTTGGATACATATTTGAAGAAGCGTTTTTAAAATCTATAAGCTCTTTCTAAAGCATTTGGATAGAAAAATGTATAAGTATTTATAATTGTGAAAATTACTAAAAAAGATATTAATAAGCACTTATTAAATATTGTATTTAGATAAATAAGCACTTTGTTATAATTTGAAAAATAAAAGTTTTAATAATAAAATATTTTATATTAGTGCTATAATTATTATAGAGTAAATCTACATTTGAGTCCTCGAAAGATTAGACTTTTAACAAAATCGTCTTTCAAAGATAGAAAACAACAAAGTGGTTCTCGAAAGATAAGACATCTATAACAAAATGGTCATCCGTTAATGTGGGATGTTAACTAGTGACAGAATGGTTGACGTGGCACTGTTAAGTAACAAGTGGCACGTTTAGGACATGTGTGACAATTTAAAATGTCATGTGGCTATTGATGTGGCAAGTTAAAAAAAAAAAAAAAGGCACTAGAGAATTTCTCTGTTGTGAGAGAGGGAAGAGATAGAGAAAGAGAAAACAAGTGTGAGAGAGGGAAGAAAGTGGATTCGCAAAGCAAGTTCCGTAAGTCTGGAAAAAAGGAGAAAGTGGCACCAAAACCCATCAAGGAAGCAAAAGCCAAAGATCCAACGAGTTCACTACCCATTCGCAGAAGAATAATAAAATATGTGTGGGGATTGAAACTTCTTCCTTCATTTCCTTTAACTAATGTGAATATATATACACGTATATAAAACAGAGCATGACTTTTATCTCCTACAATTACTCCTAATAATCCTTCTACAATTACTCCTAATAATCCTCCTACTATTACTCCTCGGGTTGCTAGTTTTGAGCACATGTGACTCAGCTGATACATGCAGATACTGAGTCAACTCGGGTTGCTGATTTTGGTCACATGTAACTCAGCTGAACTGAGTCAACTCGGGGCACATGTGATGTTGCTGGTTTCTTGCTTTCTATCAGCTCCTTTGTTGCACGATGACCATATTTATTTAGCTTTAATAAAGAACAACCAAGCTTCACATCACAGCCTCTACTTCCGAAACAAAGAGTAACCCAATTAGTAAGGCGTTTCAATCAGACAAAAAGGCAGAAGAAACAACGGAGAGGAAGCTGATGTTTTCCACATCCAACCCCAATGGGAATGACCTCAAAGTTGTGAGTTCAACAGAGCCAACAAACAAGAACATATCAACCATTTCCCTGCGAAATGATATCCGAGAAGAGGTTTCCAAGTTTGTTCAGAAACTAGCCACTGAGCATCCAAAGCAGGACATGGATGATGACAAATCAGTTAGCATCATAATTATTGCTGGTGATAATAGAGAAACAACAAATATCTAGTGAAGACAAAGATGATTCCCCCGCCATTGGCAGAAAGCTCAGCACACATAGTCTCTAGTCGATAATCTCAAATGGTGAAGGCAAAGACGAAGACGAAGAAGAAGAAGAAGAAGCCGAGAGTGAGAATTTGAAGCAGAAAGAGGAAGGGGAGGTTAGGAGCAAGAGCATCGTGTTTGCCCGTGTCCTTCGTTGCATACATGGACCAAATTCCACTACGTCTTCTCTTCTCTCTCTCACACTTGTTTTCTCTTTCTCTATCTCTTCCCTCTTTCACAGAAATTCTCTAGTGCCTTTTTTTTCAAAAAAAAATTGTCACATCAGCAACCACATGGCATTTTAAATTGTCACACATGTCCTTAACATGCCATTTGTCACTTAACGGTGCCACGTTAGTCATTCTGTCACTAGTTAACAACCCATATTAACGGATGACCATTTTGTTATGGATGTCCTATCTTTCGAGGACCAATTTGTTGTTTTTTATCTTTGAATGACGATTTTGTTGAAAGTCCAATCTTTCGAGGACTCAAATGTAGGTTTACTCATTACTATATTTTGATTCAAGTAAACGACATCTCAAGTACCCAGAAATCATAGAATTCCAAGATATCTGGTATGTTGAATAGTTTTTTAGCATCCAATATTTCCCTAAAACTTGAGTACAAATGTATCAGAGCATTTTGAAGGTTAACATAAGACTCAATTCCAATTTTGACAACCAAGCCATGTACTGATTTCCCTGTTTGGAAAATTGACAAGTATGTACAGGCAAAAAGAACACTGACCACCACCACCTCATCCACCATTACTCCATTTGCATTCATATTTACAAACAGAGCCAATGCCTTCTCACACATACTATTTTGTTCATAACAAGAAATCAATGCACTCCAAGTAACCATATATTTTTGGGAAATTTCATTAAATAGCTGACCAGCATCAACAACATGACCAGTTCTTCCATATAGCATAATCATAGAATTAGAAGCAATTGTGTTTCTTTATGGCATTTGATCGAATATGTATTTTGCTTNACATACTATTTTGTTCATAACAAGAAATCAATGCACTCCAAGTAACCATATATTTTTGAGAAATTTCATTAAATAGCTGACCAGCATCAACAACATGACCAGTTCTTCCATATAGCATAATCATAGAATTAGAAGCAATTGTGTTTCTTTATGGCATTTGATCGAATATGTATTTTGCTTCATTTACATCACCAATCTGAACATAGCCAGCCAATATCAAATTCCAAGATACTAAATCCAAAACAGGACTTTCATCAAATACTTTACGGCCATTGATCATGTTCCCACAAACATCATACATATTGATCATTGTATTCCGAACATAAACATCTGAATCAAAACCCAACTTTAGAATTCTCTGCATTGACAGAACCAGTGTCACCGACGTCATTCTTGCTGTGAAATCCTCACCCACCTCCAAGCTTGCCTCCGCCGCAAATCAAGGAACCCCAATGCCCATGTCGCTGCCTATTTCGACGTCCCCGCTGGGTCCAGTATCGGCGGCAATGTCGCCACTCTTTGTTGTTCACTTGCGGAAGATTGAGGGTGTGAGGGTAAGAGTGAAAGACGTGAGTTTGAAGGACGGAAGCTGGGAGAAGGAGAAATTATGGTGCATATGCAAATAGAAGAAAAGAAAATTTAAAATTTAAAAATAGGTATTTGAAATAAAGAGCAGAAACAAAGATGAAAAGTGCAGAAGAAAAAAAGAGCAGAAATAGAGATGGATATGAGTCATATGACTGAAGAAAGTGCAGAAGAAAAAAAGAGCAAAAACAGATATGGATATGAGTCATATGACCAAACAAAGTACAGAAGAAAAAAAGAGCAGAAACAGATGCAGAAGGAAAAAAAAAAAAAAGAGCAAAAACATAGATGATTTCATGTGCAAAAACCCATACCTGCTAGGTGCGGCAAAAGCAACGAATGCAGATGGAGAAGCCATGGAAGTCTCAAAACGCCTATGGAAGAAGTTACGAGAGACAAATGTTCAATGGAAGAAATTGGGATGGAAGAAACTCGGAGAGATGAAGAGGCTCGATGGAAGAATTCAGAGACACAGTGAACTTCAACGGTGAGGGAGATACAAGGTCGAGAGAGTATTGAAGGTGGGAGACGAAGGGGATATAATTGTTCAATAAATGTGCAAAATAGCTTCTCGGTCATGTTGAATATGATCTTTCTAAGAAGCTTAAAAAATTGGATTTATAAAATAAGTTAAAAATAATTTTTTGGGAGACAATAAATTATTTATTTAAATTTATTTAAACATTATTTTTTTTTATATAAAAACACTTATATTAGTATAAAAGCTTTAATAAACTGTAAATTATGCTATCCAAACGGAACCTTAGTACTAGTGGAATCGCAACATGGGCAAGCCAAAGGTTCCTTGCGTTGCGGTGCCGGGAACCCCATGCTCTGTTGCTACTTTGTTGGTTGACGCGCATTACACTCAGACTGCATTTCCTTTCCTGCTTCCTTACTGTGAAATCTATTCTTCTTGTTGGCTTTTGCTTTTCAGTTTAAATATGAGGGAGAATTAGATAATAGAGGACCTGGGTGGGTGGGACATAAATAACAAGTAAGCAAGTATAATTAAATTCACTAATGGAAAATAATGGAAACTCAACATCTGATGAAGATACGATCCATAGTTTGTTTTGTTTTGGGAAGTGGGGATGGTTGGGAATTAAGAATGGGGGATTTGGAGATGGGGCGAGAATTAGAGGTGTCAAAATGGGTTGGGCCCGTTGGGTTGGCCCGCCCCGCCATGCAAAAGGGTTGGGTTGGGTTAAGGCTTTGCTGGCCCGTTTAGAAGCGGGTTTCTGAGCCCGCCCCGTTTGGGTNTTGGGAATTAAGAATGGGGGATTTGGAGATGGGGCGAGAATGATGGTGCCATTGGGTTTTTTGGGAAATTAGGCGTACACGTGCGTGACACCAACTTCTTTTCGTCCATTATTAGATGTCTTTTTATGTCTTGAGGGTAAAGTTCACATTTTAATAGTTCAAAAAAAATTTTCTTATGTTTTTAAAGTTTTGGGGATAAATGGCACAACATAGTTTAAGGAGATTTTTTGGATTTTTTTTCATTTTTTTGGGTAGGTTCTAGTAAGACCCATCGAATGATTTTGCTATTATTACTATGTGTTAAAACAGTTACTTTTTTTCAAAAAAAAAATTATAAACAATAAGATATAAAAAAATGTACCAAAAAATGTGTTTGAAATCAATAGCTTCCTAGCATATTTTCCTATATCGCAAATACCAAAATCACTTAGCAGTTGTAATTTTTTTTGGTAACCCTGGAACTAGGACATAATTCCAATCTTTGGATGGAGTTGGATTTACTAAAAAGAGCACTTTGAGACTATCATTTTATCAATGAGAGGTCTCGAATACAAGATCATCTTCTTGCAAGAAGAATTTTATGACTAATTGATCTATAGTCCAATTAACCGTAGTTGTAACTACTTATACTCTTGGAAAAGTGTTTATTTTGTAATAAAATGTAATCCTTCAATTTATAGCATAAAAAGGTTGAACAATCATGCAAATGAAATCAGAATTAGAAAAACCATTTAATGGGACTAATATAGATTTTGTTTTTCTTCATTAGTGTGGCAAATTTACATAAATAATGTCATTTAATGAAGTAAATACGTGTTTAGTTTAGTTTTAAAACTATTTACTAAAATGGGTCACTTTTTTTTTTACTTAATATATGTTAATGTATTTTTTTTTATCAAAAAATGTTAAAATATTACAGCGTTTTAAACAAAAAAAAAATGTCAACATGTAAAATACGTTTTATATAAAAAAAAATGCCAAATTTTTTTGTAAAAAATGCTAAAATATGAAAAGTTCTTACATGATTCTTCTTGAAAAAGTAATAAAACGCATATTTAAATTTGTATTTTCCTATAGAAAATACATATTCTTTTTTGGTTTTCTATTAGAAAATGCAGAAATGAATCAACATTCTCTCTGGGAAAACATGCATAGGGAGTATTTGATAAAGACTCTTCCAGGTTGGCTTTTCACATCACAGAGTATATCATTGAAATTTTCTCGAAAAACTAACTTGAGACATTATTATCTTTTCTTTTGACTTTTCAAATCACCATTACACCCACCCACCCACCCTTTTTGTCTCATGTGCCCTCACTTTTGTCTCTTTCTCTAATCTTAATCATCATATTTACCTGTGCAATCATCTCCTTCAACCTTTTCTTCATTTCTAGGTGTCTTACATCCAAAATTGTATTATGTTGTTCCTGACTGAAAAGAGGAATAAGTTACATTTACCTGCCAACCCGAAAGAGTCTCTGTCAAATACTTCACATAAAAGGAAAACGCAGAATTATTTCTGCATCTTCTATTATAAAATGCAGAAATGAATTTATATTTTTTTTTATAAAAAACACAAATTCAAATATACATTTTATTATTTTTTTCAAGAAGAATCATGTTAGGACTTTTTATATTTTAGCATTTTTTTACAAAAAAAAATTGGTTTTTTTTTTTTTTTTTTATATAAAACGTGTTTTATATGCTGGTATTTTTTATTTAAAACGTTGTAATATTTTAATATTTTTTAATAAAAACGCATTAGTATGTATTAAACAAAAAAAAGTAACACATTTTAATAAATAATTTTAAAACTAACTTAAACACATATTTACTTTATTAAATGACATTATTTATTTATGTAAATTTGCCCCGTCCCAACCACAACATTAAAACCCGGGAGTTTGAGTGCCCGTAACTCTCTTTGGTAATGTGGCTATGTCTCTTTTAATGAAGGACACTCTTTTCCTCTTTCAACCCCCCTCCACATTAATAGATGCCTACCTAATTTCCTAAATATCGATCCTTATAAAGACTTGTTCCACATGAAACTATTAAGATTGCCACGTTGCATTCCCTCGTGCAGCCGCTTCAACCAAATTTTATTTATATAAGAGAACTGTGCCACAAGTGACATACACATGACCCAGAAAGAAAGAGAGCTCAAAATATGGCGGTTCACAATCCCACCGCTACTACTTCTGCCTCCATTGTTGTTTTGCTAACCTTTCTCACCTTCCTTTCCCTTCCCCATTCTTATTCTTGTAAGCTTATTTTACAGAGTGGAAAAGCACCCCCAGAATCTGATGTTGATCTTCTGGAATTCCCTTTGAATTTAGAATACTTTGAAGCTGAATTCTTCTTATGGGGGACTTTGGGTTATGGGCTTGATAAAGTTGCTCCTGAATTACCTGAGGGAGGGCCCTCACCAATAGGTGCCAAAATTGCCAAACTAGACCCTCTCACCAAGGATGTCATCTTGCAATTTGGTTTTCAGGAAGTTGGACATTTGAGGTTCTCTCACTCTACAATCAAACTTTCTTTCTTTCATAAACTCTTTCTCTGGTTTTGAAGCTTAAGCAATGAATGGTATATATATCTCTTTTTTTTTTTGTGATAAAACTAAATGAAATAAAAGAATCCCATTGAAAGAAAAATGTTGGTTTTAATTTAAGGGAATGCATGCTCATTGCAGGGCCATAAAGAATACAGTAAAGGGGTTCCCTAGGCCATTACTGAATTTAAGCAAGGAAGCATTTGCCAAAACCATGGATAGTGCCTTTGGACAACATTTGAAGCCTCCTTTTGATCCCTATGCCAACTCGATCAATTAACTGCTTGCATCTTACGTGATTCCTTATGTTGGTCTCACCGGCTATGTTGGAGCCAATCCAAAGCTGCAAAATGCCACTTCCAAGAAGGTAAACCTCAGAACTAAACCAAATTTATGAAATCTCAAATCATTCAGGGGCACACCAACATTTTCAGACCATGTATGAGATAACCTAGTATCAGAATTAGAAATCCTTATATTTGGTATGACATGCAATTAAAAATTTCAGGAAATCCCACTTATAGAGGTATGGGTTTAAATCTCATTGAAATCATAATAGATTAGATTACACTTGGTGTGAAGCCTTTGATAAAAAAATAAAAATAAAAAAATTCAAAATACATATGAAAATAGAATATCTAAGAATGTGAAAATGGTGAATTCTCAAGTATCATAGGCTCAAATGATATGAGAGCGTCTTACATAACAGAGCATCAAACACCCCATGAGTAATCTAATTCATATTGTGTGCTGGTGTTTATGTACAGCTTGTTGCAGGTCTTTTGGGGGTAGAGTCAGGCCAAGATGCAGTTATCCGCGCAATGCTATATGAGCGTGCCAAGTTGAAGGTGAAACCATATGGAGTCACTGTGGCAGAGTTTACAGATCGCATTTCAAACCTTAGGAATAAGCTAGGAAATAGAGGTTTGAAAGATGAGGGCCTTTGGGTCCCAAGATTTCAGGGTGCTGAGGGAAAAGTTCAAGGCAATGTACTTGCCGGTGACAAAGATTCACTTGCATATGCAAGGACTCCAGAGGAGATACTGAGGATATTATATGGGGGAGGAGATGAACATGTCCCTGGTGGTTTTTACCCAAAGGGAGGAGATGGTCGTATTGCCAGATATTACTTAAGTCACCATGAGTAGAAAAATTTTAGTGTCTATATTTGCTATGTCTACTCTATCTTGACACTGTTTAGCCTTTAGCAGGCAGCAAATAAATTAGCTTTCGAGTTGATAATACAATCACAGAAATGTTTTACATAGCACTATGCCATCTATCATTCTTTCTCTGCACAAATATATCTGAGGAGACATTAGAATGGTAAAAGTGGCAACAGGGAGAAAAAAGGAAGTGAGAAAAGAATACTCATTTGAAAAACTGAATAATACATCTGTGCAATACAAACTAAAAGAAAAAGATGCATATAACAGTCTATGGATAAGCTATGCAATTGACTAGCAAGTGTTTAACATACACGCGATACTGAATTGCTAGCAAATCAAACTCGGCCATTCAAGAGTTGCAAAAACAACATCCCGAAGGCGAAAATGATCATCAAACATGCATATCTACGACTCTAAGGCTTGCCATAGATGATATTCAAGTTCAAGAATTACAGTGTCATGCTTTTGGTTCTTCGTATGTTTCTGACCCCATGTACATTCACTCCCATAAGCAGTCTACAACTCGTGCTACCTGTTTGCATCAAAAGCAGATTCGTGATTTCCGGATCTTCAACCTTTTGCTTCAGCTAGGACAAACAAGATGCAAAGGCAAAGTCTACAAACTTGGCTTTGGCTGAAAAGCACGAGAAAACCTTCTAACTTTCTACACTTCTTCACGAGTAATTCAGCAAATAAAGATAAACATGTAAAATAACAAAAATTACATGCTCCACCCCAACCTTCTCCCCACTTTCATATCACTGTTGATGAGAAAGATATTCAGGTGCTGAAAAAGAGTAGTATATGCTATTACGTCTGGGCGCCGTTCCTCTCGTGCAGTAATTTTAACCAAAAGTTGGATGGCAGATCTAACCTTACCCCTCTTACCGTATGCATAAATAATTATATTAAAACTCATGCATCTGTCTTTGCTCCATCTACCAACATTTTCCCAAGAAACTGCAAAACATGTTCATGCATTCCAACATGAGAAGTTAGCTCCATCTTCCTTTCTTCCAACTCCCTTATTAGCTGATAAGCTTCTTTTAATCTGTTCACCCTAAACAGACCATCCAACAACTCATTATATGTTATGATATTAGGTAAACACTCATATTTCTCCATCTGGTCAAGCACACACATTGAACATTCTACTCTCCCGCTGTCACATAACCCCTTGATTAATGTGTTGAGTGTAACAACAGTTGGAGGGCAACCATCAGTAATCATATTCTCTATAAGGCGATGAGCTTGGTTAAACATACAATTTCGACAAAGGACATCCACCATGCTTGTGTATACCACAACATCAGGACGGCAACCATAAGTTATCATCTTGTTCCATGTCTCAGAAGCACCAATCAAATTACCAGCTTTTGTAAAACCGTCAATAAGAGTGCTATATGTGGTCACATTTGGGCGGCAACAATTTTTCTCCATCTGCTCACAAACAGATACAGATTCTGCCATATTCTCGTTGGAGCAGAGACCATATATGAGAGTGTTATATGCGACAACATCGGGAATAACTCCCTTCCGAATCATAAGACTCCACAAATCAAGAGCTTCAACTAGCTTCCCTATCAAGAAATGGCCTTTTATCAAGGAAGTAAATGTATAAATATTGGGGCCACATCCTCTCATAAGCACTTGAGCAAAAACTGCAAGAGACAAGTCAACTTTGCCCACATCAGAAAGACAACTAATCACAGTAGAGTAAGTGACAACATTTGGGTCAATACCCTTATCCACCATTCATTGATCAAATTAAGGGCCTCCTTAATTTTGTTATTTTTGCAGAATCCATGAATTAAAGCATTATAAACGAGCACTACAGATGCAAATCTCATAGACAGCTCCTTTGCTTCTTCAACCTGACCAAGCTTACACATAAAAGATATTATAGTCGTGTGGAGCTCACTGCATCCGGAGGGCAACCCTTATTTGACATCTTACATAGAGCTTTAAGAAGAATGTTATATGTAAATAAATTTGGCTCCAAGCCTTCCCTCTTCATGTTGTTATACACAGGATTAATCATCTGAAACCTATTATCACTAAGCAAGGCATCCAACAGGTGATTGTATATCTTGACCGTGGGTTTGCACCCAAATTCCCTTATCCTGTGAAACATCGTCAAAGCTTGATCAACCAACCCGGCTCGCCGATAGGAATTCATAACACATATGAATAAATCTTCAGAGTAAGCTATCCCTTCCAACTTCATCTGTTGCAAAAGATACTGAACTTCATCCATTTCACTATGTCTTCCAAGTTTCTCAATCATAATATGATATGTCAAATGGGTGTGTTTGAAAGCTCTAGAATTGGCCAAGGATTTGAAGTATTCAAGAGCCAATACAATATGACGCTCATGATTCAACCTCTTCACCACCTCAGATTCTTTAAGAACGGGTGCTTGTGTGGGTTCAACTTGGGGATCATCAAGATTGAAAATTGGGTTTGTATTGATTACAAATGGGATTGAAGGCTTGGGCACTTTTAACAATAAGGAACGCCCTTCTTTCAAATACATTATATAGTTGGTAAAAGCAAAGCTTTAGCTTCCAATAGGAGAAGCTAAAAACCCAGTAAGACAATATAGTTAGAAATCCAATAAGAAGTGATGTATAGTGCTTACTCCGCATTTCCCAGAGCGTTGGAAGCTTTGGGGCTTTGTGAAGATTACCGAAGTTGTCTCAGAGAAACCGGAGGGACTGCTAACGAGAGTTTCACTAAAATTTAGGGGTTTGAACCTGAAATAGGGGTGAGAGATATTCTTAAAGATTAGAGGCTGATTTCTAAATGAATCTATTAATGTCAAAATATTGTGCAAAAATGTAAATGTATTCTTAACTAGTAATATAAAGTCTAGCAAAAAAAATGTAAAAGTAAAAAAAATTAATTTTATTTGTATGTAAATATTCATATATATAAACTAGAAGGAGATAGGGATAATCTGTACAATCGTCTTTGAAATGAGAGATGGAAGAATTTAAGTGACAAGAAATTTGTAAATAATTAACTTAATTTCACTTAAACTAGTTTAAATAGTACTATAATAACATCATACTTACAATTAAATAGTCCAATGATAACTAATTTCGATGTTACTTGGGTCTATATAATTAGCACCACTAATCTGAGTATATTATATGACTTATGTGCTATATTCGTCCACTAAATGAGTATTACTTTGCCAAAGGGCTTCTATAGTTATAATATAGTTAAGTAACTTACTTGTAACCTAAGTTTCACTCAAGGGTGAGATAGGACTCGGCCATGATGAATCATCGTTTAATTCCTTGTCACACATGATAACGGGCCATTGAACTACATCACCTAAGTTAATTTTTATTGTCTATATTCTAGCAATTTTAAATAGACAAATAATTTTTTTTAAGCAGACACTCTAATAGTTCAGCTTGATTTGAGTTCGATGAATTTGTCGGATCAATTTTTTTCGAGCCAACATTTTCATAGCCTAATATAACTTTAACACCGAGTTATATAAGCTACCCCATCTGCCTAGGCTTATTTTGGCACCTCTACATATAATATTGCGCTGACCCTTAGATATCCCAGCTGGGCAATCCAACGGTGCACAC
The DNA here is from genome assembly GCA_003255065.1 of Cercis canadensis. NCBI lineage: Eukaryota > Viridiplantae > Streptophyta > Magnoliopsida > Fabales > Fabaceae > Cercis > Cercis canadensis. The sequence continues at coordinate 323,199 of QAOA01005801.1, forward strand.
AGGTATCTAACGTGGATGTGCATCGGTGCTGATTAACTCAAATGTGCATATTAGACTTCGACTTTTTGTTAAGGTGCTCTTGCATATTAGATTCACTCGTTAGCTGCTCTTGCAGTGCCGGCATCAACTAGGAGAAGCAGCTAGATTCAGGATCCTCCTTCAACGAGAGAAGGAGCAGTTCCGTCTATCTCCACAATCTCTTATTTACTTGAATTGAAGCTCAAAGAACGAAGAAGCATTAGATCGAGGTGCGTTCTCCTCCCAATCTCAGCCGCGAATCCATCTTCTCTAGTTCCCCGTTGTCCAATTTCCTTTGCAATTTCGTTACTGAGATTTCCTTGTCTGTTGTTCCATCTTTCTGGTTTGATTACATTTCTACGTAGATTACTAGATATGTTTTTCTATCGCAGATTTTGTTTTTGATTGAAAATCTCTTCCAAAATACTGCTGAGTTTGTAATTCTGGAAATTCAATTTTATTTTTCAATTTCTCTTCCTTTTTGAAGGCTGATCGGAATTCCATGCTTCGCGATTAGTTGCTTTTGATTATTTTCTAGTTAAGAGCCTGTCCTATGTTTAATTTTCTGTAGGATCAAACTAAAACTTCTATTCGAATATTACCTAGTTCTGTCTCTGTCTCCACACAGTAATCTTAAACGTCTCGTGAATCACGCTGAAGTTTGAACGTTGATGTTTATGCGCATAGCATATATATTTTGTTTTTGAATAGACATGTTCAATGAACTGTACGTATCAGAATGTTAGAGCTGGATTTTCGGTGTATAGCATTGAACTACAAGTTTAGGTGAACTTCAATGCAATTATGTTTTATTTATTCTTGTTGATGAGCATTTGGCATGTATTTGCTGTTGTTTGCATTTACCGTAGTTATTTATTTTTTTTTTTTTTAAAAAAAAAAAAGACAAAATGATTTTGTGGTTAGGAATTTTTATTTTTCTCCCACTCATCTGTCTCAATCAAGGATAATAAGGTTGGACAGGGAGGTTTGAAGTATGTCGAGTGTGAAACAGAACAGGTTTCAGACATTTGAAAATATCTGGATGGTTTTTGGGAGAGTCTGTGTTCATATAGGGATTTTTGTTTTCTTGTGGGGCCGGAGAGAGTTATCATAGTTGTTAGCATCTCTGTTTAGGTTTTTTCATGGCATTGTGGTCTATCATGTCTGACCGTGCCCTTTGAGACCTATTTCTATGAGAATTCAGTAGCATGATTTATACCTTTCTCCCATAATCATTCAATTCTATTTTCCTTTTCAGAAATATATTTCACAAGGCGAAATTATGGCTGGACATAATGAGTCACGTTCATCAGAGAAGAAATCAAGCAACGGAATGAATGATTTACCAACTTTTAATGCTGAGAATATGCAAAGCAACATGAAAGTTATCTATTACAGGTTTGTTTTGACAGAAGATAAGATTAAATGCTTTATAGAGTTCGTCCATAAGGCTAGGGACATCATGTTTGGGTAGTGTTTTTGAGTATGTATGACATTGAATGATTCTATCTGTGGGAAACAGCCACTACAGTGCATGAGATGTATATACAAAGTACTCTTAGAAAGGGGGAAAAGAGGAGAGGGGGAGAGAGAGGGTGGGGGGCTGATTGATAATATTGTCTAAGGTAGTACAAGATTCAAGATTTCATTTGTTTGTCTGTTGTGCAGCCGAACATTCTTGTCCATAATTGGCGGAGTTGTTGCTGGAATTTTGGGGTTCACAGGCTTGAAAGGATTTGTCCTTTACTTCCTTCTCATGGCAGTNGATTGATAATAATGTCTAAGGTAGTACAAGATTCAAGATTTCATTTGTTTGTCTGTTGTGCAGCCGAACATTCTTGTCCATAATTGGCGGAGTTGTTGCTGGAATTTTGGGGTTCACAGGCTTGAAAGGATTTGTCCTTTACTTCCTTCTCATGGCAGTTACTTCACTCGGGCTCATAGCCAAAGCAAAATTTTCAATCCATTCATACTTCGACAGCTGGAACCGGGTGGTACTTGATGGCTTTCTAGGCGGTCTAATGGTAGATTCTTTTTCTTCTTTTGAACTTTTTCATCAGTTAGTCACTTTGTTTTTTCAACACAGTTCGTGTGTGAGATCCTTTTTATCTTTATCATTTTGTTCCTTTTGTTGATTATTGGTCTTATATGTCATAACCACAATAACTTGAGGCATATGGTAGTGCTAGAATCCTTCATTTCATTTTATTGGAATGATCAAAATTGGGTTGCTCTGCAACTTCCTGGTCACTAAGATTGCCATGCCTAGTCAATGAGGTCAAGCATGCTTGTTGCTATCAACTTCTATAAGAATGATTACACAATCTTTAATCTTGACAAAAGCAACAGCTTGTTTTAAGGTTTTGTACCATCAAAATTATAGCATACAGTAGCATAAAGAATGATAAGTTTCATCTGGAGTCAACTGTTATGACATTTCCAACTTGTGGAACACAATATTTAGCATTATTAGGCATCCTTGCCTAATAGTAAACATGAATTGAGTGATCTGATGTTAGACATTTAGACAGTTTGTATGTTTTCAAGCTTACAGTGCAAGCATTTACTCGTATATTTTTCATCATTCTAGCTATTATAGGATAGGGAAATTGTTTTTTTTTTTTCAAATTTATAAAAAGGATTTTGTGTATATTTTTCATCAGTCCAGCTATTATGGGATAAGGAAATTACTTTTTTTCCCCAAAGAAGAATAAGAAGATTTATTGGCTTTTTGAATCATTGACATTGCTTAAAATTTGCCTGTCTCTGCATATATTTCTAGTTTGTGTAGTAAATTTGATTGAAATTTTTTTTCAATATTGGTAAAATATTTGATAAATGTCGAAGAGATGGCAAAGAAGAGGCCTTTGCCTCTGGCCCACAGTTTGTATGATGGGATCAGCATTATATGAAGATTGTATTGTATTTCTCTTTCTCTGAGGTTGCATATCTTCTTTTTCTTTTTTGTTCTTTGTTTGTCTCTGTATGTTTTTTCAGTATTCTAACTACCTTTCTTTTAATTTCTGCAGTCATTTGTGCTGTTCTGGACGTATCCTTCTCATCAATTATAATACTTGGTAAAGCATCACATAAAGTTCTAATTAATTCAACTTCATAAATCAGCCAAACATGGAGTAGCTGTATGCCTAGCACCTAAGAGTAATGGAGTAAGCTTTTTCTAAAAATGGCACTAGAAATTACTCATAAGTGGTTTAAAATTTTAGTTGCTCTTGGGAAGCCAACATGTCCATTCATTTTGTACTATGACTTTCTGGACGCAATGGCATCCTATCAAAACACAACCTGTCAAATATTCTTAACTGCCCTTTTATTTTTATTACTTGTACCCAAACATTTGCTACTAATTACGTTGTGCTTCTTTAACATAATAAAGATTTGCATATGACATTGTTCATATATTCTGAGGGAGAATTACATGCAACGTACCGAGACAAGGCGATTTTGGCTGCTGCTGCTGTTATTGCTGCTATTGGTGCTTGCCAAGGATGTGTTTGCATCATCACATAATCGGATTACTTGACAGATTTCAGTGATCTTTACTTCCCGTTAATTTATGTATCATCTATTATAGCATCTCTCGCATATCTATTGGGGCTGTCAAATTGGTTTCTAGAAGAGAGTATAAATGAAGTTTGCTTTGAGGATTGCAATTTTCCATTTATTTGGCCTGATCTGTAGCATTTATCTTGATATTATTTGTCAACGGAAATATTGCCATTCAGTTGCAGCTTCCTGTGCAAAAACTTCTGTTGACAAGCTCAGCGTTTGGTTAGACGTTGGGAGCTTGTTTGCATGGCAGGTATTATATTTCTTTGTTGCTATCTTGCACAAGTTTGTGCAATCTAATACTTGCAAATAGCACAGCACAAACGTAGGTCAGTATAGGCAACATAATAACAAGTACAACCATCTACTCTTACACTTGCGTTGAGTTCTAAATTTCCAGTAGGGTTTTCTGTTTGCTATATTATTATGTATGGTGGCTTTGCCAACAATTTACTATTGCACTAAGTATGCCAATGGTCTCTTCACTTGCACCTAGAAGGGACCACAGGTTGGGTGAAATAAAAGGCTTAGGGTGATAATTAACTAGTGTTTTTTACTGTTAATCAATGGAGGCATTCTTGAAGCGTGTTTGATGTGTTTTTCGGAAGAGAAATGCTCGTTGAGAGTAAAATGTACATTTACAAATTGTGGTTTTGATTAAATTGTAAAAGGATTTTTCCAGATCAAAATACTGTTGGTAATTTATGCTGTCTTAGAGAAGCAAGTTTTAATACCTTACAAAATTGCTTTTCATGCAAGTGCTCGAAGTAAAAAATAAAATTCATATGCACTAATTTGACATGATGGTGATATTAGTTAGTGGTTGTTTTACAACACTAATAAAATGAGATCATATGATAAAAACCAGGGGCGTCATCCACCACCGTCTCATCTATACGACATAATATCAAAACCTGCAGCTACCCAATTACAGTTATCCTATCATAACTTGATAAACGTCTTCTTTCGATAAAGATTTGGTTTGACAAGCAGATCTTAGCAGTTGCACGGTACTTTCACCTGCGTCTGTACTTGCAGCCATCTATACTATACATGTTTTAATTCTCAAACCTGTAAATTTGATGGGTATTAAAAATATGCAGGAAGAGACAACTATCAAACAATAGAATCTAATTTATTCTATGCGGGATGCATTTCATATTTACTCATACGCACAAGACAAACAATTCAAACGTTAACGCACAGCTTCCCTAACCCCTATGGATTATTACCTCAATATTAGTCGCATACAAATAAATCAAAAACATTATAGAATTTATTTCCAGGGCAAGAATGCAGACAGATATTTTACTAGCGGTATCACACGTGTGCCACCGCCAAATTATGCTCTAACATAATTCAAGACCACGTGCACCTATTGCTTATCTGCATTCATATACATGCATGTATCTAGATGATGTCTATGGATGCATATGTTAACATACAAATATAGTACAGCTTTAGAGTAATAGCACTTACCCACATTTGAGGTATCCTAAGGAACAGAAAGGACAAGGAGTATAAAACAACTGAGATTGTTGATGCTGTAATTATATTGTGTACAAGACGTTTGTCGTCTTTACTGGGTACAAATGCCGTTTTCAGTGTATTTGTCAGCTCGAAGAGCCGATAAGAAATCTGCCAGCCAATAGAATGTTAGAATCAAGAGTAGATCATCTTAAATTTTAGTCTATCAGCATCTTTTACTTACTGCTATATATATGGCAGTGGTGAGCATAAAGTTCAACATTGGATAGTCTGGGATCAGAGAAAGCAACAATTTGGGTTGACCATCTGGAATACCCGACCTGAATTTAATCAAAGATGTGGTAAGAAAACAATTATCATATACAGTAAACAGATGACTACACGCATGCACAAGTGCGCATCTATGCATGCACACATATAGGCACATATATGTATGTAGCTTCTACAAAAATGTGTTTTACCCCCTTCTGATGCTCACTAAGAAATTATTCATGATGCGGTATGCATAGGAATAAATACTGAAAACTGAGTTACAAAAATCCCTCCCACTGCAATGGTAACCATTGGACAGTTTAAATCTTATTCAACTCATTTTAAAAAAGACTTCACAGCAATTTTTTTGCGAATGAAAAAACCCACAACAGTTACAAAATTCAACGACATTGCATATGTCACTTCTTGTAATTATGTAATTTACTGAGTATGGTGTCTCCTGTAATGAGATAAACAACTCCTGACAACTATGATACAGGATACTATGTATGCACAAAAATGAGAGTCAATAATTTGAGGTGCCATTTCTAATGTGACTACATCTACCTGTGTTCCACAGATAAGTAAAGACAGACAAGAATGGATATATTATGTATGCGTAAAGTATATTTCATCAGGTGGCACATCTATAAATGCTGTAAACAAGCAAGCATTCAGAAAATATCTGCTTCAGTGTACATGTGAATGTATCTCTATTGGTGAATGCGGATGATTTTCGTTAGAACATCAGTAAGCGCTATAAACAAGCAAGCGTTTGGAACTTTGGAAGATATCAGCCTGTGTGTACCTTAACCAGATATGGATCTGGGAGATATAGGTTTCCAGTGTAATCTTTCCAAGCCATCTACAGAAATTAAAAGCATCACAAAAGTAGTCCACAAATTAGTAATCCAATACCAAGTATATAAAGTGAACATAATTTCTTTTATAATTTACTTGACAACATGTAGCAATAAATTGACACATTACACATGTAAGCGTCTTGCTCTGCATGCCTGAGGGACAGAGGAAGGGAGAGTGAGGGGGTTGAATAAAAGATTGAACTTGTTTAAAGGCCACTTACGCAAAAAGGGTCAAACTGTAGCTACGGAAACTTTGAGTAACATTTCGCAAGCATATGTAAACCCTGTTAAAGAATAGAACGTCAAATGAATGACCAAAGAAAAGTCTTGAATATCTCAACAACGCAAAAGAACATTGAGGAAATATGGACATACGTTATAGGAATCCACGAGGTATATGGATGCAATTTATTGTAATTAAGCTTGTCCAGCTTGTATATGTACTCATACCAAAAATAACCCATCTACAAATTAATTCAAGTGGTCAGGACAATTGATGAATACAAAAGTTGAAGGTTGTACCATATATAATAACACAGTTAAAATATAATACCAGTGAAGATGTTATCACAACAGCAGTTTTGATCGATATTCTGCGCTTGATTTCTGTTTCCTCCAGTTTCTCCATCCATCTTTCAACCTATAACACATTGTTACAGTCATTACGGTACTCAACTAAAAAAAGACAGTTAACAAGAAAAAAAAAAAGCTAAAAGGCAACCAGAAAATATTCCTACTTCAGATCCACTCAACAAAAGGGATGGAGATAAAAATTAAATTATTTGAATTAGTTGAGGAACATTACATCAGAAACTTACAGTTGGATGATAATAAGCATAAATCATTCCAATTATCCATATGTAGCGATCAAGCCCAGAGCGAAAATGCCATTCGTGCAAGCGGGAAAATTGTGATTTTGAAGGACCAGGATCTGTATAACCTGCAAATTTTAAGAAGAAACACCAGTCAGCATGACCTGCAGTACTTTTAGGTATAAAGTAAACATCTCAATGTTACTAACCGAGCAGGAAAGTTAATGGACTCCAAACCCATTCAAAGACTCCAGGAATCTCCCATACTAGAATAACAACCAAGAAGCAAGCAATGATTTTGACAGCAATGACTGACCCAATCTCGTTGTACTTGTTCAGAATACCAAGGGCCCCATAAACCATAAGAGTGAAAAGAGTGTGCATGGGACAAATGTAGTATAACATGTAACTGTTGTTAAGAACAATACAGCAGAACAACACCAAGAAATTAAGCCGCCACATCATCTGTTTAACCAGAAAAGGAGGGAAAGATATTGCAGTCAGGACAGACCAAATATACAAAGTATGCTTATAGTTCTGGGAGATGGAATACCTGAGCAAACCTTGCTAGGCTAAAATCTTTACGAACATAATAATATGAGAAGTTCCCAAATCCAGTCATCCAGACATATGCAGCAATGAACAGACGAATAGCATTATAGATTTCAGTTGCAGCAAAGTAATGGTACATCAAAAACAAAACCTGGAACAGAGAAACTGTGAGAAGAAAAATACCAGATTTCAAATGGTAGCAATGCGGAAGCAATAACATCAAGAATTTAATAATCTTAACATGCACCATAAGAGGTTGAATAATCACATCAGACAAAATAGTTCAAATGAGACTTGAATTGTGATTACGTTTATATCAAATGCATTCATGCTGGATTTTAACTTGAATGATCCAGGAGTTTCAAGTCACAGGTTTTCCATTGTAAAATTATAGAGAATACTTAGATACACCATTTGAAGATAAGACCTACCTGCATCCAGCCTTTCCATTCTTCAGTCTGGTGCCTATTCAAATAAAGTATGGATTTCCCAGAGAATGGTGACTTGTCATGATGTATTGTAAAAGAAGTCATTGCCGAAACTATGATGAGAAGGAAATAGAGAAATAAGAAGAGATCCCTATTGTAACTCTGCAGAAACAGATAATGATCACCGAAAAATATCAGTAATGGATAGTAGGTAAATGACAAAACAAACAATACTGAATGCCAATGAGATTTTACTTAATCTGCCATTAATTTTTACAGTACAAACATGGAATTTTATCATTGGTCACCATTTGCAAATGTTCTATGTGGAGTATGACAAAAGATCATAAAGTTCCTCAACCATAATGAATATTTAGGAAGCATTATCATAAAAATGCTAATAAAGGCTTCAATCTTTTTCTTACTCAGTTAAATAAAGGAAAATCATGGAAGGGTCAGTGGGTACACTGATGACAGAAAAACATATAAAAGCTTCTAGAAAACAATTATGGTGAAACACTATTTGAGGATAACGAACAGGATCAAGCTAAAGAGACACACAAACAAGCTGCAATATGTTGCATCCGGAAGAGTCTCTCCAATCACAAAAGCAAAGAGCACCAAGCAAAAGCAATAAGCACTGGTATACAACGGAGGCAACAAATTATGGTTACCTTTTTCGATGATCCAAAGAAATCTGTGCGATCACACAAATAATAGTAAGCTAAAAGGATTCCGAATTCGGATCTGTAACAAGAGAAAGAGTTACGAAATAGAAGTCGATAATTTGATTGGCTTACAGAATTTTATTTCTTAAATCAAATAATTCACTTACATTGCTCTAAGTGTCAAACGGTTTTCAATCAAGAAATATTCATCCATCAAAAGGAATCTGAAGAAATAAATAAAAAGGCCAAAGTACGTAAGTCTTTTTTACCCATAACTTAAGAAAATAAGAACCAGAGGAGCATGTTTACAAACCTGATGATTGGGGATGAGCCAGTTAAGCTTCGAGCTTTTGGGGAGGCTGACTGTAGAGTTCCCCCCTCTATTAAAACTGCTCTATCTTCTTCTTTGACAGCATCATTGCCCATTTCAACCAAATTAACGTCTGAATGCCTACTAATAGGATCAAATAATTTCCATGAGGAACACTAGTCACAAGTTCTTGATTTTTCCTGAACTAACACTTCTAGCTGATCATCTAAGAAATTTTTTTCTCTTCAAAAAGACTTGCTAGACATTGAAAACAGATAAACTTTGAGATTGTTTGGTGTAATGCTGCTACTTAGCAAATTTTTATAATGTGAAAAATTCAACTCTAGTTATGGTATTAAAAAAATCAATTGCAGATGTACGAAACGTACAAGTGCATTGTGGCAAACATTACAAATCATACGGCTCTTAATCATATTGAAGTCATAGCCAAGTGCTCTAATTCTACTCAGTATAGCAACTCTCTCAAGAAACGAAACAGAAAAGTCAGTAGTAGCAGACGCTAAATTCCTCGTGAAATGTGAAAATTCCACCTGCAGGTGCAACTAAAGTTTACGCGGAAAAGGAGTAATAAATCAAACTCACACTTTCGAAGAGATTGAATTCTCCCGATACTCCAATATCTCTGAATAAATCCATGCCGCAATGACTGGAATGATTCCGAGCAAGAACGAAACCTGCAAGCAATAGACACAGATAACTAGCTTATGACACTAACCAAAACACAAACACATCGAAATCCACTGCTGTGAAGCTTCAAATCAAGCACTACTAAGTAACCACCGCTGAAATACACAAACCAGTGCAAGATCTAAGAGCAGAAGAAGCTCGAACACGTACCTGACCAGGAGTTACAGGACCGAATATCACCATTTTGAGAACACCGAAGAGACAGAAGAATCAGAGCTCTGATACACCAGAATTCAGAGAAATTGAAGCAGGAAATGCAGGAGCATTGCAGAGGAAGTGTAATCGGAAACCAGATCTGGTTGTGAAGGAGGAGGAAGAAGAAGGAGAAGGCCTAGATTCGCTGAGAATCTATAGTGGCGATAATGAGATAAGCAAATGGTTCGTGACAATACAGAGTGAGAAAAGTGTCGGAGAAGGTGAAAGACGAGTGCCGAGCAGAGCAAGACGTAAAATGTAAATGCGATGCCAAGAGTTTAGTCGTTGAGAGAGATCCTCTTCCTATTTTTTATTATTATTTTTATATCACTTTCTCATTGAAAATGTCATTCCCTCCGACAATTAAATTCTTAACTACATAAGAAAATCAGCTTCATAATTCATTAATCTGGTGGCAGGTCGGTAGATCTAACCCAATAAATGTTTTTGTTTTCCAATGTCAATTTAAAAAAAAAAAAAAAACTATTTGCTTTTTATACGAGCAATAGAGTTCATCCTTGAAGAGGATTTTGACTTCTTTGTTGTAATATAACACATACAACATACACGAATTTCAATCACATCACTATAATTTAATTAAAAAATTTATTTATACACTTTAAATTTATATCATTTTATATATTATGTGCTTCAATTTAATTTACATTTTTAAACCATTTTTTAAATAGCATAAAATTTAAAGTGTACAAAATGATATAAATTTAAGGTGTTTCATGATTGTATGAATAACGTTTCTCAATTTAATTTATTTATCTAAATTCAGGTTTCTTGTTTTGCAAGTTGTTCAATTTCATTCCAGTTTTTTCCTAAATAATTGGTTATGTGGACAGACATCAAGTCATTAAGGTTCTGAAGCTATTTGTCATTATATCTTTTCTCATTCTTTTTATATCAATGCCAATATACATTCACTAATAATTAATCAAGAAAGAGTTTGTGTAATGCAATACCATTAACTTCCATTCTTGGTTAGCAGATAATACGTTTAGCATTTTGGTTTCATTTTTTTTTTTTTATAGTTATAAGTAATACCAATGAGTTTATATGAAATTGATATTAAATTAAATTGAGCATTCAGTGAACGCGGTCATGCTACTTTCACATAATAGACTTGATGAAAGAATAAATCGGCATTATGAAAAACAAAACTAAGCATATCTCAGTAAATGATATTTATTTATATATGCCTATCAAAAGAATGAAGGATATTACTACTTCTACATTATATTTTAATATTATAACGACAATGAGTTAGCATTATGTGTGAAAAAATGAAAAGTATAAGCTCATTGCGATTGATTCCAATGTTGTACCACTTGTTTAGACCAATAGGATTTGGAAACTAGAATTTGAAAAACACCAGTGAATGTCAAAGAGACGAGGATGTTGAGGAAGCACAATCTGGTTAAAGAACGTAATTCACCAGCACAAAGGAATTCTATTTCACCACTATCAATTTCCAACTATGATAAAACCTTCTGCAAGGCCAATTAAGATCCCAACTGGCTAGGGATTGGAGAAGTTAGACCATTGTGGGAAAGATTCACACAGCACATAACATAATTAACTCTTAAAATCCTAAATTTAAATTTCCTTTTTTCATATTCTTAATTTAAAAAAGAGTAAAATCCATTTTTAGTCATTGAAAAATGCAACTACTAACAAATTCGTTCTCCAAAATTTTTTTGTGACAAATTGGTCATTGAATTATTATTCCGTATGACAAATTAGTCATCCGGTACTTTAATGAGAAAAGTTTTAGACTCCTGCAAATCTCTTTCCTAAATTTCTTTTATTGATCTTGCCTAGCTATGTTTAAGTCATATTTTTTTTTCATTTTAAGTGCTCATTTTCTTTTCATTGATCTTGCCTACTGGAGGACTAATTTGTCAACGGAATAATAATTCAATGACCAATTTGTCACCAAAAATTTTTGAAAGACAAATTTGTCGATAACTATATTTTTTAAAGACTAAAAAAGGGTTTTACTCTTTAAAAAAATATTTAACTCTACTGGTGACAGTGAAACAGCCAAGAGGAGAGAGAGAGAGAGTTGAATCGGAAAGAATTGGACTGGTGACACCTATGTCCAGATGGAAAGCACACTCCAATAACGCTAGTGAATAAAATTGGAAGAGCCACCGACACTACTGTTCCCTTCTTAATCTTATGATCCATTAATTCAACACCCATAGCAATCTCCAAAAGTCAAGATCACCGCAGAACAAATTATGAATTTTCTTCGTTAACTGATTGTTATTTGGTTCATTTTAGGCATAAAGGTATTTTTATGTTTTTTTTTTTATATATATTAACAAACCCACTCCCCTGCTCTTGGAAATTCATATATAGGAATTAACCTCTTTTTATTAAGTTATTGGAATATGGCTTAATAATTTCCCTGATCTATTTATGCCGAAAATAGAGATGGTCTTTGTTACAGGTTTCCCCTTATATACAAAAAAGGATAAACATTATGTTTTTGCTGAAACAAGAATAAAAATTTACCAAAAAAATGTAAGAATAAAAAGAAAATCATTACCTGTATACATGTGCTTACTGACCCAAGAGGCCCAAAACATGTACAACATACTAGTTGAATAATGTTTACTAGTTGGGCCAGGCCCATACTGTAGTGCAAGGAATGGCGACGCAAAAGGACCCAATAGCAGCCATTCCTTTTAAAACTATTCCAATATCATATCGGCCGGAGCCCACATCTCATATCAGATATTAAACTGATGGGAACACACGCACGATCATAACATAATTACATAACTGAGAGGCCTCATAGAGAGAGAGAGATATATATATATATATATATGAAAGTTGACTCTTTTTATAGGAACCACTGCCTGCGCTGTCTTAATTAATGTATCCAACGTATAGGCGGAGAACGGCAAACATTTGCAGGGGCAGTACTTGAGAAGTTATAGCATTGATACCTTTACCTTTGGCAGCATTAGCACAAAAAGAAAATATAATAAAATAAAACAAAAATTACTTTTTGCCTATATTTTTGTTCAAAAGAGAAAAGGGAGAGAATTATTCAAAATTTCTAAAACAAAACTATAAAGCGCCTAAAAAATAAATTTTCAATTAAGTGTTTGTATACTATCAGGATTAAAATGCCTCTTAATGTGTGTATTTTACTCATATATATATATATATAGTTATTATGTTTAAATATAAATAAAATAATTATATATATAAATTAAATAACTGTATAACATTAAAAAATATTTTAATTATTTACACAAAATGGTCCAAGTAAGTTATCTTTAGCACTTTTTGATTTTATTTTTTAAAATTTTAGAATATTAGAGAAATACACTCAAGAAAAAACGCACCTATTGTAACTTCCTTACCAAAAATAAGAAAAAAAATAATATATATATATATATATAATTTAATTATCTTTGTGCCCCTTCTATCTCCCACGGTTTGTAATGTTTCAAATGCGAAGTATAGAACCAGTTTACAAGTCTGAAGAACCTTTTGCATAAATCATATAAACCCGTAAAACAAAACCACGGGTTTAATTATAGGTTGTAGCAGCCTAGCAGGCACTCGGAAGACGTTCCATTTCCCTTTTTCTCCCTGAATTATTCCCTTTCCAAACATATATTCCTTTTTCGTTTGAGCTAGGGTTCTTTTTCTTAATTATTTTTTAACTTATTGATCCGGGTTTAGTTCCCAATTTAGTTAGTTACTTTAGGTTTATGCATTCCCCTTTATTGTGGTAGGTAATAAGGTAAAGCAAACCAAGCACAAAGGAACTACAACTAAGGCCAGAGCCTCCTCTGGCTAAATCCTGTATCAATCAATACTTTTCCAAAATTTAGCAAAGGAAGGCAACATAACCGATTGAAATATCTCCATGCATATTAGACCCCTATATCACCATCATCATCGCAAAGAAACAAAAACAAAAACAAAAAATGAGTGAATTCACATCTGGGGTCCTCAAAAGTCGAACGAAACATAGTCTCGTCGATCAGGCATTCACAAGCACTGTAGACTGGAAACTCCATCAACATGTAACAAAAATACAGAGAAATAATGATTGTAAGATGAACAAACATTATATAGAATCATGAGAGATCTACCAACAATTCAAGGGTATCAGAAACAGCAGTGCACAAGGACCCTATATTAAAACCTACAACGGACCAAATGAAAGATTTCAAAAAGTTCACAAAATTTAGTTCTAACACAAATTTTGAGCAACCCTTTAAAAGAAGTCCATTGACTATGCACCCAACAGATGAAACTGGAAAATCCTAACAATGCTGCACCATAATAATACAGAAGACTAAGAAAATATTCCATGAAACTTCCTATCCTTTCTATGAAGAGATGTGTTTGAAGGACAGAGACCATGAAATTGACCTATATTTGTTGTTAAGTCCTCAAATCAAGAAGGGACTCAACTCTATCTTTTTGAGGGTCTCTCATCATCTTCTCCCCCATCATCGTCATCATCATTTGAATCATCTTTATCTGATCTCTTCCTCTTTGATGGAACACCAGCTTTCTCACCATCCTCATCTTCATCGTCACCATCTTCCTCCTCACCATTCTCCTCTGGTTCAAAATCACTAGATGCTTCCTCATCCTCAGCAGCACCTACAGGGCGCACAAGGTACTCTGTTCCCAAGTCCTCCTAAAAGTTTTATGTGTCAGAGTAGTCTAAATGAAGGAAGACAGAGCAAAATAGATTTAAGTTGAAATGAGATTGTCTAAATGACACTGCCCACTAAAAGATTATGCATTAGGGTCAATGAGTGAGTCATGATTATAGGAAAAGAAAAAGTTTAAAACGCATCCTATTTGCATGATTCTCAACGCCCAGAATAAAATGACTGAATATTCAAGCAATCCAAACTATAATTAGGTAAGATCCAGTCTACTAAGTAAATGCATTAGTTTCAAGCGGACATGCTTTTCTGAATTGTAATCATCAACTAGACAATAAGAATCATTGTGTCCAAATACCTTGTCAATTTTCATTCCTTAACAATAAGAATCATCAATGATGCTACTATAAAAGATGAAACCATGAGCAAAACGAGTTACACAGGTATGTTAAAAAGCCTCAAGATATAAATTAAGAATTAAATTATTGACCAAAAGCAAAACGAGTCAGATGAGCTGAGTCATAAACTCAAAATCCTAATAATTAGGGAAACGGACATGGTAGATAGAGCATTAAGTCCTTCCCATCACATCAAAAAGGGCAAACGAATGTACAGTGTCATATTTCCAGTAACTTTTCAGAACAATTTTTCCTACAACCATGAACCATCTTCTCGTAAAAGTCAAGCAGTGCTACAAAGACTTGAGTAATTACACAAGAACAGGCTAAAATCAAATTCCTAGCTTAGCATAGATATGAGCATAAATTATCAGGTACCGGAAAATTAAAATAACTAAGCAAAAAAGCAATTAAGCGTAAAGAAAGCTAAACGAAACAAACTTAAGTGATGAAAATTACTGCATAATCCAGATTTGTGAAGCCTTTCTAAATTTTAACTACTTCAGAAGACTATGAAGAAATATTTATGCCAATTACCTCTTCCTCGCCCTCCTCATCGTCGTCGTCGTCATCGTCGTCGTCATCGCCGGCATCACCGCCGCGCTCGCCGCCCGCTCCTTCCTCGTCGTCGTCCTCATCGTCCTCGTCTCCGCCCGGAGCATCTTCGTTATCCTCATCTTCATCGTCCTCGTCATCTTCATCACTATCGTCGTCTTCGTCGTCGTCGTCGTCATCCTCGTTGTCTTCTCCGTCTTCAACTTCGTCCTCGGAGTCATATTCGTCCTCTTCTTCCTTCAAAACCGTAACTTCGTTTTCCTCCACATGCTCCTTCAATTCCTTTGCAGCCTTCATCTTCAAATGAAGAATTCACAACAATCTTCTCGAGAAAATTCCTTATTTTCAAGGAAGAAAAATTAATCGAAAATTGAGTACGGGAGAATGGAGGAGACAGGGAAGAAACCAGCTTCTTCCTTCGTTCCACCAGTTGCTCTGCAACACTGATCTCAACCGTTGAAACACGCATTCACGCGAATCGTTGACGTGGCAGTACATCGAACGGTCCTCGTGAAAGTTTTTGTATTTCAGTACGATAGTCTAATTGCGCCTTGCGGCGGTAGGTACTCCCATTTTCACAGGAACGTGTGTATCACGTGCACGTGGTATGAGCGTATCTAGAGTTAGGGTTTTCTCTCCAGAAACTTCGATTCGACAGGAAGCCCACTCTCCGCGCAATTCCCTTTTTTTTTTTTTTTTTTTTTTTTTTTTTTTTTTTTTTTTTTTTTTTTTTTTTTTTTTTTTTTTTTTTTTTTTTTTTTTTTTTTTNATACAGATTTATTTTTCATTCTCAAAAAACATTGAGTGTGTTTGATTTTATTTTTATTTTTAAAAATTATTCTATAAAACAAAAGTATAAAAAAATCAGTTTAATAAACTGTTTTAAAAATTTATTTAGAGAATTGTTTATAATTACTATTGTGCAATTAATAAAAATAACATGTTATCCGCCTTTTACTTGTTTTGAAAACAAAAACAATCATCTCTTGTTTTTATTTTCTTGTTTTTAGAACAATTTTTTAAAAATAAGTTTTCAAAACATGTAAACAAAAACAACTCTATCAAACAATTTTTTTGTTTTATTTAAAAAAAAACAAAAAACAGTTTTTAAAAATTAAAATAAAAAAGACCCATCATTTTTTATAATTTTGTTCTTGAGAATGTGGTTCTTAAGAATGTTACAATTTATGTTTGGTTGACCTTAAATATTTCTAGGAATGTGAGACAATATTTATTATCCTTATGTTTGGAACAAATATTACTTTTCTATAAATATTTATTATTTTTACAAAAGTACCCATAATTTTAGTTTTAGAAAAATAGTTTTTGCATTTATACTTTGGCTAATTATTTGGATTTACTGGTACATGTTATGATTTGGTTACTTTGATGTTTTGTATTGGACATAGCAGAATAATTTCTCTTATCACTGTCATTATCACTAATGTATGTGTGAGTTAATTTTTTTTAGATTTGAAGAGAATTAATTGGGCAAAATCTTAGAATCAATTCTGAAAAAAGAAAAATAATTACTGTTGTCTTTCTTTTTCTTTGTCTACTGGTTCATGACCCAACATTTTTTTTTCTGATATATATTTGGATCCAAAAAACTTAATGCACTGTCAAAAATAACTTTCAATTTTGGGATTATTTACTTTTTTTATTTGTTTGTTTTTTATTTAATTTTGTTTTATTTGTTTGTTTTAATTTTGATATTATTACAATTATGTCATTAATAAAAAATATATATGTCTTTTTATGTCTAATAAACTTTTTTATGGCATGAAAATCTAAGAATCTCACCTCCTTTTATGAAATCTTTTTTTATGGAAAACTTATCTTAAAACTGTTCTCATAAATCTTATTTGCCTGAAAATATATTTTTAAAATCTTGGACCAAATATGAGAATCATAATTCTTAAAATTATGATTCTCAATAAACTAAAAAAAAATTATGTACCAAACCCTTAATCTATTAATGTTGTCTTTTTCAGTTTTTTAACTTTTTTATATTATTTTCTGGTTCAAATTTCGGAACTCAGGTTTTTGTTTTTGGGTTCTTATTTCTTAATATGGCTAGGCTGAGGCGAATTATCGTTGACGACACCAGATTCTATAGGTGTTTGTATTTTGAACAGTTCAGCCCATGGCATTGAGCTGGCCCTAGCCAACCTCGAAAATATTAACCCATTAACAAACCATGCCCGTTACAGGACCAATCACACTCATCCAGCCCAAGGTCCTCCCATAAAAAACTCTCATTCAGGTTCAAAAACAGATACTTTTAACAAGTACTACCCAATAATAAGTACGAGATTCTATAGTATTACATAAGTGTGTTATACCATATTAACGTAATAAATATCTATTATTAAGACATAATTTTTATATTTTATTAAAAATAAAATATATTTTATCTTTCTCTTGAGTAAACTTGAAAATTATTGATTTTAGATTATCAACTATATATGTCACATGGTGAATGTTTTCATGTAGTATGATATATAACATCCATACCAAAAATATCTAAGAAATCTCTCAATAAACATTTTTTAATAGAGCATTCTAACAATTAAGTTTTAGATATTTTATAATAAAAACCTTATTATCAAATTTAATGACAAACATATAAAATTAAATTTATGATATCCCCTCTTATACACAAAAGATAATAAAAATGTAATTTAAAAATAAATATATATATATAACATTATTAGTATCAAATGATATGTGATCAAATAGTATTGAGATCATCTTAAAAGTTTATAGGTTTAGTGTTGGAATCTAGAGTTATAGTTACAAATATAAATATATTAAAAGAGGGAGAGAGAGATTGTAATCAACTTCTTACCGTTTGAGTTCAACAAAAAAAAAAAAAAAAGCTTCTTGCCGTTTGAGTTGGCAGCCTTTCAATGACCACATGTCCATTCTAATGAACCGTAAAGAAATCCATTAAAATCCTTCAATTGAAATAATTCAATTTCACATAACCCATAATTCCATTTAAAATCAGGTCTAATCTTAATATTTAGATATAATCAAACTTATTAAATATAGAGCAAGTTATCTCTGTTTTAAAGATATTGTTATCAAAGTACTCATAAATGTAATTTTATANTTCACGAAGCACTTTGAGACTTTCATTTTATAAATGAAAAATTTTGAACACAAAACCTTTAATCTCATATTTTACGGCTTCATTTTTTACACGAATCCTTTTTTTTATATGATTTTTTACACAAACTCTTAAATCTTAATACTTGAGCACGTTTAATAATGCTCTCACTTAAAAATTGTTTCAAATAACTTACTAGGATGATTTTCATGTCAATGTTACTTTTTTTAATTTTTTTTTTTTTTATGTTAACAATGTCACTCTTTTTCACTTAACAACAAATGCTACTTGTACATTTTCTTGCATATCTCTTGTTTGTACCATTGATTCAATAACATAACCGTTTTTAATAGTACTTCACTGGATTTTTATTTATTTGTCATAAAAGCTTTATTCGGAAAAAAAAAAAAGGGCATATGATTATCCAGTGAGGGGAAGAGATCCAATCATGTTAACTTGAGTCATGTTGCTTAGATCTAAGCCATCTATTCCATTTAAGCTCATTTCAACCATTAAAACACATTAATATTTAATGGTTGAAATGAACTTTAATGAAATAGACGGCTCAGATCTGAGCAACATGACTCAAGTGACATGATCGGATCCAAATCCACGAGGGAGAGAGAACTAGCGTGGAGCGAAAGTTCCTTTACCCACTCGTCATCAAGTCAAGTTGGGGTAAGTGGTAACCTCATGTGATATTTTTAATTAGCAGGCCAGTTAAGTAATTGACAAAGTGATTAGCAAGAAAAATTGGTGAGAATTAGGAAAATCCCTGTATCAATCAATCCTCGCTGGAACACGTGTAATTCCTACTGGATTTTATCCCCACTCTCCCAACTTCTTACATACACGAAACCCCAAAGCAACATCCAGAACCAGAACACATCATCTATAAAACCAAATTATATTGTCAGATCCCAGTTTTACGGAATCCACAAAAAAAAAAATTTCTAGAAAGAAGCGTCAATCATTGTGACGAAGAAGACAAGGTTGAAGGATAGGCATGTGCTCCCGATGGTGGTGGTGGTACACGGCGTACTTTCGGTGGCCGGAGTTCGATTTCTCTATGCCGTCGTGGTCGGCTTTTGACCTCTGGCATTGGACTACCGGTTGGATCTTCGATAGTCTGCGATGGTTGAATTTCTCCCTGGTCGACGACGTGGTTTGGGCTTTTGTGATGTTTTTGGAGGCCATAGCATTGGTCGCCATGCTTGTCTACTTTTTCCTGTGCTGTGGCTGTACTCTCTAATTTTCTCTTTTTTTCTTTTTCCTTTTAATTTTTTTATACAGGTATTTCACGATTCATGAATCTGTAGATATGCGTATATTATAATAGCTATAATTAGTTAATTAATTATAAAATCTCCGATGTATTCTTGATCTGCAATGTGTCGGAAATCGAAGCGTGTTGTGGTTCATTTTTTATTTCCGAATAATCCATTGTTAGTTTCTTCTTTTGGCCTTTTCCTTTTGGGATTACATTTTCAGTTTTGCCAGATAATTGCAGAGATTAAGCTATAAATAGTAGCCATTGGGAAAAGGAGAAGAGACAAAATGAATTGCTGTTCTTTTACTTGTCTAATTTCCAATGCACATTTCTTTGTTTGAATCATCAACGCCTGATACCTTCTCTAATCATCTTATCTGCAAGTAGTCAAATATTGAATAACTGAATAGGGGGTCTTATCTCTTACGTATATTTGATATTAGTCAAAACATAGAGAGCATTTTTTAATTTAATTATAGACATGGTTTTGAAAAATTTACTCTTGTCCACTTGTAGTGTGACTCGTTTCTCTCTAAATTAATTAAAAAATGATCAGAAGTACACAACAAAAAGTAGGTATTTTGAATATATATATATATATATATATAAGGCTAATAAAGAATATAATATAAAAAAAAAGAATAAAAATGTAAGAAGGCAAAATGAATGTGGTTTGCTTAAAGAGTAAAAAAAAAATCTTTTTAATTACCGTAAAATCACTTAGGTTATTGAAATATATTTTTTACTACTTTAGTCTCTAAAAATTTATAATTCAATTGAAATAATTGTTTTTTAGGATTCAAAGGATAATAAAAAAGAATAATTTTGATTGAGTTTTTAAAATTTTGATAGCTTAAGTGATAAAAAAAATTATCGTTGTATTTTTTAAGGACTAAAAAACTTTTTACTCTTACTTAAATATAAATGTGTAACAAATCTATTTTTTTTTTTTGATTATATTACAACTTACAAATAATAATAGGTTTTCGTGAGTTACATTAGTAATTTAGAGTGCGCAATTTTAATTGGAGGAGGGGCATGAGAGCTTTGAAACTTGTCTCAGAATCGAAATTGTTGGATAATAAACTCTTTCAAATTTATCTCATATTTCACAATAATTTTTTGAGAAAAGTCTAATTTATCTTCTTTTAGTTACACTTTATCCCCAAAACTTTAAAACTTTACAAGAGACCCTATTAACTTTCAAAATGTGAGAAAAACCCCATTTTGTGGATGACTATCCAAAATTTGACAAAAAAATCACGTGTGAAGTACGTAATGTTCATTAACCCCAAAATTCTTCTAATTAAGTGTATTAATTTTGAAATTTTTGAATGAATTGGGTTATTAATGATATTACATGCATTGCATGTGGTGTTTTTCATTTATTTTTGGATCTGTCTATGACTGGGGGTCTTCTGCACATTTTAAAAATTAATGAAGATCTCTTATAATATTTTAAAATTGTAGAGATAAAGTATAATTGATCCTAAGTTGACAGAGGTAAATAGACTTTTTATTATTATTATTTGTTGTTATAAATAATGCATTAAAGAAAGAGGAGAAAATATATGATAATACTTATAATCTTTGACATCAATCATGAAAAACAAAGGTCATTGGCTCTCTTTAAGCTATGTTTAAGCACCCTTGTAACTGCCACTTTGGTTGCTACCGCATCATGTTAATAATGGCTGGTGTGCTTCAAGGGATTCCATTTACTAGCTAAAGTGGTTTACAAGTACGTATTGTATTATTTTTAGATTGTTTGTTCTTTTGCTAAACTTCTAGACTGTTTGATTGTTTCAACTAACTAACCCAAAATTGGCTTGAACCAAGTAACCCAAAATTGATGGCCTAAAAAGTGAACCAAATTTTGCACTAATAGCCACTAAAAAAGAATCTAACCCAAAATTATATAGTATATTTTAGCAGAAAAGACGAAAATTAGAAAACTCACTAGGTGATTATGAATTATCCATATTCATAAATTTAGAACTGTCTAGAATTGAAGTGTGGTAATTACGGCCAAAAAATATTGTCCACTGAGGAAAAAACAGAAATTCCACTATTTGGGAAATCCGTGGCAGTGGCATTACTGACGCGTATTAGAATCCGACACTGGCTTCCAGAACTTTGCCGCGTGTCCGATTCTGCAAAAGTACGACCACACAGGACGTGGTACACCTTCTTTCCCAAAACGAGTGTCTTCACTCCTCCCCATCATAGACCGTTGCAAGAATACGAGTTGATAAACGCACAGCAGCTGCAGAAGAGAAGAAAAGAGGAAGACTGAGAAGTCAGACGAGAGAAGTTTTCTAATTTTGGAAGGCTAATTTTGATTCGCGGGGTTTCTCAACAGAAAACCATTGAAAACTTGGTGTTTTTGTTTTTAGGAGGTGGTGGTCAACGGGAGCCACCGGAATTTACTTTTCTTGAATTATCTTGTCTCAGGCATTTTTTGTTTACCCTATTGGGTTTTGGTGGGTTTATTATTTGTATGGAAGCAGCGCATGCTTACCCATCTCGAAGTGCCTTCGTTTTCGTTCCTCCTAACGGGTTTCTTGTTTATCCTCGAGCTGGCAATCCCAATATTCCCTTCGTGCCTCCCCCATTTTCGGTCATTGACCCGTCTGTGCCACCACCATCACCCTCTGGGGTGCTGGTCCCCTTCAATCCACCTATTGGTGCTGTGAATCCAGCTCTGCTTAGCAAAATCGGCGAGGAAAGGTCGATGTCTTTGCTTCAGGTTTCTTTTTCTTTTTTGGGTCAATTTTTTTTCTTGGTGGGTTTAGACCATTCTCACCCTTTTGGCTATGATCATGCCTGTTTTTGGGTTTTGCCTGGGTTTGTCAATCTTCCTTTGAACATTCCCTTTTCTTTGTGGGTTTTGGGATTAATGCATTTGGGTTCAACCACTGCAGTTCATGGCTGATGAAGGACTTGTTCCATCGCCGGAGGAAGAGGAGAAACGAAAAAATGCAATTCAGAAGCTTAAACAGGTTTTCATGTATAACAAATCATTATACTTAGTCTCGTTCTCATGCGCATTCTACTTTTTACTTAATTTCTTGTGATTTCCATTTTAAATGTTAGGTTGTTTTGCCGATCTTGCTGAAGCATCTGTCTCATTTAAACTTATCAGATAGCATTATTTCTTTTTCTTCCCTGCTAATGTTCCTTCTTATTTGTTCATTTAGTTGTGGTTTGGATGTATTCAACTTGATGTGTTGGAAATTTGTTTGTCTTAGATACATACATTCTCTTGACAATCATACCTTGGCCTTGTTTAGGTCTTTGAAAACAATCGTTTTCAAAAGGTCTTCTTTTCTTCTGTGCATCTTCTTGAGTTGCATTGAAGCCCTTGGAGTGGATGCAATATGGTGAATTAATGATTCCAATCTGTTTCCTAAAAGAAATAGGGCTACATTGTTAAATTAAAATTCCTTGATATCATCACATGTCTGAAAATTGTTTGTAAGTTGTATGACAATATTGTCATGACTTGAACAGGGTTTGTGGTAAAATTGATACTTTTGCATGTTATATGTATGTGCATGTAAATATAACAGGGTTTAGGAATATTTGTTTATGTACTATGTGGTACGGTGTTGATGGGGTTGCTACTTGCTATTCAATTAGCAACCCTGCACTTCCATTATATCGTTTCATTTACAATACTATGTAATTGATGATTGAAAATTACTATGTAGATAGTTTCATCGTGGATCAAGAAGGTTGCATGGCAACGTAGACTTCCAAAGCACCAGATTGCTGTTACTTCTGCCACCATATTGACTTATGGATCTTATGGTCTTGGAGTAAGTGCTTCCCATTTCAGTTCTTTTCATATTATTATGCTGATGCTATTGAATAAATTATATCTTATGATCTTGAGGGAAAAGTAGGGAAAAATTGCAGTTTGGATCTGTTTGGTATCATATTATCACTCTTAATTTCTTTCTTCAATTTCCATGATTGTTTACAAAAAATGTTATGGTTATCCTTTTTCAAGGTTATTAGAATAAGTAATGATACAGATTCTTGCATGTATACACTAGTAAACTAGTAAAGCAGATGTGTACATGATCATTTAAGAGACTGCCGAATATTCCGGCTGTAGGAACGGAGGCAATAAATAGTTTCTTTAATCAGTGCTGAACATTTGAGCCATTTAAGATGAATGCAGAACTAGGATGGTAGAGACATATTGATATAGAAATTCATTCAGTGAAATTCAAGCAGACATGGTTTTATTTACAAAAATGTTTGCTATGGTAAGTGATATTTTAGGATGGAATATTAAGTACTATCTAAGAAAGGTAGAAAATTGAAGTAATCAAAGGAACTCTAGGTTAAATGCCTTAGAGTATCGCTGATCTAAAATGATTTTCACAACAGTGAAATTGTCCCTTCATTGACTTGTAAAAACCTTAAATAGAAGGCCTCTAATAATCCCAGCATCCTAGTCATCCAATGCTTGACATTAATTAATTTTTGGCCAGGCTAGTCCTTTAAATGGTCACTTGCTAGTCACGAGACTTTTTTTTAATTGAATTGGAACAGAATTATTGGGTGTTGCTTAAAATAAGACACAAGATAACACAAAATAAGAAGCAAACATTTAACTACAAATGGGCTAATCTAATGCTTTAACTTCAATGGGTGCTCCTGCATCAGTATGATTACTCTGAATTTCATTAGAAAGACCATCAATAGTACAAGTGACTGATAGATCCTTATAACTTAAAAATGATTTGTGCAGTACTCATTATATGATAGCAAATTGCTTTGTCTTGTCTGCCCAAAGCGTATGCTTTCCCTTAGTTAATGCTCTAGTAGATTATTTTTGAGATACTATGTAAAGTAAAAAGATTAAAAATATTTACCTTCAATTAATACTTGTATTTCAATTACTAGCTTTTGGCTTTTCAACATGTTAGGAGGCCTAAAATCTTGTTTTTGCTTCTAAACTTTTAAATATGTTCAGGTTCACAGTCCTGAGTCTGACATTGATGCTTTGTGTGTCGGTCCTTTCTTTGCCTCCATCACAGTAAGTTTATTGTATTTCTCTACTTATTAATAATTTTTTTTTGGGTATCGTAGTAACTGTTTTGATTATTATTGGAATATGATCTATGCAGGAGGACTTTTTTGTTGTTCTGCACAACATGCTTAAAAGGAGACCTGAAGTATCAGAGATTCACTGTGTCAAGAGTGCAAAAGTCCCACTTATGCGGTTTAAATTTGATGGAATTTCCATTGATCTTCCATATGCACGACTTAAAGTATTATATGTTCCTGAGGTGAGAATAAAGATCACTTTGTAGTAATGAAGTCTGAGATTTTATTAATGTAATATTTGCAGCTACTGCATATGTGAAGACTTTTAAAATTTGTTAATATCCATGCTAAAATTTCCTCCTAATTGTGTGATTGGCTCTTTTTAAGTACTGCATTGGTGTTCATCTAAGCTCCATAACACTGTTTTACTTTTGATATTCTTTGGACTTGATTTGTTTTATCAACATTTGTTTCAACAATGCTATTAATTACCTGTAAATATTGAATTGCTGCTACAGAATGTTGACATACTAAACCCGTTCTTCATGAGGAATATTGATGATACCAGCTGGAAAAGCTTGTCTGGTGTACGTGCAAATAAACGTATTCTTCAGCTTATTCCGAATGTAGAGGTATAATTCATGAGTCCTTTTTTCATTTAATTTATATTTATAAAATATTGGTACAATTGTCTGCATATTGCAGAAAAAGAAAATTATGAAAAAAAAATTTCTGATCTCTTATAGTTTAATTTTAGATTTATCTGGGATATTATGTGAGGTAGTGCATAAAGGAAGTTGGTAAGAGTGAGATAGTGTTCTATCTTGCTTTAACAGCCTGTCTTTTGTTAAAAAAAAATTTATTTTACATAAGACATGTGTCACCTAGGATATGTATAACTAATTGTATTATGGATGTAACTTGAACATCCTTGATGATTAAGTTTTGTTCAGTGGGCAACTGCTATCTGTTATATATCAGCTGGTATTTTCAATGTATAGACTGACAGATGCATTATATCATGAGTTCTCCTTGTTTTCTTTTCTCCTTGCCCCAACCCCAGCAAAAGAATAAATTTTCTTTGGGGTCGAGAGAGATTTGGGTGTAAGGGCATTTGGCTATATGTGTGCACACTTCAGATACTGTTGCCTTGGCAAACTGCATATGACTGCTACCTCATATGAAATTTGAAAGTGGCTTAACATATCAGAGGAGTTAGCCGTGGAGATTAATAAGAAATTTAATTGAATCCATAAATGCTTGTTTCTTTAATTTATAAATTGGTTGGCTTCTAGAATGATAGTTTCTTACACTTGTTGTTGACAAAAAACCCTTGTAATCTAGTAATCTGGAGAAGAGAACTAAGTTTACAATTTGGTATAGCAGACTTGAATTGATTTGTAGAGTTCAATAGACTGCAAGTACCTTCACTTTTCTTATTGTCTCTGTCGTTGAGGCTGGGCAGCAGCTCCAATCTCTTTCTTTAAAGAGAGAGAGAGAGAGAGAGAGAGGGGGGGGGGGGGGTACTTNGAGAGAGAGAGGGGGGGGGGGTGTACTTTGGCTTGTTTTGCTTCATTGCTTTTGAAATTTTGAATTTTTGGTCTCTCATATGTGTAAAAATTATGTATTTCAGAATTTTCAATCTATGCTGCGTTGTCTTAAATTATGGGCAAAAAGGCGAGGAGTGTATGGAACTGTAAGTGCATTTATGCTTGGCTAATGTTCGTATTTGTTGTTGCTTCAAGCATGAACTGAACTTTTATGGCTTACATGCTTCGTTAGAATTATCAATCTGGAAAACTATTTTTGTCTGCAGTTACTTGGCTATTTGGGAGGAGTTCATTTGGCAATTCTTGCTGCTTATGTTTGTCAAAGACATCCTGATGCCAGCTTAAATACTCTAATTATGAACTTTTTCCGAACATTTGCCTTTTGGCCCTGGCCTACACCAGTCATGCTGCATGAAGGAATGTATCCGTCAACTGCAGATATTATAGAGGCACGGTCCTTGATGCCTATTCAACTTCCATCTAGCCCTTACGAGTATTGCCATTCTAATATAACAAGAAGCACATTCCACAGGATCAGGGCTGAGTTTCTACGTGGACATAATATAACAAAGGTATGTATTGTATAACCTAGGTCCCTGTTTTGATATTTTAGTAGCAACTTCATTATAGTGCCCTGCATATTATGGTGCCTTTCTGGTTTTACTTCGACAACTTCAGTTGAAGTAAATGCTCCTATTTTTCTTTGTGAATTGCATTGATACCATAATTACAAAGTGCATATGCTATATTTATTTATGCCTTTTTCTCATTTTATTTATTTGGTTGGATTGAAGGATCTTTTGAAGCCAGACTTCAATTGGGATAGTGTATTTGAGCCTTTTCCATGCTCAAGAAGATATTCCCAATTTGTCAAGATTTACCTCTCTACTCTGAATCAAGATGAGCTTGGAGACTGGGTTGGTTGGGTCAAGTCACGCTTTCGTGGTCTTCTTGGCAAGGTAGGTAGCTCGAATGGTAAACCTAGTTATCTCATACAGCGTGCCTATTCTTGTGCTTAGTTGGACAATAAAAGCTAGCTTTTTCTTGTGAAAAATAATAAGTTAGACCTTTAAAATCATACCTTGAAATTGAGACTGATCATTGGGTCTGAACTTGGATTCTTGGTTTACATGTCTGTCTGTGTCTTCATCATCAATTGAACAAATGGTCTTTTCAATGAGTTGTATGTGTTGTGCGCCATTGGCATATGTTCTCAGCAAGTTATATTATAACTTCTCCAAGTGAAACTCCTGTTTCCCCAAGATCATGGGGATACCTTTCTGGTAGAAATTAGAATAAGTAAGAAACGGGAAGATAGAGGTTAATGACATTGTCAAATCTGTAGCATAATGCCGAAGAATTGACTCTGATTAGGGTTGAATGGCTGCAATTACACTTGCAAATATCCACAAGTACTTAAAGTGATCCTTTCTTATTATGTGAAAAGATTACATATATAGATGATCGTGTGATCATAAAGATTTATGGAGTAAGAATATCCTCTTCTGCTGCTTTATTTAGTGTTACATTTGGGAGCTCCAATCATGGTTACATGGATTTATTTTTTTCAATATTTCCATATATTTGGTCCTCATTTGTTATCCTCTTTTTTTTGCTTGCCACAGCTGGAGGAGGTCCAAGGATTTTGTGACCCTAACCCTACAGAATATGTTGATACCGAGAAGACCGAGCCAAACGTGGTTTTCTTCTGGGGCTTACAACCTAATAAGAATAACCTTGTGGACATAAACTTGGTAGAGGGGGAATTCTTGAAGAATATCAGCAATGGCTATGAAGGTTCTCCTGGGAAGATGGAATTGTCCATTGTGCTAGCTCCTCAGCTGCCCAAGAATGCTCAGTTTGATAATGGCAGTGTCAAGGGCACTACAAAAGCATATTGGAAGATAATTGATTATGAAAAGAAAAGGAGTCCAGTGTACTCACAGCATCTTCCACCTTGCTTTGTTGACTATGTAGCAGCAAATGAAGAAGCAGAGTGCCCGGGTTCTGGGGGTTAGATTAATTTTATTTGTCTTCCGGTTTCCTTGTATCTACTTCTAATTCTCACTTCTCTCCCATTCAATAGTTTTTTTATAGGTTACAGAGGATCAGATTATACGCATGAGTGATTAGTCTTTAGTCTTACAGTAGAAAGAAGAAAATTTTGAAAGCAAAAAAGTTAGGAGGGTTTAGGGAGAATATTGGAAAAAGATAGAATGTTAAGTGAATAAACCTCATTATGCTTTTCATACAGTTCTGTTAGCCAAAGGAATGATTAGTTAGGAAGATACAGTTTGTTTCTAGCATGACATTTGAATTGTTGGTCAGGAATGAAATGCACTTGGAATTTTGTGCTGTAATTTCTTTCTTTTGTTGTTTTTTGGCTGGATTTCTTGGCTACTCACAATTTACAACTACGTGAATTTTATTGGAATTTTGTTAGATGGTTTTCAAATTAAATAATTTCAAGAGATGGTACACAAATTCAACATTGAATATGACAGATTTTCTTTTGATTTGAAGAAATAAAGTATTTCAATTATGTCTATCTATATATCATGTTAATTTTTTTCATTATTTTAAAATTTTGATGGAAAAATATACCATTGAATTTACACAACTATTAGATGACTTTAATCTAACCATTTACACAACTATTATATTTTATAATTTGGATTTTGATTTTGATCTACTCATAGAGTACAAGTCTTTTACACAATCATTAAACACGTACTGTTATACATAAAAAAAAAACTACTAATATAGTTTATTATCGTTTAATTACTTTTTAATTTCACACTAACAATCCATCAACTTTAAACTCTTGTAACAAGTGGCTTTACCAGATTAAATTTAAGTGGAGCCGTTTGTATAACCAATCTAATGTTATAAATCTAAGAATTGTATGGATAACATTACTGATTCCTCTGGTGATGTAAGTGAAGACTCAAAGGACTAGTCATGGTTCCCACTAATTCATTGGAAGAAACAGGAGCCATTATCATAGAACCAATCAATGTGCTTCGCTGTTATCT
The DNA here is from genome assembly GCA_003255065.1 of Cercis canadensis. Taxonomy (NCBI): domain Eukaryota; kingdom Viridiplantae; phylum Streptophyta; class Magnoliopsida; order Fabales; family Fabaceae; genus Cercis; species Cercis canadensis. The sequence goes on from QAOA01005801.1 coordinate 352,708, forward strand.
CGTCACCCAGTGTATCACGCACCCACAGTGCTCGAATTGACACAGAGACATCTTCATGAGAAAATGATATGTCCCCTTACAGTTTTTCAGAGTAAGTAGTACACTTAGCTTTCATAGGAACATATCATTCATGTGAACTCAAGGAAAGAAACATAACATGTGTAGTGATGTTGAGAGATTATCTTTTCTTATCTTTTTTTGATACGCAATATCATGTTTGATTAATTTTAATATACAAACAAAATTATCTACTTTTCATATCCGTCCTTTGAACGCTTTAAAGCAAGCATCCACCTTCTTTTTAATTTTGCATGACGGGTTTTGGGACATAAGCTTTCATGAGCAAATCTGCTATCAATATGAATATTTGATAATTAATGTACATCTGTGGATCCGTGGCGCAATGGTAGCGCGTCTGACTCCAGATCAGAAGGTTGCGTGTTCGATTCACGTCGGGTTCAATCCCCGCTTTTAATTTTTTTTGGTTTGTTTTATGCACTTGAAGCTTCAATGGCCTAATCACAGAAGCAATGATGCTGCTCTCTCATATGAACTGAACTAAAAGGAAGACAGGTAAAAGGTCATATTTTCTCAAAGCGTATCTCTTGGGTCACTTTAGGGTGTGCTTGTAAGCATCTTCTTTAACTGATCATTGAAGCTCTGAACAAAGGAAACACTTCCATTGCGTCACAGATGACATTTTATGCTAGCTTAAGGGGACCCTTCTGTGAGGAAAGATTCTTGAAAGCCATTTACCCACCTCTACACTCACCCATCATGGATGAGAATCGTAATATGTTTGGTGCTGGAGCCAATACTGCAGCAATTATCGTGATGTTGTATTAGACATTAGTTATGGTAAGTAACTCATGGAATTATATATTCCTTATATATGTTGTTAAAAATAATGGCATATAGGATAATAGGACTGCATTAATATGATTGTCATGAGCTTAGCTCAGTTTGTTGAGTAGGTAAAAATTAGACAAAATAGGTTCAAGGTATGGTAATAATTTCTTTATGTATAAAAAAAAATGGTGGCTAATCACTATATGTATGGCATTCAAAGTCAATATTACCCATTTATACAAATTATTCTCTTTTGCATTTTATATATTCAAAAACATTAAACTAATCATTAAGTGTATGGTCTAGTAATAAAAAAGTTTGAATAATTTACACAATTAAAGTCTTAAGCTTAAACATTAATTCATCATGCACAAAAAAAGGTAAAATTAAGTAAGTGAGCAAAATATCTCTGATCACTTCCTTTCATTGTTTTCACTTATACCAGCCATGCATGTTATTTTTCTTTTTTAAATGGAATTTTGCAGCCATTTCGGATTGTTGTAACTTGTGTTTTTTTTTTTTTTTTCCTTTTTAACAACCAAGCTGTAAATTTGTGTTTGATGAAATTTTTTTTAGGATACTTTTTTCCTGACTAAAAATTTTTTGACTTCCTTTTTCACTATTATCCTCTTTTGATTTAAAAAGTTATCCATTTAATCTTACAAAATCTATTTTTTGTAAATTTAAATACTTACAGAATCTTTTACAATAATGTTTACCAAACACTTAAAAATCACTAAGGTTGTGTTTGGATTAAGTATTTGATAAATTCTTGTGAATTTCAAATACATATAATTAAAATACAAGATTTTAAATATATTTATTTATAAAATACTTTGTTTGGATACACTTTATTATAAAAAGAATAATTTAACAATAATATTCAAAACATTAATCTTTGTACCTGTTCAAGTGTTGAAATAGAGTTAGGTAGTTATGCATAGAATCCAGAAATTGCAATACAAGTTTATTTTGCGCTCCAGCTTGAACTTGAAGCAGTAGTGATCGATGCTGCTTCTTTCTTTTCTATATCCTGTTGCCGTTGTCGTGTTTCTTCATCGTTTCCAAAACTCTGTCTCTGATCTTCTTCTTCCATGTAATTTCATAAGCAGCTTTAGCAGAGCTCCCATCTCGGTGTCAGCAGTGGGATTTTATAAATTCAGTAATATTTAAATTCAGTAATATTTATAATATATATCACCATTGTAATGAAGGGGTTAAATGGCTGAGTAGTTGTAATTTTTTAGTTTTTTGTTTAAAATTATTCTCTGAAAAATTTAACAAAATTATGTGTATTGCTTTTTTATTTTTAAAATTAAAATTTCAATATATATTTTAGATATTTCACATCTAAATTAATCTTTAAAATTAAACGATAATTTTCTGAATAAAATTACACATACAAAATTTTAAAAGAATATAATTTTTTGTGGTTTAAAATGAAATTAAAAACATAAGTAGATGGTTTTTGAAAGAGTGGTGGGGTCAATGGCGGATGAAGTGGTTCCACTCCGCCACCTTCTCTCTCTATTGGAGCTGATGACTACTCGCATTGAGTCAACCTTGTCTCTGAGTCGGAGAGGAGAGGTTTGGTGGGGGGTGTCGGGGAGAGTGAATTTGAAATTCACTCTTTTTTAAAAAATTTAAAATATATTATATTAAGACTTTGAAATAACTAAAAAAAATATATTAAAATTTTAAAAATATTTTTAAAAATTATACAAACAGTATAATTTAAAATTAACATTTTAAATACATTTTACAAATATTTTATCCAAACACACTCTAATTATAATCTACAAGACTTTTTTACCAGAGCGCCCACACAGCTTTTTCAACGTATCCACAGCAAAGCAGCTTTTGAAAAACCGCAGCATTGATATCAAATCTAAAACCGATCCAACATACCATATTTATTTACCATTAAAGGAGATAATGTACCTTCTCTAGGAGATATCTGGTCAATAAAACAGAAATTTGACCAGTGTTTAATTGCACTATTTCTAATTCACTGTAAAATCTGCAATTCCACAACACTAATTGGCCATTGGAAAAAAGAAAAAAGAAAAATCTGATCCAGATCCACTTTCATACCACCCAAATCTCAGTTCCTAGGTATAAAAAATGCTCATTATTGTTCTCAAACTCCTCTAAATCCTACCCTTATTCTCTTTCAAACCAAGATGACAAACTTAAAGTCCCTAATCCTTTTTTTCTGCATTCAAGCTTTTCTTGCTTCCATTTCAATACCAATAAGCCAAAGCAGAACCTTGTTCCCAAATGATGACAATTTGATAAAACAAACATGCCAGAAAACATACAATCCCGAAGTTTGCGTCCAAACTCTAATATCAGACCCTCGAGGCTCTAACGCAGACGTTAAAGGGTTGGCTCTAATCATGGTAGATGCAATGAAAGCCAATGGAAACGATTGCTTAAACAGAATTAATGAGCTTCTTAAGGGGAGCCCTTCACCTGGGCAAAGGGATTCTCTGAGTTATTGTGTTTCCCAATACACAGCGATTTTGAACCAAGATATTCTTAATGCTGCTCAAGCTCTCAACAGTGGAGACTTTAACTTGGCAGAATTGAAGACAACTGGGGCTGGTATTAAGTGCTCCAGGTGTGAGGACAGTTTCTTCACAACAGAACCACCAGTTGGGTCACCCATCACTGATAAGAACGATGCTATGTATGCTGTTTCACAAGATGCAGCAGATATTATTAAGAAGTTACTTTAGTTGCTCATGCACAACCCTTGTATTTTGTTTCGGATAATGAAGTGAAATAAAGAGTTTTATAATTTTGTTTGTTCTTAAACTAGTTAAAAGGTGAATTGCTGATACTCAACAGGTTTTATTATCATATATTTATGTAATTGTTTTTAACCATATTAGAGGCTTTGGTGCGACAGTGTCTCTCAGCTTTAAGGTTTGGTTATCTTTTATTCTCAAGTTTTTTTTTTTTTTTTTTATAAGTCTTATGTTCTCAAGTTTAAGTTTGACGTAGCTCGCTTTCCAAACACACTAAATATGCTCTCCTTTATCTACAAATATATATATATATATATATATATATATACCACATCTTGAGACATAAAATTGAAGAGCCCCAAACTTTAAATATGGGTAATATATATATATATATATATAATTTAAAAAAAAAGTTTAAATAAAACAACATTCATAAATTTTAAACTTTTTTATAATTGCATCAATTTGAAAACGAATTTTATGAACAAACTTAGTGGGAATAACATGCAATGAATGTTTGTTTGTATAAGTGTCTTCACCACCTTAAAGTGCTAAACTCAATGTGAGACTAGAACACCGAGTTTGACTTTCAGTTACAAGCTATCAAACACTTGTTTTCTTGTTTGTTTTTTGTCATGGGTATCATGTAAATTAATAAAGTGATTGAAATAAAAAATAATTCTTTTGTGAAGTTTTTAGTGGAAATTGTTTACCTTAAGTAGGCGTGCGGTGCCGCATGGCCTCTATTATAGGGAGAATTATCCCCAAAAAAAAATTAAAAAAAATAGAAAACTATATATCACTAAATCAAATAATGATAAGTAGTCATCATATCTTTTTTCCCGATAATTCTCCCTCTATTATATTCATAGGCCTTGTGAAATTGAAATACATCTAAAAACCAAATTCATATTCATTTTCAGTGTTAATTAAAACTCAAGAAAAATCAATAATCCAGTATGGCAGTATGTAGTAAAATTTAAAAAGTATAAACAGCTGATATTATTTTACGTAAATATTTTTTACCTGTTTTTTTTTATTGCATCGTTTATGTAATTTTAAAAAAATTATTTTAACTCATATTAAATCACTGCTGTTTATGAACTTCTCATTGATATATATTATTGAGTGGAAGTGTTTTCTTGATGTAGCACAGCAAGCAACTAGATATATTCATAGATGAGCTTGTCAATACTTATTTCGTTGAAAATACTCAATTATCAATGAGAAGAAGCACGAAAAAGATTGTGGGGTAGTATGTCTCACCAGCAGTTGGCAGTTAAATTATTTCCTTCTTTAATTTGCAGATGTCTAGATCAAAATACATAATTACGTGTTTACTGTAGAGAAATCTTGAATTCTATTATAAAAAGGAATTTTCAGAAAGCTTAAAAACTCACGTTATGATGGCATTTTTCAATTATTATTATTATTAAATACCTAAAATTATTTAGCTCACATATGAAAAATTAAAATTCAAACATAAGACATTAGTTTTTTTAAACCTGGGATCACATATTTATAAAAAAAAAAATGGTTTGTAAGTCATCATCGTTCTTAAAGTAATTCTAACAGTTCAAATTTTGACTAGTTAGCATTTTTCTTTTGCAAATCCAAAACAATGTAACTATTTGCTACTTTTGGGTAAATTTGGTATGTTGCTATATTATACCAAGCGACGATACTTGTGTTAAGATCGAAAGATTAGGTTGGATGACTAAATTTAGGTTGGGTGGTAGGCATGAGGTCGGTTGGTCGGTTTGGACTCGAGATTTGGTCTACACAATAAACACAAGTGAATTAATGGTTGAGTTTGGGAATATTCGAACTCCGAAAATCAAGTTAGGTCAGTTTTGAGTAAGTAAAATAATAAATGAATAAAGAGTCTAAAAAGTGATAATACATGTAAGGATGACAGTATTTATTAAGGCATAGAGAGTATTTTGATAATTTGAGTGATTGGACCAAGATGGGCCAAAGGTGATTTGAGCTTTGATAATAGATATAGATACCAAGATACAATACTATTGACTATACCATATTATAGCATTTTGTCAAAAACATTCTTACTTTGACCAAAAACTAGTGGGCAAAGAAAAATAATAGCTACCATTAGTTCACTTAAACGACACAATCCTTAACTATAAAAAAAATGGATCCTATGGCGCTCTCCTTATAAGCCATTGTTCAATCCCCTCTTTTATGTTCCATTTTCTCTCCCTAACAAAGATGACAAACTTCAAGTCCCTAGCTCTTATCTTATGCATTCTTCTTCTTGCTACCATTTCTGTCCAAGTAAGCCACTGCAGAACCCTCCCCGGAAACGATGGCAAATTGATAGCCTTCATCTGTAATAAGACACCCCATTATGATCTTTGCGTTAATTCTCTCCTATTATCCTCTGGAAGCGCTTCCAAAGATGTGAGAGGGCTAGCTCAACTTATGGTGAATTGGATCAAAATCTGAAGCAAGAACACCGTAGAAGGAACTAATCAGATGCTTAAGGGAAACCCTGAACCTGGCCAAAAGCAAGCCTTGATTTTTTGTGCTGTCAAATACAAAGTCATTTTGGATGCATGTATTCCATAAGCCCTTCAAGCTTTGCAAAATGGGAACCCAAAATTGGCAGCAGAGAGGGCAAATGATGCTGCTGGTGAGGCAATGTCTTGTGAGAAGGGGTTATCTGGGAAATCACCTATCACCTAGCAGAACAATAATGTGCATGATACAGCAGATGTGGCAGCTGCCATTGCCAATTTATTAATACATTAGTGACTGAAAATGGTGCTATTGTTATCATTTCAAAACTATACTATTTCGACTTTAATAATAACTGTGGCTATTGGCATTTCCAATTATCTATTCACACTTCTTTCAAGTTTCATGACCCGTTTGATGTCAATTCTCTACTTCTATACTCTTCCTAGATTGAAGATTTCCAGATTAATTTAAACTTTTATAGTTGGCTTTACCTTCACCGGGGTTTCGTCTTTTTGTTTTGCGTTCTACTTTGCTTTTGTTCTTCTGTTTTGTTTTATTTTGTATTCTACACAATACAAAAAGACAACATATTTGTTTGGAAAAAAAAAGTTTGAAATCAATAAATATGAAAATTGGAAGTATACATATATAATTAGAGTGTAAATGAGGAAAACTTCATTTTCTAAAAAATATCACATGAGGACATCTTAGTTAATCAAAATTATAGGTAAATGAAAGAGAATGAATATAATCAAACGGCTTGTAGTTGAGTAGCGTTAAAATTATTTTCAGGACTTGTAAATTTCATATTTAAATTTAAAGTCATAGTTAAAAATAAAAAAAAAATAAACTTAGTAATCTCTCATAACAAATAAGAAGCATAGACTGAGACATATGACATATGACATATAATACCCCTCATATAACAAGTATGAAACATAGATGGGGACATGCAACATGTAATATAACACAGATGCAATGACATAACATAACCTAAATTAATATAATTTTTAGTGTCAACTTCAAATGTCACACGATTGCTACTCAAGTGTCCGATGCATGTCGAGTAGAGTAACTAAGTATCCTGTTTTATTGCATTGCAAGTAACAAATTTTGTTCTCTTCATAATTAAAAAGTTTTTGTTGTATTACATGGACTTGATGATCGATTAGACAATTAAACAAGATTTTTATTTTAAAAAATTGCTTTAATCTATATATGCATGGACTTGAGACCAACAATTGAAAAGTTCTGGTGAGATCAGTTATAAAATATCTTTTGGCGGTGGTCGCACGTAGTTATGTACTTTGGATTTTTCTCAAAGTCTTATGCCTGAAAGTTATGTTGAGCTCAGCTATATCATTCTATAGCTTCTTTTTGGAAAAAGCACCATGACAAAGTTTTTCCTCAACAGATTCTGAAGAAGGCCATAAATGAGTCATGACTGGTGCAGATTCATCATTCTTCTGCTGCTTCACTATTCAATACATCCTACTATGATTCTTGCTTTCTTGGGTTCTGTTTTTGTTCTTACCATTCTGTCACCTATGTATAAGTGAATGTGTAGATAGCGTCCTTTTATCTTGTATGTGCATTAATTCATTAGAAAATGGATTAAAAAAAGAAAGAAGCTAAGGCTATCCTACTCCTTTTAGAGGAGTAACGTTATTTCTCATTTAGTTAGATAAGTTTGGATGGAATCCATTTAATAATTTTGATATTATTATAAAAATTTAAAAAACTAAATCATTTAATATGTGTCAAATAAATAATTACTTGTAAAATATATAAATAATACAATACAAAAAGACATGCTGAAAGATATATTCAAATTTTATCAAATTTCTTTGACTCTATTAAACTCAAATTCTCAACCAACTATTTTGACATTTCAATGACATTGAGTAACTTGATTTTTTGATATTTTTACAATGACATCAAAATCATATTGTGACACATTTTAATCTATAGATGGCAAAATGGAATTTCACTAAACCACAAATAAAAAAACTAGATTTTACCTTAAATTTTTTGATGTTAGCTCCTAGACAGTTATTCAAAAGGATACAATGTCTTTTAAAGTTTCTAATCTCAAGTCTTAAGAAGAGGACTAATATATCATATAAAAAAAAACATAAAATAAGAAATAATGTTATCTGAATATTATTTTCTTTAAAATTATTCATTCCACTATATATGTCTGAATTTGAGTTAAATAGTGCAAGTTGAAATTAGATACAAAAGGATATACTGAGACATCATGTTGAGAGATAAGGAAATGTACGAGTAGCGTTGCTCATTGAACTAAAATTCAGCTACCTTAATAGGGGGGCTAAAGCATGCGTATCCAAATATGAATAAACTATCTCCACTTTTTACCGAAAAAGAGTATCTATTTTGTCAATGACCTTATCGTTATCTTCACTTCATTTTGTTTTTTAAAATTTTTGAATTCTGTTAAATATAATGATTCACTTTATTCCTTACCACTATCTCTCTTGTTCTTATCAGAATCGAACCTGTACCTTTCTTTTCATGAAAAAGACACTATTTAACTTTCTTTTTATTATTTTCTTTAAAATAAAAATGAGTACGTGCTAAAATTAAAATAAACCCTTAGCACCAATAGTATTAACCAACGAAAAGCCAAGGCAACTCATTCAGCCAATAAAGCTAATCATCAAGCAATAACCAATAACTCTAGAAACTCAATAGTTCATCGTTGAAGCAAAATATCTCACACACTAGAAATTTCTTCGCGTTGCTCTCATATTGATAGAGTATAATAGAAGTAGGAAAAAAACATAAAAGATCATTTAATTAATGTTCACTACTTGATATATTTGATGCATCTCTACTTTCTTTCTCTGATGAGTGACATCTGGCTCACAATACACTGATTAATTAAATTGTGGCCTACCCTGGTAGGGAGGATTATAAGTTAGGATCTGAGATGATATCTGCCCACCAAATTTAGTTATTCAATTGAAAGAATCAATTAGGTCCTCAACAAATATCACTCTCATCCTTACTTATGATTCTTCATTTAACTAAAGTATTTTTTAACTTAGTGTTGTGAACGCAAATCCAACTGTAATTTACCATATTAACCATTCATCCAATTGATCAAATTTGAGTTTAGATTAACCTCAGGGTTATTTATGTACAATTTTTCAATTTTTATTTGGTTATTATTATAACTTTTCAATTGGAGATCTTCCTTTAGGCCAATAAAAAGTCAAAAACCCATAAAAAAATGACAAAGGCAATAACACCGATGCAGGTCCACTTTCATATATAGAAGATTGTATAGTATAACTGATTATTGAATGCGGTCAAATTCACTCCTCATTTGGAAAAATCCAGCTGATGATTGAATGCACAAATGTAATTGCTGTATAACACATTTACGACTATGTGAGTAAAGTTATTTGTATAACTTTTCTTTTTTATACTTTGATCGGTGGAATACTTTAAAAGTTGAGGATGATTATAGTATCATTTAGTTATGACTCCCAGTTTGAATACAAAACTTATAAATGTTGTGAACGATTATAGTATCATTTTATTATTACTCTTTTGAATACGAAACTTACCAACTTTGAGGATAATTATAGTACCATTCAATTATAGGCTATTTAGTATATATATTATACAATTTAAATTTAAATTGTATCCTCTTAAATTTGGGAATTGTTATTTTTATAGCCTTTATTATTAATGTCACATCATATTTATTAGAGAAATATTATATAGACACAACTGTCTCTTACCCAATAAGTTAAGATTCAAGTCTAATAAATAATTGTATCAAATATCTTGCATTTAATTCATATACCCTATTAATTATGGCCAAAATTTTCTCACAGTGTATTTTTTTTTTCTTTTTCCTTCAATTTGAATTACTAATAAAAAGGAAAGAGAAAAGAGAAAGACAGAAGACTATTAATTAATAAATATGAAGTAAGAAGGAAAGAGAAGAGAGAGAGAGAGACTAAACAATTAATTAATTAATTAATATGAATTAATAAGTAATTACTAATTAATGTAATATAATGCATTAATTGGCACTAATTAAAGGATATACTTTTATCAACATAATCTTTTACATTTATTAGGTTGTGGAAATAGCCACACCCTTAAATCAGATTCACATTAACTTTTTTTTTCAGACTATATATAATTTTCTATAATTTTATAGCAAGTGTTTTCAAAGATCATTTCTCCTTTGTTAAAAGGCATTCTTCCTTTTGGCATAAAAAGCTATTTGCGGAAAACAAAAGGCAAACCTAATCCAGGTCCACTTGCTTGCATGATACAATCTCAGCTCCTAACTATAAAAGGGCCATAGCCTTAGCAGCACAATTTCTCACCATAACTTATTAATTCTTCAATAGAATCCCCTCTTTAGCCTCTACCTTCTCTTTCTATCAAAGATGACAGCTTGCAAGTCTCTAGCTCTCATCTTCATCATCCAAACTCTTCTTCTTGCTACCTTCTCAGTCCCATTAACCCACGGCAGAGGCTCACCCCGAAACGACGCCGCATTGATCAGAGCAACCTGTAAGAGGACACCCAATTACAATGTCTGCATTCAATCTCTCATGTCAGACCCAAAGAGCGCTCATGCAGATATCAGAGGGTTAGCTCTAATCATGGTCCAAGTCATGAAAGCCAAAGCCAACGACGCTATGCATAAGATTAATCAGCTTCTTCAGGGGAGCACGGAGCCTAAGCAAAAACAAGCTTTGAGGTCATGTGCTGACGACTACAAAGCAGTTCTAGTTGCAGATGTTCCAATGGCCGTTGAAGCCCTTCAAAAAGGGGACCCAAAATTTGCAGAAGATGGGGCAAATGATGCTGCTCTTGAGGCCAATTCTTGTGAGCAAGACTTTGCTGGCAAATCTCCCCTTACTCCTCACAACAATGCTATGCATGATGTTGCAACCGTTACTGCAGCTATTGTCAGAAATTTACTTTAAATGCTCAAACTGAAGCAATTAGTATTATAACTAATAACTTGTTTCTGGTCATGTTAGCATGTAAAAAATGCTATTAGTTTAATTAAGTTATAGAAAATATATATATAATCCCATGGAGTTTCATCTGCTTGATCAGTTTCTTCTCTACATTTTGCTGTTCAATTACTGTTATAACGGATAGGCATGCCTCTGTCTTGTTCTTCTTTTTTTCCTGCTTTCACACTATTGCCCGTCTTAGTCTTCTTTATTAATAGTGGGGCGCAAATGATAAGGTTGAGCGAACAAAAATTGTTCATAGGCTTGTCCTTTTCTGGTCCTCCATCATGTTTTGTTCATTATTATTTTTTGACTAAAACCTTTTTTTAGACTTTGAAAAATGTAGTTATTGACAAATTCATTTTTCAAAAAATTTCGGTGACAAATTAATCATTTAATTATTATTTCGTCGGATAAATTAGTTTTTAAATATTACTAACGAGACTCTACCGGATGACTAATTTGTCCGACAGAATAATAATTCAATGATCAATTTATCATCGAAAATTTTTGGAGGACGAATTTGTCAATGACTGCATTTTCTAAGGACTAAAAAAAGATTTTACTCTTATTTTTTTTGCATAAAGGAAGTTTGAGGCTAATTTTTTTTGCAAATCCCTCAAAATTTTTACCATTAAAAAAAAAAAAAAA
>QAOA01005801.1:364743-470807 GCA_003255065.1 Cercis canadensis
AAAAGTATCTAAAAAATCTCATTAAATATAATATATATTAAATTACTTTTATTCAATATAAAAATATTTTAAAATTAATTAATTATGATTTTTTTAGCTCCTATTAATTGTGGCTCTATTTTTTTATAATTATTTTTAGTGTCATTCTTAAATGATAAATGTATCTTTCTTAATTATTATCTAAATTGATTTTACATTGATTTCTTAACTATCTTCGGAATTGATCTTTCCTTTTTTTAAAAAAAAAAATTCTTAATTATACCAGGACTTTATCACTTCATACACCTTGTATTTCAGTAATTACCAACTACAAACTGCTTTTGCTTTCTAAGCTAAGAATATTAGCATAGTAGCATAAGGGACCTCGTGAATGAAAGATTGCAAAAAAAAATAAAAATGAGGTGACAACACAAAACACAGTTGCATAACAATTTAGACACCTAAGAGCAAGGGATGCCACTAATTTACGTTACCATTATATAGAACCCAAGAGGATGATAAGAGCAAGAAAATTAATAGAGATAAAAATATGTAAGCGAGCAAAACCTGTTATGTAATGTAAGAGATTAAAGGGAAAAAAAAAACTATACATAATTAATACAAGAGAAAATTTTGGGTATAATTAATAAGTATAAGGTATGATTATATAAATAAATAAAATTATTATTTAATTTATTAGACTTAAAATCTTGCTTTATTTGATGAAGGATAATTTTATTTATATAATATTTTTTAATAAATAAATTATGACATTAATAATAGTGACTGTGAAAATAATAATTTCTAATATTTACTATACTAATTAGAAAGAAATATATACGGCTAAAAGAAAAGAATAACATATAATTGGTAGTGAACAGAAAAGTATAAATTAGTCTAATTTTGAATTTGTAAGGAATGGTGAGATATATATATATATAGTGGATTTGGTTGTAAGGAATGCTGAACCATGACGGCGGTTTGATTTGTGACGCTTTGGCTTCGTTCATGACTGGCTTTCAGTGCAACTTGGATCAGTGCTCTATCACGCAAGCGGAGCTATGGGGCATGGTGTATCGTATCCGTCTTGCATGGTCTCAATTTAGTGTGCATCTTATCTATTGCTGTGATAATAGATTTCATCATTGATATAAGAGTTGGAAAATTATTAAAAAAATTATGGTACATGTACCATTTTTTTTCTTGCACTTCTCGTACTGCATAGCAGTGCTCAAAGAGAATAATTCAAGTTGGTTGAAACTCGCTAGCAAATGATACTCTCTAATCTTGAAAGATACAGTATGTGACTACGCAAACCACGCTTATTAGTAGCAAGTTATTAGGAGTGATTTAAGGTTCAAACTTTTGACGTGAAGTATAAAAAACCAGACTTAATTAGTTAATGACTCTATCTTTCTTATTTGGTATTGGTTGATGACTCTGTGATCTTTAAAAAAACAAGGTAGTTATATGACATTTAGTCACGGAGTTTTGTCTTCTAATGAACAAAATCTCACTTGCAAAACAGAGGGCTTCTATGCCTCTCCATTCCCCCATTTCTTAATTCTAAAAAATTGGTTTCCTTAACAGAACAGGGCATCATCTAGAAAGATCTCAAGCTTTGGCATCTTACCTACAGGTAAAGGGAACAGAACAAAAGGTATTGTTCAGCAAAAGAACAAAAACAAGAGTTTTCCAATAAATGGTGGTGAGCAAATCCGTGAACCTTAAAACAATGTATAGACCCAACTGCCTTCAAAATTCTCAACCCATGGTCACAAAAAGCAAACAAACACATACATGACAACAACTTTTTTCTTTTTTATATGAAAAGACTAAAAATGTCATTTAAAAAGGAGAGTCTAAACACTTGTTCTTTACCCACTATTTTTATATTCTACACGTATAACAATATTTAAATTTAGTTAAATTTACGTATTTTTTTAATATATCTCTAATTTTATACACTGTCAAGTAAATTTTGTTTAAACAAGTACAAACACAAGCAAGCACCATACAATCCATCAAGATATCTCCAAAAAATAATAATTGAGGGCACATGTTCAAATTTCGATTACTCATATCTTTAGCTAAAATAGAAGTTTTAAGCAAAAAACTTTCTTTAAACAAAATAAAAATAGACCGACATAAACTGGTCCAACTAATTTCCCTTTTTTTAATTTACTAACAAACAAATTTCCAACTGTTAACACACCAAACGACCAAACTAACCATAAAAGGCAGCCCAAGAAGCTGAGACATCACTCGCCCTTCATTTCCATTCACAGAGAAAAAATGAGGCTCTCAGTCTCACCCTCTCTGTTTTCTTCTCTTGCACTTGTTCACGTTATTGTCCTTGTTTCTATTCTCTTACTCCCATTAACCCAATCCTCCACCCTTGAGAAAGCTGATAATGGCGATTTGGTAGACAAAATATGCAAAAAGACACCCTTTTATGACCTTTGCAGCTCGACCCTACATTCAGACCCTTTAAGCCCCAAAACTGATCTCAAAGGGCTTGCCCTTATAATGGTCAATAACGTTCTAGCCAACGCCACTGACACACTCAATTACATTGAGGAGTTAATCAAGGAAACCTCAGATCGTCAAATGGAGCAAGCTTTGGCTTTCTGTGCAGAGTCTTATATCCCTGTTGTCAAATACACTCTCCCTCAAGCTGCTGATGCTATAAACCAAGGTCGATTTGGGTTTGCAAGTTATTGCATAACTGATGCTGAGAAAGAAGTTGCTGCTTGTGACAAGAAATTCAAAGGCGCAGCTCAGCCACCTTTGAGTGATAGGAATGGCATTGTGCAGAAGCTTGTGGATGTGGCTACGGCTTTGATCAAACTGTTAGTGAAAGGTTGAATTTTTTTTAGCCCCCTTTTCTTTCTGTCTTTTTCTCCCTCTTTCTGGCTATGACTAGCTTTTAGGAGTGCTCTTAGTGAATAAGAGTTTCTGTCTGCTTTTGGGTTTGTACAAATTAAGAGTCTCTGTATTTTGGAGCACCTATTTCAACCATACGTTTTTTTGGAAAATTTTTGTGTTCTTTGTACTATATATGGCCTTGGTCCAGTTTTTGCTTGTAATAGATTATGAAATTCTACCCTGCTCTGTTTTGCCACAGCCTCACAATACGAAAATGCAAACCTTCACTGGGTTATTGACGTATTGCTAGCTGCAATCTCTAACATTATGACAACCTTCGGCACCAAGAACATGGCATGTTTGTCTCCTTTTTTAAAAGAAAAAATATATATATTCTTATTTATGGTGTATGACTTCCGAACTCACTAGATAAGTTCTATTGAAAGAGTATAATGTGATTTTAGCCTTTAAAAAATATAATGAAAATCATTTAAATTTTTTAAAGATTTTTTGGTATCATTTAAATTCTTAAAAGTTTAAAAAATTCATCAAATTAATTATTTTCAAGGACCTAAGTCATAGTTAAAAAGACTATTTTGATTAATTTTTTGAACTTTTATATACCCAAGTGATACAATAAATTTTTTAAAAAACTAAATAATTTTTACTGTATCTTTTAATGATTAAAAGAATATTTTACTCTCGATTAACATGTGATACATGCATGAACATCAGAATCGAGGTCATCTTATATTTGACAGTGCATGTGTTTTCCTCTGTCTTAGCCTTAACCTATGGTTGTCACTGCAGGGTAGGAATAGGATAGTTCCATATCCATGATTCTATATTCAGAGTGGGATTTGAGGAAGGAAGAAAATTGGAGTAGGACCTGCAAGCATTTAAGTGAGCTTCATTCATTTAGAATTTTCTTCTTGTTTTAGTGTGTGAGCTGTTACAGATGTTCTGTCTGTTACCCTCGTAGGTCAACCCTACTAAGCACCAACAGATATCACATGTGACTGTGAGATCACATGTATTGAGTATTCCTCAACATGCACATTAAATTAAAACTCCAAACAGGAACCTAAATCTGGTCTCAGGCCAAAAACGTAGAGAGAGAAAAAGAGGGAAAGAAAAAGCATGGACAACCAACTCAAGTGAGAGTTAAGGGACATGGCACTTGCCTTGTGTTCCCTGAAAAAATAACAAAGTTCTTGAAGTTGAAATCCCTTCTCCAGAAAATCTGCTGATATCAAGAGAACAATGGCATACGCAATTCAAAGGGTAGGGGGAAATTCAAGGAATGCAAATCAATTACCCAGATGACCAATTGAAAGTGAATTCTCAAGCTTTTTTATGCTATGCAGCCTCAAACAGAGAGCATTTTAGTTAATTTAGGATTTAGGATTGAGTTACTCTGACGCTGTTCAAATGAGTGCATAAACAAGGTAAGTAATTGAGTTATAGGGTACAGCATCTCAATGTGTCGCATTATTCCGCAAAATCCATGGGTTCCGTAGAAACCACATTCTTGGCAAGAGAAACAAATAAGGGAAACAAACAACAAAGTAATAAAGTGATACACATAATCATAATAAAGGGTCTGTTTTCCTTCTTCACAAAAGGTGAAAGGTGAAATGGAAAAGGGTATAATTACATTACAACTACGTGGTCAACAAGTATAAGAGACCGTGAAGCTTCAAAAGCAGAACTTCTCAATCTCAATTTCACTGATATGTTCTCAGAGTACAACCATCCTTAAAACAATTAAGCAAATTTGAGTTGCTAAGGAGGTAACAGCACGTATTCCGCAAGCCAACGAGGAACAATAGCAGCACTGCTATGGTAATTTAACTCACCCCCATTTATATGGATGAATATACACATAGGGGATAAATTACCCAACATATTCAGTCTCAAAAGAAATATATTGAAATACGAAAGTAAAAGCCTGAAAGGCCATGTGTGAGAAACACAAGGGCACCAAACCATCTTTTCTTCGCGAAACAGGCAATAAATATTCATGTTCTCAGTAGAACCGCACTATCCTGCATCTCTTCTCAGCTTTTCAGGCAGATAAGAACCAGTGACTTGCTGTACAAAACTGCAAGGTAATATCAACTTAGTATTAAAAAGGATGGCAAATCAGTATGGTACTTCTATATGAAAAGAAGTGGAAAATGAAGAAGAAAACGTTCTGCCAGAGGAGAGGTTCATTAGGCAGCATGCATTTTAACTTACTTGTGTGATTCTGAACCAGGTGCATCTGGGTCACTTGCAGATGGGTTAAGGTTGTATTGAACTGAAATCAGACCACCCTCTATTCCTCCTGCTGCCACAGGAGATCCCTGGAAACTTGCCACTGAAGTTTTCCCAGATGACATGCCTGAAAAGGGAATGTCAAGACCATAAAAATCGAGAAAGCTACAGTGTTCTTAAAATAGAGATAAAAGGTGCCAAAGACCACAATGTTCTCCACATTTTGATTTCCCTATTGTTTACCATGTACTTTCATACAGAAAAAGAAAAAGAACGGGAGACACATAATACCAATAATTCCATGAAACTAAAACCCCATTAGGCAATGGTATTCCATGAAAACAGGTCCTAATATCCTATAAATAGTGAATAATACAAAATTTTAGATGAGTTCATATGCTCATCATGTGAGAGGACTGGTTTTTAAAATGTAAGCCATGTTTGTCTCTTTTTTCTTTTCTTTTTTTTCTATTTTTTTTATACTAGAATTGCAGAAGACATGGCAATACCAACCTAGGGTTGAATGCAGAACCATTAGGCTACAATTAACTGGCAAATAGTAACCACTGAAACTAGGGCTGAACTTATCACTACAAATTCAACCCAGCGGTATTTCATGGAAGAATACTTGTCATATTTTCAACTTCAGTGGTCTCCCTAGTTCATAAATGTTGAGATGGAAAATTCTATTCAACATGTACAAATCACCAATATGATGATTTTTCATGGAGTCACCAAACAGATTACTTGAGTATTAATCATGAAATTTGAAATGGTCTAGCGAAGTATGCAGCATTATTTGTTCGGTGGCTAAGATAATAAAGAATCTAAAGTTAACAAAATTAAGAAGCTAAGCTTCATTTGGAATTGGACAAGATTTTTTAGTTTTTTTTGGATTGAAGGAAATTAGTAATAAAGTGCCATATGCATGATAAAATATGCTTCTAATACAAATATTACCTTGGAGTATTATCACAATACAGAAGGCAATGGTGAAAATCATGGCAAATATGCTGCTATTGGAAGATGATGATGTTTTGACAGCTTTCATCTTCTTCAAGGTTTTCATTCGGTCTATCCTTGCACGCTTCAACATTGCAAGTTCAGAGATCTCCCTGATTAGCTTCAGATCAGCAGCATCCAATGATGGAGCTCGTGGAGGTCTTGGAGGTTTGGGAGCCTTTTTTTTACTGTTCTTCTTACGTTTCTCTTTTAACAGGGCATTCCGATCGACTGAATCATCCCCCACCAATGACTTGTTCATCACATTGGCCACATCCACAACAGAAACTCCACTTAAATTTGACTCATCGCTGTACAAACTAGGAATATCTTCACCCTTTCTAGAATCCCCAGCAAACCCACTAGAAATTTTAGCAAATAATGTCATTCCTTGTTTTGCAGTTCCCGAAGTAGAAACTTTGTTTGAATCATCATTTACAGCCAATCCACTTTCAAGATCAACTTCAGTATCCTTATCTCTTACCCTCCTGTAATCCATTCCAAAGCCACAAACCCAATACCACTTCTCTCTTGTTACACTACATAACTAGGAGAGCCACAAAATTGCTTTCAAAATGCCACCAGAAGCTAAACCCTTGAACTCATACCTCCTTGACAAACGTTATCAAAAACCCTCTTGCTCTTCCCTTGTCACGACCTCAATCGTGATTGCAATTGCAACGCTCCTCCAAAAGGAAAGGAAAAGCGAAATCCCAAGAATGAATTGTCCCTGCAATATAACACAAGAGACTAAGTGTAATTAATCACACACATAATCATAAAACGGAAAATTCACCCATTAATAAGAGAGGTGGTCTTGTTATAAGGAGGCGAAAGTGTGAAACAAATCATGCAACTTTAAGCTAGCTAAAAGCACCAAACCGAACTCACAATCAATGTCAAAATCACGAAAACCTTGTTAAGGAAGCAAGGAACAGAAAACAGCCGCAAAATAAAATTAAGGAAGTGGCATACCAAAGTAATCAAAAGCGTATATTTCCCAATAAAAGGCACAGAAATGCATCTAACCCATGAAATGGCATGGGAAAGGGGAAGAAAAACCAATACACAATCAATCAACCCCACAAAAAATGCTGCAAACTGAAACCACCCACTACCTATCATTTAAAGTTACATTTTCCCCCATAGATGATCAATAAATGCCAGAAAAATCAAAACCCACAAAATCTGAGAAAAACAGCAACTTCTTCGAACTAGTTTCAGCCATTATAATAATATGATTAAAATGAGATGATGAAGGAAGAAAGTAAACACCTTTATGAGGAAGAGAAGGAACCCCAGATCCGATGCGGAAAAAGAGCATTCACCGAGGTCACCGCCGAAAATGGAAGAGTTTCTTTGAATTTCAGAGGGAAGAGAAACCGAGAGATAAGGGACGGACACGAGGACTTCAGGGGATAACCGGGAAAGTACTGGAATTTTAATCTTCTTCTCCCTGCGTCTTTGTTTTTGTTTTTTTGTTTTTTTTCCCTCTCTCTATCTGTTTCTTTCATCCCCATGTGCTGTCTTCAAAACGGCATATTTATATAGCAAAAGATATGGAAATGCGATGCAGGCAAAGTAGCCGCGCCGACAGTTGGCAATTTCGAACTTTCTCTCGTGTCTTCAAGTTTATTTTTTTTTCTTTTGTATTTTTCCCCCCCACCGCTTTTATAATTTAATTTAGTTAAGCTTTGTTTTAGGTTTTAACTTTTAACTCTTAATTAATAATTTATTTATGGTTTTTTTTAAAAAGCTATTTATCCTTAATGTTATCCATCCACGCATTCTTTGTGCTATATATTTTTAGGCCAATTTTGTCGTGTACATATAGGTAGTCTGACAAATCAATACTAAGGTGACACGTAAAGTATGAGACCCGTTGAAAAAAAAAGATTTAACCGAATGCAGTGGGTGTCCCTAAATTGAGGTTTTTTATTTTCTTCTGTCTATTTCCCCTTTCAAAGCTGGCCTTCTTTCCTCTTTTGCCTCTCTCTCTCTCCTGTAGCCTGTAGGTAAGGGTATCTACAAAATTCACCTTTTTTTGGGTTTGCAATTGCTGATTAGTGGCTGCCAAAGAAGAAAATGACCGTGGAGCCAAGTGTGCTCTTTTGAACTCTAGAGTTTTTCAGTTTGGATAATTGTTAAACACCTGCACAACAGATTGCAAGTCACTTTGAAAGAAACATAACCTTTTCTAAGTGGCAGTTTCAAACTTTCAATGGCCGCGATTATGCCACATCATACTGCCCATCCATGCACATTATAGCATAGCCTTGGCCCTATTTTTTAAGGATCTAGACTAGATACAAGAGAAACTGTGCAAAGAAGAACAACTTTTATCCAACTTAAAATTGGATTTACATATTCTTACTTTCGTTAATTTAAAATAGGAGGGAATTAGAGGTTAAAAAAAGTGCCTTTCTTTTACCCAGTTAGCGTTTATGTTGAGCCGTGCTTTTCTTCCTATTTATTTCTGGTATCAACGAGTAATCGACTAATTGACTTTAAATATTGATATTTTATAAACTATTTATATTAATATCGATGATTTAAAATCATTTACCTGAATATTGCTGTTTTTATTTTTTATTATATAACTAAAAATTTAATTTGACACAATAGTGAAATTGTTTAAACAAAAATTAATCACGCACTAAACAATTGCCACCAAATCATTAACAACGAGGGGGGAAAATTTTTTAACTGGATACCTTCGATATCCATTTTTAAAGAATCTACCTATAAACTGTTTTTTTTTTTTTTTTNTTTTTTTAAAAAAAAATTGATAGCTTTTCATTTTTCTTATTAACTATTGGGGAAGGAATGGATAAAGGATTCTCTTATCTGACACTGTTGCGAAAGAGCTATTTAGTTAGTCTAGAAACTTTTGAGGGAAAAAGGTGTTGTGTTGAAGACAGACACGACCTGTCATGACCGTGTTATAACCGTGTTATGAGTAAAGAGAGCATGAACTCGTTGAAGACAGACACGGGTGACTACACGGGCTGAATTAAGTGAACACGGCCGTGTCCTGGATATGTCCTAAGTTAAATCAGTTATTGTATCTCCTGATATAACGTAGTTNATCAATTATTGTATCTCCTAATATAACGTAGTTAGTTAGTTTGACTTGATCATGGTTAGATGATTAGCTGGCAATCTTGTAAAGGTAGTTATAGGTTTAGAGTATATATATATTCATGTAATTGTACATTCAGATTAATCAAGAAATTCATTTTCTACAATTTCATTATCTCTCTCGTTCTCAACCTCCTTCTCTGAAGAAGTTTCTCAGCTCAACTCTGATTTCAAAAGGCCAGAAGTAGGAATAAATGTTAGAATGGCCAAAAAGAAAATGAATAATTGTTTGATAAAAACAATAAAAAATCGTGGGAATTTTTTTGTTTATCTAATGTAATTTAAAATCTCACATAAATTCAGGTAGCATATTTGGTTTACAATTCCTAATAACATAGAGGTTTTTCATGATTAAAACACTGACCCAATCTTAATTAATTACAAGTTAATAAAGGAAATGAAAATCTTCGTCACTTTTGCTTACAGCAACATTTAGTAGCAGTAATTCGTAGTTTATTGTGATTAAATAACCAAAATTTATGAATAAAATAATATAAATCAAGATAAAAGTACTTTTTTTTTGGGTTAATCAACAGAGAAAAGCCCATTTCTGTTGTTAATTTTCATCTAATCGTGAATTGTCATAATTTTTTCTACTTTTAGAAATAGAGGTTGGTAGAAAATTATTGCTAATTAAATCTAATAAATGTTTCATAATAAAGCGTCTTTAGGTGACATGATTGGACACTAATAGAATATGCACGTTCTTTTCATGCGGTCCATAAAGTTTAACCTAGTCTAGTAGTTTTAATTCTTAAACTAGCAAAAGGTTTTTTAATCGCAAAATCACAAACATGAACATTTGGTAATTTGACTTCAATAATGCTATTTTGTAAATTAATTACGTGAAAAAGACACTTTTCAAACTAATTACAATATGTACATAAGGAACACGCTATAAGGGCACTTTAATCTAGTTATTATAGTTTTAAAATTTTTTTACACAATTGTTGTACATTAAAACATATTTACGTAAATAATATAATTTTTTAAAATTTAAAAACAAAAAAAAATAATTTGAATAGTGCGAGGCCTACCAAACATGCCGTGAGTTAGACAATATATCCCTCCTAGACACGCTGCGGCACACGTGGGATGTCACTATTTATGTCCTACTGAAACGTTAGCAAATGAGCCCCCTCCCCCCACCTGCCCATTTCTTCTTCTCTTTTCAAAAGAACACATGCCGCCACCCCCCCTCCCCCCACACAACACACGCCACCTCTCCCCACAGCCCCCTTTCTTTTTCTCTCTCCCCCCTCCCCCAAGCTTTGACCATTAGTTTTGTGAAGTGGGGACATGCACGTAGGTTGGGGCGTGTTCGGTGGAAACACGTAAATCACGACGTGTTCAGTAGGGCTCGTGCAGCCCAAATTTTTTTTTTAATTTTTAAAAATTATATTATTCATATAAATATGTTTTAATGTACAATAATTATGTAAAAAATTTCAAAAATTACAATAATTAGGTCAAAGTGCCCGCCATAAAAGGTATAGTGTGACCCGCTTTCCAAAAACAAATATACTAAATGCTTTCTAACAATAAAAAGAGTCACACTTTAAGAGATAAAACACACTTAACTTCCTAGAACATAATACGCTCCTTTCACCTAATTAATTTACAAAATAAGCACATGGACCGCCAAATAAGTTATTCCAACAAAAATAAAGGAGCAATAAATAACATGACATAAAAGCTTCACAAACTTTGCGAGAGATTTGGTATGGTGGACTCGGTCTAGCTGGAAAAGAATGGGAAGAAATCATATTTGGCTGTTATCTCTCTCCTCTTCTAGTTCTATGATAAATGCCATTTTAAGTGAGGAATATTTTTTTCACTTAGTACAAGTGAGGAATATTTAAATAAGGAATACTATTTGCATTAGTTAAATTTATATTAGCTTACACAGGTATAATTAGTAAAATTTAAAATTAATTGGATGCATTAGTGCATTACTATAGGTACTCTGCAACATGAAGGGGGCAGTATGGGAACTTGAAGTAATTCTATAGCAGTCAATGACCTTTCTTCAAAGACGATCACATTGACTTAGCTGATAAATTCAGCCCAAGCCAATTCATCTACATCCAAGTAATTTGACTCCCCTAGGCTTCCAACCACTTTGTAATTTTTAAATTGCCCTTCAACTTTATTCCAATCTTGGTGTTGCAAGGAATCATTGGATTGTACATCTAACTTTAGTAAGTCAGCAATGTGCCTTCCCTCTTCATCCAAATTTGCAATAATATTTGCTGGATCTGCCATGATCAAATAAGATAGCATAAATCAATTAAGATAATAAAAACTAACTAGGCATGCCAATCAACCTGAGATTTCAGAAAAATCAATTATGAGTTGCCTGCTAAAACTGGCATTACAAACCCATGATGCAAAACTTGTTGATAGCACTCAAAATAACACATTTAGTTCCCAAAACAAGTAATAAATATATGACCGTTGAGCAAAAGCATGCAAGTGGCAAAGGAACACATATTATATGTTCAACAAAAGATTGCATATACTTATGGCTAATGCAAACATTAAGCCATACTGCACATATTTTCCTAAACAAATTGAAAGGAAAACAAATGACGACTGCAAAAATGAATCAAACCAAATCCAAATGGGCCAGTAAAAGTAGCGCGGGCCCAATCTTTTTTCTTTGAACTATACATGACAACAATGATAAAAGGATAGCAAGGTCTCAAACCATGATAAAAGGTCCAAATAGCAATGCCTAAAGATAGAGAAATTAGATGCAGCTAAGTATGCAGCTCTCACTAACAAAGCAAACAAAAGATTGAATAAACCTATCTTCTCTACAATGGGAAGACAAAAAATAAGAATAAAAAATAAAAACAAAAATTAGTGAACATAAGTTTTAATATATGTAGTACGCGTACAGGTTTCCAGGTACAAAACGGCCGGTACGGCATTTTTCAAAAAATAGGAGTACAGGTACACCACATCAATATATATAAAAAATGTTAAAATTCTTCAAATATTAAAAATAGAAATAGAGGAAGAGGAAAGAAGAAAAATAATCGCTGCTTTGTGCTCTTTGTTTGCTGGGAAATGGGCATTCAGGGAAGGATGAAAGGAAATTTGATTTCAAGGCATTAAAAAACAGCATCGTTTCCAGCCATATTCAATTTCTGCCTCTTTCCAAAAGACGTCATTTCCTTCCGTTTAAATTTCTACCTTTGTCCAAATGATGTCGTTTCCTTCAAATTTAATTTTCACCTTTATCCAAACGACGCCGTTCTAATTGACTGGATTTTGGAAGTCGAAAAACGTCATCATTTCCTCTCACTGCAGCCAACTCAACGTTTCGTATGTGTTTCTTTGACCAAACAACGCGTTTCAAAATGCAAAATAAAAAACTGAAAATCTAGGCGTTTTTGGGCGAGGTATGAGTTTCGCATTTTAGAATCATAACCAAAATGAGTACATCCCAAAAAACAGCATACCAGTGCTTCATAGGTTTTAACATAAAACAGAGCATCAATCAAACAAAATCACCATGCAATACGCATATAATTTAAAAAGCACAATAATTTAAAAAAATAATCAACATGGAAACACCAATAACAACCAAATTTCTCCTTGACTTTTTTGCTATGTTTCTCCCAATAACACAGCAGCTACAAATGCTCTAGAAAAAACGAGATCCATTTAAGACAATCTAACCATATAACCACTTAAAGAAAACTTTAATCAAATTTAATGAGGAAAGATAAAATCTTTTTTTTTTTCTTTTAAAAGTAAAGTGTAGAAAATTTTCTGAGAAATACAAATCTTAGATCAAGTAAACATTCATCGAATGCCCTATTCATCATCCCAACCAGGTCACCAACCACTGAGAAAAGCAAGAAATTGGATGGAAAAAAAATAAAAATGAGAAGGCTTACCGTTATTGAAGCTTCAGAATGCAAGGAGGTCCACTGCGGCGGGTCTGGTCTGGGCGTCGTCCTCGTGGTAGCCAAATGCAATTTCGAGGGACTGAGGTGTGACAGCGTGCGTGAAGGACTGAGGGCCTGCTCGGTGGAGTGGCCGAGAGGACTGAGCTTCGGGTGAAGGAGAGAGTTCCGAGAGCAAGAGAGAAGAACGATTTCGAATTTGGGAATTTATGATTCTTGGAAATAAAATTCCTTGTTAGCATGTCTTTTGCATTTTATTCTTGGCCAATAAAATTCCTTGATAGCATGGCTTTTGCATTTTATTCTTGGCAATAAAATTACTTGATAGCATGTCTTTTGCATTTTATGGATAGAAGAAGAAATATTATTAACAGAAGAGAAGGTAGCCTCCTAAACAAAAACACTAAAAAATACAACAGAACATCAATGCAATAAGGTTGCCCAATCTCTGCATACCTGTGAGGGAAACACCCTTAAAAAACCATTGGCAGCACGCCAAAGAGAAGCCATATGCACTATCGCATCCCATTACAGGTGTCAAGTCAAAGAGGTAACATTGAAAATGCGAGCATTCTGCACTAACCAGATACATAATAGAGTTGCACGAACCACACACCACCATAAAGTCTTAGCCTTACTTATTTCAACCAAAACCACAGAAACTGATAACTAAGAATTTCTCCAAACTGAAAGGACACACCCAACGTTCATCAAAACATCCAAAAAGTTTATGCCATTAAAATGAGGCTGCCGAACAATGTAAAAATAAATGAGCTGCTGCCTCCGAGCTAGAGCAATGCATAACATGCATATCAGAAGAGAGAGCCTTATGTCATCTACAGACGTGCAACATATCATTAGTGTTAAGCCTATCAAGAACTGCAGTCCAAATAAAACACTTAACCTTAGAGGGAGCTTTGGATTACCAAAGGGACTTGACAGCATGTCTTGACATATAAATATCAAATCATGCCAAATCTGTAGATGAGTCAATGTGCTCATCGGCTGACAAGACTATGATTTAAAATTTGAGGCTTCTGTTTTCAATTTCCCTTATAATAAAATTGGGCCACAGCTTGGAAATCCAAAAATAGGTCTCAATATAGAACCATTAGGCTACAATAGAACTGGCAAATGGCAACAAGCGATGGACTTTTTTTTCTTTTTTTTTGTGAGAAAAAATACGAGTAGACAGGAGGAAAAGATAGCATCCTGAAAGGAAACAAAATACAAGAAACCAGTATAAAAAGAAAAGCACATGAGGGACCATATGTAGAACANTAAAATGTGAGGCTTCTATTTTCAATTTCCCTTATAATAAAATTGGGCCACAGCTTGGAAATCCAAAAATAGGTCTCAATATAGAACCATTAGGCTACAACAGAACTGGCAAATGGCAACTAGCGATGGACTTTTTTTTCTTTTTTTGTGAGAAAAAATACAAGTAGACAGGAGGAAAAGATAGCATCCTGAAAGGAAACAAAATACAAGAAACAGTATAAAAAGAAAAGCACATGAGGGACCATATGTAGAACACCAAAGAGAATCCAAAATATCAATCCTATCCCACAACAGGTTCAAAGTCAAAGAACTATCCTATAAGATACAAAAATTACGCTCCAACCAATGCAGTGGCATTTCATGTAAGAATACTCATCATGGTATTAACTTCAGTTTCTCTCTAGTAACTCTGCTCAATATTTACATCACCAATATGATGATTTTCCAAAGACCTAACAAATAAATATTTAATCATAAAAAATTCAAATGGCCATGGAATGTATAAATTATTGATCAAATACATAAAATTTATTAACTTTAAAACAAGAGATCATAAGCTAGCTAGAAGTTAGTGATTAACGAAATTCACAAAATGACTGAAGAGTTAAAAAACAAAAAAAACATGAGCAATAGTCTGCAGCAGCTAGATGGAATTCTGGCAGAGTGCACGCACAGGAGCAGGCCACCATGGGAGCAAATGGGGAATACATTTGTCCAGGAATGCCACCTGGCGCCTTCAATTTCAACCATGCCCACTTCTTCAGTCCGCAAATCACAGGGAGCAATGTGGTTTTCAACCGCCAAAAATACAATGTCTGGATTAATTGGATGAAAGGCTAGCAAATAAACTCTCAGCCTTTCAACTTCCAGATTAGAAAACGCTGAACGAATAGGTTGTGCCTCCAGCAGGACCCGGCGAATATCTTCGATATAAATCCTCTTCTGCAAACACCATGTTACATTCTCATAGTCGTTGAGTTCCCAAATGGTAAACCAACCAAAATGGGATTGAGCGATCCACAAAGACCCAGAGGATGATCCAAGGCAACTCATACTCAATCGCGGTGCAGCATCTATTGGATAGTCAATGATATGGCAATGCATTGGCTGCTGAGAAGTACCCGTTATACCATTGTCAATGTTGGAAGGATCATACACAACAATTGTCTGCTCACCCATAAAATGAAGCTTGCCATTTAAGGCAACACCCCTATTATCTATGGTACAAAAATTAACTTGCTTGGGAAACGATAGAACTATATTACTCCACCTTCCGGTAGTCGATGAGAAGACATCCAACTTTAACAAATTATTTCGAGGAAGGAATCTAGCAGCGTATTGAGGATTAATGGCCAGGAGTTTTGAGGAATACGTACAATTTCAAACCTGCATTGAGAATTGAGCATCACATTGTCTGTGTCTAAATCAATGTGGTAATAAGGATCGCATATGAAACCGACATAGGCATCGCATGGACTCGAAGCACTGTTCTTATGATTGAGGATAGGGGCTGGAGGGATCTGGAACCAGTATTTGGTTAAAGGGTTGCATACATAGTATGTGTTCTTCTGATAAACCCCACGATTGGTGAGCAAAAACAAGCCGTTTGATTCTCCCAAGACTTTGAATTGTGGGAGGAATTCCAACATGGATTTTCTTAGCTTTAATTCTACTTCTCCCAAAGTTGGTGAAATGGTGGGGCTGCTGTAGCATCTGAATCTGAAAGAGCCTATGATGGTGAAGGAGAAGGCGGCGAATGAAATCGGGATTTGAGATAAGACCATACCAGCGCTTTGATACGGATTTGCAGATATGCAGGGGAGACGGTGAAGGATCTCTACCAACAAGTCTTCAGGAAGATCGTTGATATGATATCGGATGGTTTGGATGAATTTTTCAACCTTGATTGCACCAAACAACTCCTCAATAACTTAGACTCGGCCATGGCCATGCTCCACGAGTTCTGCTTCTGGTTCGGTTAAACAATGATTTATATAATTAGGGGAAAGGTAGGGCAAAAGGGGATAAACACAGGACGGGAAAGAAAACAGTAAAATAGACGGAAAACTACAATGTAGTAGGAGTAGGAGATTACCAAGTATTTAAATGTATTTTCCTAACAAATAGAAGTTTATTTAAACTGAATTTAAGCTAAT
This sequence comes from Cercis canadensis, assembly GCA_003255065.1. NCBI lineage: Eukaryota > Viridiplantae > Streptophyta > Magnoliopsida > Fabales > Fabaceae > Cercis > Cercis canadensis. The sequence continues at coordinate 381,350 of QAOA01005801.1, forward strand.
GACAAACTTAGGTACCACTGAAATTTATTCCATTAAACATGATACCCTGCAATCTTTACAGTCATCAAAATTGAATAGGGTGGTCGAGGAGCTAATACAATATTAGAACTTGAAAATGGCAGCACCACTCGAAGGCTTGGAAGCAAAAACATAAAGGCCAAGATCGTTCTTTCTGATGAGCCCCTTGTCAATTCTAGACTGGTAGAAACGCTCCTGAAATAGATAGGGATCCATCATTAACAACTAGTTTATTTCAGTGATCAATTATATACTTGTTAAGTATCATCTAAAAGCAAACCTTCAAATTAAGGATAAACTGTGGAACAATGCTCTCTTTCACCAAAGCAACAGCACAACCACCCCATCCAGCTCCAGTGAGCCTTGCCCCAAGAGCCTCGTTCTGACGACAAATATTTACAAGTTCTTCCAACTCCGGACAGCTGATTTCATGAACAAGAAGAGAGAAAAGGCATATCAATCACACCTTGTGAAAAAGAAAAATTCCATCGTACAGACAGCATTCTCTTGAATTTTCCAAAAGGTCATATGACACACAAATCGTGCCTCTCAACAGAGACAGCAGACGGTTAGAGATGAACACAAACAAGAAAGCACTTCTTTTCAAAATAAAAGCAAACATTTTGTATGCTAGTCTCGAAAGTGAGTACCTGCATTCATATAAAACGCTGCAGCTATAATGACTCTCATTCATAAGGCCACCAAGCTTCTTCAGCATCTCCTCATCACTGAAAAGAATAATAGTTTGAAGTCTAAGAAAAACGAATATAACTCCTATTTATGAAAGGATCACAAAATACGCATACTAAACATAAGATGAATCCTCATGAAGATACATTGACGAAAATAAAGAGATAAATATCAAACTATCAGCCCAACATGTACTAGGACACACAGTAAAGAAACTCAAATTAGTCTCCATCCAATTTATACCCAAGACCAATTGAATTCTGCAAATGCACATTTCAGTAAATGATTGAAATCTAGGCATGTACATTAGCAGGATGTGGACCAGTAATATTTCAATTGGTAGGCCTCAGTTTCCTAAAGTTAGTTTTGAATGGAAAGCTCATAAACCAGGCAATTCAGGTCAACAAATTTTAAGGAACAGGATAGTAAAGCCACCTTTTGCTATCAGCTGAACACTGCATGCAAAAGCTTTAGAAATATCAGCACGCATTATCAACAGAACTATAAAATCAGACAGTGTTTAAGACTTCCAAGTTTTCTTGGGATAAAATGTGTGTTTCAGTGATTGGATTTTATCTTTTTACAGAGTTAACTATCAGATACTACCAAGTCTTTTGAAATTATTGAAGTAACAGTCCAAGAATATCCCTCATGCGAGGTTTACATAGATTTGAAAGAGCAACCGTGAAAAAGTATAGCTATAATCAATTTAAAGACTCACCTTAAATTTGATGATACAATATCCTTGAAAGCATGTACCCTCCTTGCTTCTGAGTACACATGGGCAGCTCTCTAGAAATAAATGTATCAAAATTAAATAACAACACATAAAGGAACAAACAGTAACTCTCCAACCACAGATATGTGATTGTTGGCATAATGCAATAAAAAAGCCAAAGGAAAATGTAGACATTTCCCAATTGGAGTAAGTCATAAACAAATGCCTTCTAAATGTTCATAAACACAATCCTATCACTAGTTATAAATTAGAGAAATCCTCAGAACCAAAACAAAATCCTACCATTTAAAACTGTAAGTTGAAGAAGGAAACTGTTTCTAGGAAACATAATAAGCAAATATTTAGATCTTAACATGGTTCTAGAAAAAGGATGAAAGTAACTTTGCTACTAAGATTTGTAAGAGGTACCTGATGTAACTTATATTGCTTAGCAACTTTTATGACATCCAAATAAGCTGAATTAGTGCTCAAAAATGAGGTAAGCTTTTCCCCAGTTATTTTCTCAATCTCTTCAGCTGTATATGGTTCTTCCTTCAAAAATTCCTGTACCAAACATACCTTTTTAAAATTTAAAGAGTAAAAGGCTTATAATTATCAAGAATTTAAATAAAAAGATATCAAAATTTTATATATATCCATATCAACTGAAACAGAATGCTTCCATATCTTGTGCACATAAGTCTAATATCAAGAACTAGAAATTTAAAAAAACAAATAAGGATCACTTGATACAGGGTAAATTTACCTTGACAGCAAGGACAGGATCAGAAGAGTTATGACTACCAGCAAATGATACACATAACCCTTCAACATCAGATAGTGTTTTCACTTTTGCTATTGCTTCTTGTGGTTTCATTCCTAGCTTTATACCAAGCACAATCTAGAAAATTTGCCAATAGCACATTACGAATCTGAAAATATAATAGACAATAAAAAAGGACTTGCAAGTTGCAGATCTGCAAACCCATGTTGAAATATACTTACAGAAGCCAAATGGCATTCAAGAACCCTATTATTGTAATTTTTAGCAGCTGTGACTGCCTTTTGAGACTCTGCCAGAGAATGGGCTATTATAAAAGTTCCACCAGCAGGAAGTTGCACATCTGTTGCTCGAATAGGGTTGAAATCAATAAGCTCTGCAAACCCAGTTTTTGCCATGACAGAGATTGCCTGCCATGTAAAACAAGAAACTCAGTGCCTTTTATGCAGAATCTCCTAAGAGCAACATCAATAGGCTTTGCAAGCTTATCTAAACTAAGCAATAGATAAAAGTATACTTATCATGTTAGAGATATAACTAATACCAATCTTGGGTCTCCTTCTAACAACTTAAACTTATCTTTAAAATGGTTCTTTGACATCATATAACCATTCCAAATTATTCACAAAAAACGTCTAAGATGAAAGCAGGTTGGAAGCAGAGTAATAATACAGACTTGAACTGTGATTTGAAGTCTACAATTACTTCAAAATTGAGGGCTCAAACACAGCAATTTACCAGTAATCAGACTTAAAATTGGGAAATAAAACCATCAATATCACTTCCCACTCAATACCTAACTCAATTTGTTAATGTCAAAAGATCAATTTTCGTAAGCTGAATATCTGCAACTGATAGCATTTGTATTTCAAGAAGTATACAAAAGTAAAAGATAAAGAAAAGTTTCAAGTAGGAGCTAGAATCTCCTTAAAAGAGGTTTATCCTTAACAATAGATTAGAACACCAGATATAAGCTTACACACTGTACTTGAAGTGTTGGTTAAAAAAAACAACTAGTCAATCAGTACCAGTAAGCAATAAGCTGTTGTGAAGGCCATTCCATGGGAAGGTGATATTAAGGAAAATATCACGCTTAGACAGGTCATTGGAAAAATTTGCACTAAAATTACAACAGGAAATATCCAAATGAAAGATGCACTTAACCTGATCCATCCCACCAGATTGTGTCCCAATGTGTCTTTCACAATCACATGTAAGTTGTGCAATTTCTTTCTGTCAAAAATATATGAATGTTAGAAACTGTAAATGGAATAATAAGAACAAACAAGAAATCAAACTTTTTCTATAGGAACCCATGATTTTAATGTAATCCCTGTGGTAATTTGGTCATATAAATAGAAATTATATTATATCTCAGGCAATATGTAGAGTACAGAAAAAGCTTAAAGTTAAATTATTAACTAAAACTGTAGAAATCTAGAATCAAGAAAGTATTTGAAAAGAATGAGTAGAAGAGTAGAAATAAAGTATGTTAAAAAATAAGGTTTTGAGAAACTAGACTTCAACTGTCACAAGTAGTTTGAAATTGCAAATAGATCTTCGAAGGCACAACAATGAAATTCCAGTAATACTATCATACCAGTGGTGATACTGATACAAAATTACGATATTCTATTTGTTTACGTACACTCTAAAATTAAAATGTTCAACAATCTTTCTGTTAACCAATCAANCTGTAGAAATCTAGAATCAAGAAAGTATTTGAAAAGGAGTAGAAAAGTAGAAATAAAGTATGTTAAAAAATAAGGTTTGAGAAACTAGACTTCAACTGTCACAAGTAGTTTGAAATTGCAAATAGATCTTCGAAGGCACAACAATGAAATTCCAGTAATACTATCATACCAGTGGTGATACTGATACAAAATTACGATATTCTATTTGTTTACGTACACTCTAAAATTAAAATGTTCAACAATCTTTCTGTTAACCAATCAAGGTCAAACTGAAAGCAATCAGAGATCTGACTTAGGGTGACTCTAACAGTGACTCTGAAACTGAAGTCCTCTGAAAGTAACAACTAGAATTCATATTCCAGAATAGATGACATACCTTTGGGAAGTTCACATCAAATGCAGCCATAATAGCAATTGTGGCAGAACAAACAAATGCTGCAGAGCTTGATAGTCCAGAACCTGTATAAAAAGTTAATATTGTTGAAAGAATCAACCCAATTAACTAACAAAGACAAGACTCAACCATCTCTATTAGAGTCTTAAAGATGATAAAATAAGTTCAGTTAAGAGGTATATGTGGATACCCTCAGAAGCAGTACTAATTTAAACAAATGAACACACCTGTAGGAACTGTTCCATCAACAAGAACATCAAGTCCAACTGGTAGACCAACATCCACTCCTTTCGATTTTGCATAGTCATAATATCCCTTGTACCTATAGAAAACATATTGTCAATCCATACAGAATTGAAAACTGACATAGAAGTTTTCTCTTTATTCTGTTAAACAGTTTAAACTAATAAAAAAGATGATTAACATATACCAATAAAACTGTCACAGTTCTAGCAGATCATTTTTGCATTCCATTCCAAAATAGTAAATTTCATCCAATAACTCGTAAGCATCCTTTTTTGGACCAAAAATAAAAAGTAACCTGTAAGCACATTAGACGCTAATAACTACTGGACTAATGGCTCAAATGAAACATAATTTGCATTACGTTAGCAGTGTTAGGCAAGGTCCTTTTAAAAGAACAAAGTACATGATGGCGATCTAAACTTGCAGTTATACGTTAAGACAATCATATAAAAGGAAAAGTATGTAATCTTCTGACTCACCCACAAATAAAATAATGGCCCCATTTGTGATTCTTCAAGTCGAGTGCCTGCATGAAAACCAGTGCCTCAGTATACTAACAAATAATCAGACCCGATATTTTGATTATCAGAACAATCTTATTGCCAAAAACGAATCATAAGAACAATAAACAAGAACTGTTTGTAAAATAAAAGTAGACCCAAATTATAGAGAGTAAAATTACAGAAAAAAGGCGGGGGGATTAGGAGATGCACCTGGCAAGGATCAGCAGGATAAGTACACATGGCATATTTCTCATCATTCACATTAGCGATTCTGACAACCTTTTCGCCTTCGTTTTTCCGAATTGCCACGATAGTATCTTGCCGAATAGCCATAGGCAACACTGAATATCCCTCATAGTCAATGTGCTCCCCAATCAGGTTCACTCTCCCTACAATGCAAAACATACAGTATATCAATCGTCCAATTTCCCATCTTTCAAAATAATCAACAATCCAACCAAAATAAGTAACAAATGCACACACATGCACACTCGCTGATACGAATATGCCAATATGTCAATTTCTGGGGAAAAAAAGGATTCTGAGAATAAAACATTAGTTTATCGCATTTTCCCACAGTTTCTCGGATTCCAAACAGAAAATTACATAGAGCAGAAAAAGAGGGAGGGAGTACCAGGTGAGCGAGCGAAGACTTGAGGATGGTGACCGAAGATTATGTTAAACTTGGACTTCAAATTATCATAACGAAGCTGAGCTTCTTCGAGCTGGGATCCTTCACCGTACACAGGCTGAAGATTATTGTAAATTGGAATCGGAAGCTCTTCGTGTTTCGCCATTTTCGACTGGGAACTCTTCAATCGGGATTTCTCTGCAACCTCCTACACTTTCTCTGAGCTTTTGCCAAGCAAAACAAAAACAGCATTATATAATTAATTAATTAACTTTATTTATTATTGGGCATTATGTGGCAGAAGATTAAAAAAAAAAAGAAATTGGAGAAAAGTTTTCAAAAATTATTGATATGCGATGACAAAAGGAACGTGATACGGATGACTTAACACGTGGAGCTGACATGTCTGATTTGAGAGAGTGTCCATTTTATCCTTCATAATTAATGGGATTTCAACCTATTATATCGTAATTATAGCGAAAAAGAATACCGAAATTGAATAAACCACAAATCAGGTAGAGTCAATCCTTGTTCCTCATTATGATTGATTATCGGATCATAGGCTTAACAGCTTAACTTTCGGATTACCTACTTTTAGTATTTCATTGAAAATAATATATTTGAGGGGAAAAAGAAAAGGAGCTTAGTATATATATCCATTAGAAACCTTATGCCAACGAATCTGTTATTTCTTGATAAACTTTTAAGACCTACTAATTTAGAATAATAATTATATTATTAAATTCAATTTTTTTTTTTCTTTTGAGGGGGGAGAAGCTTGTGACACTTTTTTATGGATTTGGGTTTTCTGCTATTCAGCTTGAATATGCACATCCTCCCCAAGATGAATGTGAGAGAAATTATGGCCAACGGCCAATAAGTTTAACTACAATATTTTATCAGGTAAAAAAAAAAAAAAACTCAGGCAAGTTCTCTTAATATTTATTCCTGTTCGGTTCACCATTTTTTTTTTCAGAAAGAAGTTTGATATATAGACAAGAAGGCATAAACAATGCAATTTGACGCTTAAGTTAAAGCAAAGCCAGCTAAGATGGTATTAAAAATTCTGGGTTTCTTTAGAAAAGCAAATGTGATGTAAGATTAAAAGAGTTGTATTAGTGGGTGATAATGACCAATGCAAAGGGAAATTAGTGGAAAATAAAAAAGTATACATAACCCCCTTGTCATATTCTACAATCATCAAGTGGGGGCCTACATAAAAATTATTGTGTTAATAAGAGTTATGTTTTGACTTTTGAGTAATGTTACATGCACATAAATGCGTTGCCAATACTAATTTAGGGACAGTGTTTAGCACCATCTTCAGATTCTTTCATCACTATAATGGAAAAGTTCTTGGACTGAAATATAGCATTACCAATGGCCCAAAAAATATAAGGAAATATAGCATTACCGTTTTGTTACCATATAATCATATATCCACACTGGAAACTTTCATTTCTGTACTCTAGTAGATATTAGGACGTGAGGTAGAACTAACTAAAAAACTAAAGCTTATAAATTAGATGAATTTAGTTTTGTGACAAAATGAGAGGTGGGGCGAAGTAAGGAAAACGAAAGGAATAGAGAGAGAGAGAGAGAGAAACCGGGNAAAGGCCGAAGGGGAAACATCAAACATGTAGGTACTTGGGCCGCCGATATGACATTGAAGAGGACATTAGAATAGGAAAAGAAAAAGACAGCATTGGAGATGCAGCGAGAAAGCATATGCAAATTTTGTTAGCAGTCCATTTCAAAACTAAACAAATATATCAAAGAACGCAATTATATTTCTAGTTAACTTATTATAGTATTATCTAAAAAGATATGGTATCTTCTTTAAGAGCAATATCATTTTGGTCTATCATCAGGTAACCGTCAAAAGTTTAAATTACTTATTCTTCTGGTCTCAATCCTTTATCACACAAGAAGCACAATAACGATATTTAAGGCAAAGCAACGGAAATAGTTATCATCTAAGGCAGAAAATTTAAGAACTATATGATAAATGATTAGCACAATCATGGGTAAACAAGTTTTGTCAAAATTAAGCACAATTATCTATGCCATCAGTGTAAACCGAAAACCTCATCCAATAAAGCTGAAACCATCCTACATGGAATAAACTGCTAATTAGGTTAGTAGTCAAAGCCCTATACAAGATCTGGTTCTGATGCATCCCAGCTGATGATAAGTCACATTAGAAGGAGAACCTACCAACCTCCTCATCTTCATCCTCATCTATAATATCTTCATCTTCGGTAAATCTCCCCAAATCATCATCATCATCGATATCCTCTTCCTCGTCTTCCTCATCCATCATGCTTGTACTCTTCCTCTCCTTGTCCTTCAAACCAGTGCTCAAGACTACAGTTTCTCCTCCCGATTTCTCCATATCCTTTCTCAGCTTATCCATGTTATCCTTCTTGCGCTCTTCCTCCAAACGCTGCTTCTCTGCACGTCTTTTATCAAGATCAGCCCTAAAAATAGCAAATGCAATAAAATTCAATTGATTAGCCATTCAAACTAATCACTATAATGGTATCCAGTGGTATAATGGAGAAAAATAATTAGAAGTATTTATCAGGCTCAGACGATACTTGTAGGTTTCCATGTATTCCTCTGCACTGGCTTCAATGGCCTTAAAGAAGCCTTCAATTCCAGCACCAGAAACTGCAGAAACTCCAACAGATCTTAAGTTGTTGTAGAACTCATCGAGCACAAGAGAAAGGCTCTGAGTTAAGGTCGATGTGTATGAGTGATCCGAACTTATTGCTGCTTGAAATGTCTCAAAATCCTTCATCCACTGCATACATATAAATTCAACACAAGCTATAAAAACAAAACAGAATATGAAATAGCATATACAAGTTCAACAAACACGATAAGGAATGGAATAACTTCAAATCCCACCATCAACCTCTAGGGAGTGGGGTGGTGCATCTGGAGAGCTCAAGGCTAATTTAAGCTTTTGTGAGCAGAAAGTAAGAAATACAGCTTGAGGAGATCTTGGTAATCAATTTCTAAAGGTAAACTTCAACTCCACATCTAAACCAAGGTAAAAAGATGACACATATGGATAAATATGCTGGGCTGATAAAACCTTCAACTACAAACAACTTAATCCCATTTCAAAATACAGTCTCATCAACTTGAAAATTATCTTTTCTGGTCTATGGAAATCGTCTATACTGAAGCCTAGCCTCATAACAATTGATTCTTTATATCTTCTTCATGCTACTGCTACGTGAGTTGTGCATAAAAGAGATACTTCCATAAATGTCATTTTCTACTTTTTTTCCTAGCACTTATATGGTGAAATTCAAAACCCAATACTATGTTAAAAAACATTTTACGTTTAAGCCTAAAACTACAGACTATTAGCATTGACCATGAAACAGGAAAAATTTACTGAGAGTTTGCAAATGCAGACAGCTTTTAGAATTTAATCTTAATCTGCTATTACTAAGTATCAGATCACATACATGAATGTTTGATATCCCATCATTTCCTAACTTTCAAGTAGTACTAATATCAAGAGCATATTCTACACTAGAAAGCAAACACGTGGGGATTCAAGATAAACAATACCTCCAAGGCAAACTGGTGTTGTGCCACATCAGTCTTGTTGAATGCCAAGACAAGGGGTAGGCGAGTTTTGTAAAGGATACTACAAGCATAAAGCATGTTGCTCATAAAAGTGGTGGGATTTTCTGAACGTGGTGTATCAACTACATAAGTGACTACAGTGGGAAATGTGGAGGCAAAAGCTTCTGTAATGATAGCACCAGAAGCAGACCAAGTGAATATCTCAATCTGACCAGGAGTATCAACAAGAACATAATCAAGCTGATCTGCCCGCTTCTCAATAACAGAAATTACCTGAAATTTAGAAGCATGAACATTACTTGAATTTAAATTGCACTAAAAATAGCAGAAGACGAGAAGAAAACATATCAGTTAAAAAAAATGATGTAAGGAAAAACAAGAGGGTGGTTCATAACAATGAACAGTACGTAACCCATAGTAGTGCTTGATTGCATCATGCACAAATTTTATGGCCTCAAACATTAAACCATGAACTTAGTTAGGTAATATACAACCTAATCATATGATCAAATAAGCTTAAAAGAACCCAAAAAAAAATGTAGTAGGCATACCACCATATGTAGTGATAAAAATAAGATCACCCATTGATCGAGACCAATCCAACAATATTTCCTTGTAATTGAAAGTTAGAGTTGCAAGGCAGTAAGTAACAGAACGCAGATAGAGACATGTGAATTTTTTAAAGAGTCCCAGACATTCATAAGCAAACTTTACCTCATCAAACTTCGTAGCAAACAAATTAAGTGATGTCAAAATTCCACCATTAGGACCAAGGTTGAACTGCTTCATGACTTCCTTGTAACGAACAGTATCTCTTATATCAATGTTAGCACCGTATGGGAGTGTCCTGACAGCAGGGTCAAGATTCATCACATAACCCCGAATGTTCGACAGCATTGTGTGGCTAACCAACCTATGGAGAAACGTGGTTTTTCCACTCCCTAAACACATAAAAAGTTTATTCTGAGTCTATATTCAGGAAAGGGGCAGTAAAAAGTCCTAACTTCTACATTATTTCCTCTATTGTCAGAAAACATGAATCACTAAGCATATCAACTATACCCTTTTGATAAGTCAATAAGAATAATCACCTGCCATTCCCACCACTATAATTATGACCGGTTTTCTTCTAAAGTTATCAGATGAACCTCCACTTCCAGATGATGATCCCTCAATATGTAGTTTGTTCATTGTCTCTGTAAGCTCTTCTTTTTCTTTGTCCTTTGCCTTTGCCTTCAAACCAAAATTAAAAAAGGAATATAAACAATACCCACTATTCAAAATCGCAAAGTAAACTTACCCAGAAAGATAAAAAGCACTACTAGGGTTCATCATTTTCAGAATAACTATTTAACCATACTATGAGCCTATTACGGATTAGTCATCTGAAGTCAAAAGATTCTGACTATGAAATTCTAAATTAAGAGATAAAATCGGTTCCTCTTTTGCCCTCCGTCGTTATTGTAAAATGAATAGAATAAGTGGAGAGAGAGGAGCAAGTTTCGAGTGGGTACTTGAACGCCGGAAGAGTCATCGGAGTCCATTTGCATAGGCATGTCCTCAACTTTCAGATTCTTGGAATCCTTGTCCACATCCATTTTCGACTGAAACTTCTCTCTGTTGTTGCGAGGGCGATAGGGTGCCAACTCTGAACTTTGTTACGGACAGCACTCAACGGGGGAGTCTTCTTTTTCGCCGCTTCCCTGAGTCTCTCTAAAAGCACTAAAGCAGTCCGCACCCAGGTCCAGGGTTTATAAATTTTTATCCCTCCGCTGAACCAAATGGAAACTTCCTTTCGTGTGTTTTTTTTTTTTTTTTAAAAAAAAAGGTAATAATAATAATGAAAATGAAAATATGACTTTTTTTGGCCATATAAAAAAAATGAGAAGAAAAAAAAGGAGACAAAAATTGTGAAATATTCAAAAATATTTTTATTTTTAGTTACAATTATAATAGTATATTTTTTTACTGATTTATTAAACACATATAAAACTAAACTACGATTTTTGAAGCGGATATTGAAAACATATAAGACAAAAAAATTGCATATCAAACATAAGTATACAGTACAATTGGTACATGTTCCAAACCGCAATATTTCTTGCCAAAAACTAGATTACTTTATTAATAATAAAAAAAAAAGCATGTCAAATNAAGCATGTCAAATAATAAAAAAAAATAAAAGAACACAAAATAATGAATAAAATGGAAAGGTAGAATTCCCTGAAAAAAAAAATGGGAAGGTAGAAATGCAAGCATTCAATTTCTCCTTTTCATAGATACATGTATTCTGATTTTTTTTTTTTTTGTTCAATACACACTATAAATGTAAGATTTTGGTATATGAAATTTTTTATCATTTTAAAACTTACACTAAAATATATCCTTGAGTAATATTTTCACTTACAAGTTTGGGATTGCATTCTTTTTTTAACATTAAAAATTAATATCAAAGAATTGCACTGTAGCTAATGCCAATTGGCTTTGGTCAAAGGGATCTAACTTAAGGTTTTGCAACTTTTAGGTGTCAAGTTCGAGCTCCTTGAGACCAAAAATCTTGCTTAATAAGCAACCCTCATCAAGAAAATCTCTTAGCACCTATCAGCCCTCTTGTGAGATTCCAGACACGCTTGGAGTAACATATTCTTACTACCATTTTTTATTACCATAAAAAGAATTGCATAACATAAAAAATTACACGGGCAAGTTGTATCATAAGTCCTGTGAAAAAAAAAAATAGAGAAAGAACTGAAAATTATATACGAATATTTTATTATTATTTTTCAATATTACAAGTGTATACAATAAACTTTGCATTTACATAGACCTTGCCTAAGATATCAACCACACCTCTAATTTTGTATGTAAAAGAACTAAAGAAGACACAAATACATTTGAAGGGAAAAGGAAAATACACAGAATCCCTATTTTTCTGGCCCAAAAGAAGTAAAAAGATTACAGAAAAACCCAAAAACAAGAACTATTTCTTAGCCAAAGTTTGCTGGTCTGGCTGAAGCAAATTGTTGACGATGGACACAACAATAGCACAAAAATCATGCACATACTTGTTCGTTCCACTTAAAGGCGAAGGTGCCTGGTTTTGAAATTTCCTCTCACATAACTCAGATTGGTTTCCAGCCTGATATGCCCCATTTTTTGCCGTCTTATAGTCACCTTTGGCCATAGCACTTAGAGCCTTTGGCAAATTCACCTTCACTATCATGTTGTATGATGTAACACAACCATCCAAGGCCTTTTTCACTTCCGGGTCTCTTTGCTGCATGTAAACCTTGTTTATGTGCCGCAATGTGGCGGTGGCTTTGACTGTCACAATCTCAAGGGCTATGCGAGCAAGCCCCGCCGTGTCGGCATTGGAGCTACGAGGATATGATCGTAGAGATGAAATGCAGAGGTTGTAATTAGGTGATCTACGACATGCTTGTTCCATTAAACTTGCGTTTTGGAGAGTGCATTGGATTGGTGATATGAACATTGTAGATGACAACGCCCAGTGAAGAAGAATTATAGTTGATGAAAATTTTGAAAGCTTCATTTTTTGTTGAGTCTTATGGTTTCTAGTGGTTTGGTTGCAGAGGATTTATAAGAGCAACGACATCAATTTGTTGGTCTGAATTTTGTGGCAATTTTAGCAACATTTCCTGACGCTAGCCTTAGTGCTCGCTTGACGCCTCAGCTCAGGGTCATGCGGTGCAAAATTGTCCTAGTGTTTTGCTCACTATGTAAACCCCTTTTCTTGGACCTTATGTTTTAAGCCCATAAGGCCCAATGGGCCTATTAAACTACAGGGACCAGCCTTATTATTATAAAAAAAAATTGCCAAAATAGATCAATTGTGTTTTTCTGCTTGATTAGTTTTTCTATTTTTTTTTTAAAGACACTATGCTACCTATGAGTGGTACTGCTACCCTCACCTAGTTGAGTAGATTCGGATAGAACCCACACAATAATTTTGATATTGTTACAAAAATTTTTAAAAATTGAGTCACTCATTAAATATTAAAATATATAATTTTTTATAAAATATAAAGACAGACAAAATATAAAAAACACATGTCAAGAAATAATTGTTTTTAAGTATTTTTTTCAGTATATTTTTTATATTATGTTCGTTTATGAATTTTATAAAAAATTAACTCTTTTAACACATATTAAATAATTTAATTTTTAAAAAATTTTATAATGATACCAAAATCATACACTTTATCCCATTGAAACTGACCAAGATCTCTCCAAAAATGGTGGGGTAGCTACTGCTCTAAAAGAGGAGTAGCTTAGCGCTTTTTCCTGTTTTTTTTTTACGATGAAAAAAGTTGACATTGATAACATGCCAACGGATCACATAATATACTTAGCAAGGAAGTTAATATGCCACTGCGAAATTTTATTAAGTCCATTAGTAAATTGATAAGTTTAAATTTTTTTTTATGAGATTTCTTGTTTGATTAATTTAGAAATGTATTATGAAAAATCAAATCAAGAACATATCTCACAAAAAAATAAAATTGAAAGGGATAAATTTGAGGGAAGACTCATTAGAATAAATTGGTATTAATCACTAACAAAAACACATCAAACGCATTCCGCGCAGCTGTATGGTCCACTCTGCAGGCGTTTGTAGCATATCACAATCCATTTCAGCGGGAAAAAGCATGAGCCCCATCCACATATAACCGCTTAGCGCAAGCAAGCAAGCACGGAGAGCCCCTACCGCTGCATAAGCGAGACAGTGTAATCTCTCTCTGTACTTTTCCCACTGAGCGAAGAGTTGCAAAAATGGTGATCAGAATCGTGGAGTGTGCGCGCTTATGCTCCAAACGCCGTGGCTTCATCGTCCACTTACACGGAACAGAGATCGACGTGACGGTAACCGCCAACGCCTCCGTCGCGAAAAAGTGGATCTCTTCTACCCTCTACCTTCGCCGTCACGAATTGCACCATTTCGTCGTCGGTCTCGGCGTTCAATGGACTCCTGGCGGGAGCGACTCTCCGGCGGACACACTGCAACTCTGCGTTGGTCGTCGGTGCCTCATTTTCCAACTCGCTCACGCCGACTTCGTGCCGAATGTCCTCCGGCAGTTCCTCTCCGACCGTAGGTTCACCTTCGTTGGTTTCTACAACCATTCGGATAGGCAGAAGCTGATGATTTCAAAGCATAGGTTGAAGATGGTTAGGGATCCTCTGGATCTGAGGCTGCATGTGGAGTCGGAGGACGATGAGAGTCTAATGTTTGCTTCGGTGGAGGATATCGTAAAGGAATGCCTTGGGTTTGATGGAGTAAGACTGAGAAGGGAGATCAGTACGAGCGATTGGGACGATGAATTTCTTAGTGACGATCAGGTTCTGCAAGCTTGTCTTGATGCTCATTGTGCGTTCGAGATTGGGAAGAACATTAGGGCTTGGAGAATTTCAAGGTAAAAATGGTTTCCGTTTCTGCACTTTTTGCTCATCGCTGTGAAAGTTCTAGCGTAGGTTGTTGATTTCCTTCTTAAGGAAGCTTTTAGTTCACAGCTCTAATGGCTTTTTTTTTTTTTTTTTTTTTTTTTTTTTTTTTTTTTTTTTTTTTTTTTTTTTNTTTTTTTTTTTTTTTTTTTTGTGAAGTCATATGGTATAGACTCTAGTATTAACTTGTAAATTTCCCAGAAAATGAATTCTTCTCGTAGAACCAACGGTGCTTTTACCTTTTTTGGCCATTTAACGATGGACGCCTGCTTCACATCTTTGAGAAGTTTTATCATTAATGGCGATTTGAAAGGAGATAGATGGCAAAAAAAATAAAAGAAAGCAGATGGATATTTTGTCCTTATTAGCTTTTTGTTTCTTAATTTTTTCGATTTACTGTGTAATTCTCGACTGCCAAAAGCTGTGACAGATATGATGTCTGCTAAAGCCGGCAAATGATCTTCGTAGGCGTAGACTATCATGACCTCATTACTTGGGAATTAAGTAAACTCGATCCCAACACAATTACTAACTACCACTACCACTACCACTACCACTACCCTTACCCTTCAGTCATCGAGTATTTTCATTTTTGAGACCTTGTACTGTAAGGTGTAAGCGAAAGGAAAGGGACAATGAGCAAAGTAGTGTTTGAGTTGTAGTTTTTATCAACAAAAATGATAGCAACATACAACTGTCATACACAGGCTTAAATTTTGATAGTTTTTGGTAGAAATTACTTATAAGGTGAAAGTTGAAAGAAATGGCGATGGATGTAATTTGAAGAATCGCTAATCAAATTATGTAACTCGATCTCTCAAGAGCTGGAAGAGAGAGAATCATAGAGAAATGCCTTGGATTTGAAGGGGTGAGTTTTTCAGAGGAGATTGGCAACAGTGAATGGGACAGTGAGTTTCTCAGTCATGAGCAGGTTTTGCACGCTTGCCTTGATGCTTACTGTGCCTTCGAGATTGGGAAGAACATTAGGGCGTGGGAGTTCACTAGTTGAAATACTTATTGGTGTCTATGTTTTCCTTTGTTTTTTTCAGTTTTGTGGGGAATATAATCAAAGAACACTCTTATCTCTGGTAAGAAAAAACAAAATAGAAGAATGTGCTATGAAATGGTTTTTGTTGTTGTAGCCGGAGGTAGAGTTTGATACCAAGAAGTAAGAAATCCACTATATGTTTATGAATCCTTAAGGACTCTGTTGGAAGCTGTTTCATTTTGAAAGATTTCTTCGGTCGGAATTGGGATCATTGAAATAGATGGCAATAAAATTATATATTTATAATATTTTTTAATTTAATTATTTAAATATTATATTTTTAAAAAATTAAAAAAAAAAAAACATAGGTTAAGTGGGCTTTTTGACACAAATATTACATTGTGTAAAAGTATTTACCCAAATATTACAAGTTTCAAATTATTTACACAAATATTACACTTTTTAAAAATTCAAAAATTAAAAAAAAAAAAAATTTTTAACACGTGGGACCCACCGGACACGCCGTGGGCCTCACGGCGTGTCCCACATGGACACGCCGTGAGGCCAACGGCGTGTCCCAATAAGACAAAATTCGTCACGGGACCCACAACTCTGGAACAATGGATGAATTTTGCCTATTAGGACACGCCGTGGGCCTCACGGCGTGTCCACGTGGGACACGCCGTGAGGCCCACGGCGTGTTCGGTGGGACCCACGTGTCTGAAATTTTTTTTTTTTTTAATTTTTAAATTTTTAAAAAGTGTAATATTTGTGTAAATAGTTTGAAAGTTGTAATATTTAGGTAAATACTTTTACAAAATGTAATATTTGTGTCAAAAGGCCGGTCAAGTGAGAATGTGCTAGCTGTTACGTGGCATCTCTTTATCGGATACATCACATGGCAGTGAGTGTGTTCGGTTTTTGTCTCATTGAAATGCAGTATTTTGTTAGTTTTTTATGGTTTGATCAGTTTTTTCAACTTTGATTATTTAGCTTTGTGGAATTAATAAGAGAACACGTGGCATGCTTGGTGGCGTGTTTTCACTAAACCTGCCAGTCATCCAATACCCATTGTCATGTGGCGAACTTTCTCTCTCCTTTTTTTTTTTTTTTTTCATTGACAAAGTTGAACACACCAATTATTATATAACATGTTCGACCAATTATTATATGACATGTTTGGTGAATATACGTCACGTGACAACGGGAAAGTTTAGTGGTTTTCACTAGGTTTTTGTTATTTTTTTAAAAAAATTAATTTTTTTAAAGTATAATATTTAAATAATTAAATTAAAAAATTTATAAATATATAATTTTATTATTAAAATATAATATCCAAATCATTGAATGAGGCGGGCTTTTGGGTATCTGAAATAATGTATATAGATAATGACGAAATTGTTAGTTCAATACTTCCATTTTCATGTAGGTAATTTTTTTTTATGCTGGTGTTTTTATGTTTTTTCTGCTTTCATGCTTCTAGCAGTCAGTTTTCAACTAGGAATGGAGGCAAACAGAGGCTTTCTTTTTTCAAATGAAAAAATTTGTTGGATTGTAGAGCATGTCACTATGGAAGTTTGTGTTGTGTGATTGACGCGCGGCTCTAACCCGGGCGATCAAGTCTTTTTGTTTATAATTTTTTTTAATTATTATTTTCTGCATAAGATTCTAATCCGCTAAGGGCACGAGTAGACTAACTCCTCATGCTATTTTTGGATTTTATTAAATTATGAGAAAATATGTTCAGCTTCCATTACCATTACAATTCTTGCCATCTTACATATAAAATTGAAAGAAATTGCCGTGCTGGTTGTGATATTGGATGGAATAGCTTCCTCAACGAAAATGGAATAGGAGAGACACGCGGTACGAATGACACATAGCATAAACTGCATACTTTCTGCCCTATACTGTGCTGACAGCCTATCTACGTTTATATGATGGGGGGTGCTATGCTACACCCCCTGAAGGAGTACGGTTTTACCACTTTCAAGGCAAGAAAAGAAAAAACTGTATATGCTATCATGCTTCTGGTACGCGGTGATCAGCATCAGCAGGGCCCTTGGCTGCTGTGTAGAAAACTGCAACCCCCACTTCTAAGTAATATTAGAGCAGTCAAACGGAGCGGCCGCCTCAATCCGTCATCCAAACGGAGCGGGCTGGGTTGAGAAAACTTCAACTCAACCTAACCCAACCCAATCCAACCCACTATGAATTGTGAGTTGGGCGGGTCAGCCCACAAAAAAAAAAAAATAATAAATTAATGACTAATAACAATTTAAATCAATGTCAAACACTAAATCAATGATAAATAATTTTTCATCACGTAATTCAAATTATTTAAGAGGACCAAAATTAATTAAATAGTCTAACAAAGTAATAAACAATCATTAAAAAACAAGTCCAAGAAGATTAATACCAATATGACAACATAATTTTTATAATAAAGATTAGAAATTAAAAAAAAAAAATTTGACAGGCGGGCCAGCCCGCCCGACCTCGCCACCAACCCATAACCCAAACGGGACGGGCTCAGAAACTCGCTTCCAAACGGACCAGCAAAACCTTAACCCAACTCAACCCTTTTGCATGGCGGGGCGGGCCAACCCAACGGCCCAACCCATCTTGCAATGTAATACCCTATCTTGCATTGGTGCTACCAGTTTGGTAGCGGCCAAGGTACGAAGTACGATAATGAACAGTAATATTTCAAAGCTAACTGCGGATTAGAAATTGCACACTTATACCGTATCGTTTGGATTTAGTTATCGATGAAGCATACCTCAGTGGCTTAACAAGTTAACAATCTTCGCACGCTCTTACGGCAAAGTTATCTTAATATTACATTTTTATAATTTATTTATATATTTATTATATTTTTTAATTTATTTATTATACTTTTAAAAAATTAAAAATTAAAAAAAAATAAAATCACAGTAAGTGAGTTCCACCAAAGATGCCAATAAGCCTACGACGTGTTCACATAAAACATGTCAAGCCATGACGTGTTTTTTATTATTATCTTTTAAGAATAAAAAAAATAAAATGTTGGTGTATGTATAAAATCATGAAAAAATTAATGTGTTGAATTACAAAGAGACACATGGGATCATTGGCGTGTCCAGTAGGCCTCACGTGTCATAATTTTTCTATGTTTTAATTTTTAATATTTTAAAAAGTATAATATTAAAATAAATAAATTAAAAAATATAATAAATATATAAATAAGTTATAAAAATATAATATTAAAATGATTTGTTTTACGATGATGATTATTATCCTACACTCTCTTGATGAGTTGATGTGATTTTGTCACTTTTTTATTTATTTTTATATATTTTTAATTTTATATTATATTAATTTGTACAATAAATATAATTTAAATTTTACAAGAATTAAATATTTGAGTTATATTAAAAAAATTTAAGTAAATTTAATAAAAATTAAATTATATAAATTATGCAAGATTAATATAATATAAAATTAAAATTATGTTAAAAAAATTAAAATATGAGAATAAATCGCATAGTACTCTATTATTTTATTTTATTTGAATTTTGTTTTGATTGAAAACAATACTAGATATTGAATGTCAAATGTATCTGCGTGTTTGCTTTACATCACTACTTTCTAGAATTCCCATTCCTCTCAGAGAGATACCATTTGAAATATTGGCCTATAACTTGTAACAAGAAATGTTTTTTATCTTTTTTATAATCTAGAAACTGGTTATTCATTATTCCAAATTGTTTTGTTAAGTCATAAACAAACTTAAATAGAGAAACAAATAATTATAGATTATGTCAAGAAAATGTGAGAATAATTTATTTATCAAAGTAACATACGGTGTCTATTGTCCAAATTATACATCCATGCATAGTGAAACCAAATCAATTCAATTAACATTTTACAATTATAATTAGTCTTCAAAACTTTTTTGGATGGCTTGATCCCGAGTTAATAAAATAATATATAGATACTTTTTAGTAATCCAAAAATATTTGAAAACATATATATATATATTATTTATTATTTATTTAAAGTATATAATAACATTTCTGAAAAGTAAAAACTTAGTACTGACTTCCGTACACCATGGCGAAAACCTAGAAAAGCTGCCTGCAAATAAAAAGCTCATTTTTGGATTAGTACTACCAATCCGTGTCGCCTACCCCTGAGCAAAATTCACAGTCCTCGCCGTTTCTTCGCTTCCACCGGCAACAACATCAAAACGGCACGTGTTTCAACCTCCCTGACCACACCCACCGAAACCCCGGCGACGACACCAAACCATGAACGACGATCACATCAGAATTTACTCCCACCAGAACGAAAACCCTTACAGACAAAGAGTCTTCACCGTCCAATGCTTCCAACACCGCATCCGCACCACCGTCACATCCACCCCAGCCATCGTCCGCAACTGGCTCTTCTTCATCCGCCGCCTCCAGTACCGCCGCCGCCACAAACTCGTCGTTGGGCTCAGCGTCCAGTGGTGCCCGTCGTACTCCACCACGCCGCCGCAAGCCGCCACTCTCCAACTCTGCGTCGGCGGCCACTGTCTCATCTTCCAGCTCCGCCACGCGCCGTCTGTCCCGCTCGCTCTCCGGCGATTCCTCTGTGACCCTCTTAACACCTTCGTAGGGGTGTGGAACTACATGGACCGGACCATGCTCTGGAAGTGCAGACACAACATCTTAGTTTCCAACGTTGTTGATGTTCGAATGGTTGCGGCGGCGGAGAGAGGTGTGGGTCTGAAGATTTCAATGGAGAAGTTGGCTGAGATATTGCTGGGTTTAGGAGACGTGAAGAAGCCAAACTGGATTGGCAGGAGCAATTGGAATTCTTCTTGGCTTAGTGGAGACCAGGTGCAATATGCTTGTGTTGATGCTTTTCTTTCCTTCTCAATGGGAAAGGAATTGCATGCTTGGAATTGGAAAAGCTCCTAGATGCTAGTAAAATTTAATATTTGCTGCAAAATTAATTTGAGTTTTGATTTTTACCAATGGGATTGAGATTTTTCTAGATAGATTGATGATGGGTTGCTTTAATTTAATTATAGGATGCAAGCACTGTCTAAAATTTAATCACAAGTCTCTCTTTTATATGAATGATGATACTAATTTTCAATGTTTCGTATATCTTGAATGCCCTTCTTTGTGGGTGCTTGTTGAATAGGTTATTTTCGTTTACCATATCATCAAAAAGTGGTGTTTGTTTATAATTTGGGTTTAGGAGGCTGTTTTGTTACTCGTATTATATTGCAATATATGGACATGTTAAATAGTTGATTATCTTGAGTAGAATGTTAATGATTACTTTTATAGTTCTTCTTTTGGATATGCAAAGAAATAATTCAATTTAGTTGAGATTTGCTCATAGAATTATGTTAGTTGCACGGTATTTAAGTCTCAAACATTGAAAAATGTTTAAATGAGATTAGTTACAGAAACTTCTTGCATAAGAATGTGCATTACTTTTATTAATGATTATATCCTCCTGAGCTTCTATCTTACTTTGGGCTAGTTGAATTCTTTTGATGTTCTTGCCTTCTGAAGATTGGTTTCTGTATATCATTTTGTTGAATATGTTAGCTGTGTTTCACCAGCAGTTCTTAGCCCTAATCTTGTTACTTTTGAATCTCTTATGAGGTCATAATATAGCCCCAATAAGTTTTCTTGCTAAACTCTTAAATTCTAACATTTCAATGAGCGATTAGAACAATATATGAGTATAGATAACTAAGAAGTTAATTGTTGAATTGCTGTTGTAAATGTTATATTAGCTAGTTGACTATATCTTCTGCATCTTTACATGGATGCTGATCGAACGCCTTGTTCACTTTTGTTTGTCCAATCCATTTGACATGAGCTTATGAAGATTGTAAAAACATTAGTTATATGATAGTGTGCATATATATATATATATATATGAAATACTTGTTCTGTTAGTTTAATACTTGTCCAAAATAAACCAAAAAAGGGTTGAAAAGAAATAGAAGAAAAACAAGTTAGCTAGCTTGTGCTGTTTATATTCACACATAATATCTGTGTATTGTTTGTTGTTTGGCTAGGTCCAGTTTCCTTTGGTAGTTTTTGAACTAGTATATGTTTTGTTTTGGCCCTGTTTAGCGTATATGCAAAACTTGTACATGTTTTAGTTTCAAAAGCAGGCCATTTTATTTATGATAAAAACTTGATGTGTTTAATTAAAACAATGGATCGCGTAATCTACATTTTCTTTTTGTATAGGGTATATGTTGCTTGTCTTATACATTTGAATTATCTCTCTTTCTCTTTTTAATGATATAGTTCCTTTGAAATATGGGTGGTTAAAATGTGGGTAGTTTTTTTTTTTTTTTTTTTNTTTTTTTTTTTTTTTTGCTTTTAAATGATGCAATTTCCTTAAGTTTATGTTTCCTTTAATAATGGGTATAAATTATGTTTTTTTTATAGCCAAATTTATGAAATCATCCTTATTTTTTTATTTATGAATAAACCTAAAGAAATAAGTTTTTAGGAAAAGAAAAATTAGGTACCAAAAAGGGTTATTGCCTTTAAGATACCTCCACCAATTTTAATCAATATGCATACAAATCATGCAAATAATGTTATGAGGTTTCAAACTTGACCAACAAACCTTCAATTAGGATCACGTTCAATATTTAGACGGAACTCATGTTACATGCATGAACTTGACGATAAATTTTTGCACTTAGAATGTGAGAAATCTGCAACACCCAAAACTAAAAGAAAATGCTTTACGTTCAATTACATGAAATTCATTTAATTTTGAGCTATATACAATTTAGCCAAGATTTTAAAAGTATGCCAAAAAAATAAGATAATCCTCTTCTCTTGTAAGATGGAATAGTGAACATAGTCTTTGTTTTCTTTTTCACTAAAGTGCTAATTGCTTGATTTATAAACATTGAAAGTAAATTATACATGATATAAAGTTGAAAGGAGTTTTTATACTCGATTTTGTTAATGTCATACATTATTTAATGTTTAAATATAATATAAACTATTTTACCCTCATTTAATATAAAAAATTTTTAGTTAATTTTAAAAATTATTATTTAATATAAATTATTTTTAGTCAAAATGAATTTTTTTTTATATATTAATTGAAGGTAATGTAGTATATATCATATTTAGACATTAAATAATATATGACATTAATAAAATAAGATGTGAAAATAACGACTCTCTTAATTTATCATGATTCAAAGGTTCATAACAATATTGATCTAAATATATTTAATTTTTTATTGAAGTGGATACAAACAATATTGGTCCTTCATATACATTTTTTATATGGGGTCATAAGGATTATTATATTCATAACTTATATATTATCGTCGAAATTAATATTTTAGGCTTTCATATTTACGAAATGGGGCCAAGGAGTGACGCTCGAATTTGCTACATTTGCCCTTTGCATAGGACACATTTTTCCTGTCAAGTTGGCGCTTTCACGGTTTCACCCCGGAAAAGATTGGCGCCAAAACTTTCGTACTAAGTGGACGACAAAACTGGATGCTTTTATTTTTCTTTTCCGTATAGTTTGGGTTTATTGCCGTGTGGGAGGAAACGGCAAGTCAGATCCCAGTAGCTATGCTGCTTAACTACTTTAGCACATTAAACGACGATAACTATCTATTGGTGGGTGCATAAAGTAAGGGTGAAACGACATCACACCCGAGTCCAATACTCCAATTGCCGCCTAGGCTCTTCCCGAGCCCAGTGGAAAATATCGCCCTGCTCGCGCGAACACCAACACCAAGTCAAGTCTTCTTCTTTAACTTGAACTGAAGAAGTTCCCCCGGAGCTACAAGACTCACCGCTTAATCTTCTTCCTCCAATTGTCTCTTTGTTTGCTTCTCACAGAACTCTTCACTTCTTTCTTCTCTGTTCCTGCTAACTCTAGGGTTAGGGTTTCACTCAGCTGGCCAAGCTGGATAGGCACAGAGGAGACCGCTATGGTAACGACCATGACTCTCCCCACTATGGTCACACCAAAGGTCCCTCTCGATTCTCCGATGCTTCTTTCAACTACCATAACAACCGCAGTAGCCCCGGAAACTTCCGCTCCGACGGCGGCGATCACCGCCGTGCTTTTGATAGTCCGCCGCATCGTTCTCCCGGCAGTGGCGGAGGGTTCCGTCCACACGATGGTCCCGGTGCTGGCGATGGATTAAGTCCAATGAGTGGTGGGAGTCCTGGAGGGTTTGGGTTTAACGATCGTCAGGCACCACCACTGTCTGGTCAGAAACGAGGGTTTCCCTTCTCCGGACGCGGAGGTTCGCCAGGTGAGTGTAACTCGTGTTTGATTCTTTAACGTGGCCTTTGTTGCGTAACCTCGTAATTTAGAGTTCTGAGTAGTTTTAACTGAAATTTACGATATTGTTGCTCTTGAAATATGACTAGCAGTTTTTTCTTCGTTTTCGGTTCCTTCCCCATCAATTCCAGAATAATTTGGTCGTATCATGTAATTTTCTATAACTAATTGAAATCACATGCACGCTATTCTGGTCAATTGAACTTTAGGTTGTTACCATTCGGCTTTGCATTGCATTTGTATAGAGAGGTATGGGAACTTAGCATTGCTGTATGGGTCATGTTGAACACATCAAATTTAAAAAGGAGGATATGATGTGTATTGTTAGGAGTTCTATTTTATATGCGTAATGCTTCTGATGGGAGTCTTGCTCTTTGCTTTTGTGGGAAACAAGGCTTGAATTCTTTTTGGCTACATCATTGTTTACTGTGCTTTATATGCTTCAGTTGGGAGCCATAGAATGTATGGGAGTCTTAGTTGATAGTGGTAGTTCACCTCTTGGGTTATTCTATGGCAATAATTATGAGAAAATGTTCGGGACTTGAAGTTTTAATGTCAGTGACACCAGTTAGTTAGACATTCTATATATGCCAAGTTGTACAATAATGTTTGTTAAAACTTTGAGGGAAGCATATTGAATATACTTAATCTTGTGAGTCGCCATGTTATGACAGCATATAGGAGAATTCACTTAATCTGTGAATGTGTTATGGGGTGTTTTTACTGTTGGAAGGATCTGTTTTTTAAAGTTAGGAATTCTAAAAAGAAATCTATCCTCTTATTCTATTTACTTAAATTAATAATAAAAAATTTCTAACATGCTCAAGCGTGGTTGCTTAATCAATTTACTCACATATAATGGTGATTCCAAATTTCCAATTACATTGCATTCGTCTAGCTTGTGTTCTCTGTTTATTATTTCATTTTGTATAGAAGAATATTTTATAGCTGTTTGATCACTTGTGCATCACCCTCCAAGGAACATGAAAAGTGATATATTCATAATTGTTTTATAGAATCATAGATGATATGAATAACATAATATTTAAATATAGAAAAACAAATCCCATTTTTAAGGAATTTGGCTTTCAGAATTAAGAATAAACAAACCATGGATAAATTTGAGTTCCTCTTTCTTAAATCCAAGTAGTTGTGCTTTACATGTATAACAGTATAAGTTTCTGCAGGAGCATGCCATTTGAAGGTGCATCTGTACTGTTTCTTCCTAGTTTCTGTGTATATTATGTTTGCTGTAGCCTTTAATTATTTCAATTCTTGTTGTATTTCTACCAGCTTAGTTATGTTCTAATTGATTGGATGACCTCCAGAAAATGGGAAAAAAGGAAGTGATTGATGTATTTCTCCTTTTCAGATCGTTTCAGTGGCAGAAGTTTTGCTAAACTTTTTGTTGGATCTGTTCCTCGGACAGCCACTGAGGAAGATGTAACTCGCCTAACCCTATTTTGGTTCTTCTTTTATTGGCTGTGTGTTTATCATGAAGCTGTTGAAATTCCTGATGTATGTTGGTTTCAAGTTTGCCATATCATGAAAGGCTGTGTGAAATATGCCAACTGTACATATTTGAATTGCATTTGTTTTCCTCTCCAAAGGGGGGAAAGATGTCATGGTGATAATTCAATGTGAGACTACACATACATCATGAGTGATAAGGGTATTTAAGTGGTAAATAGTTTTCAGAGCACTTTCTTTTATGAGGTATCTAAAAGATATTGGTTTAGTTATTAACATCACTGGTTCTCATGTTCCACCTGTAATTTGGTGTTTTATGACTAAATATTAACTTGTTGCAATGATTTGATGTCAGATTCGCCCTTTGTTTGAGGAACATGGATATGTGATAGAGGTTGCTCTGATTAAAGATAAAAAGACAGGACAACAGCAAGGTATTTGTGATTTTCATATTATGTGAGACTATTGTGATCTATATGTATCTTATTTCAGGTCTGTTGAGAGGCTGATGGGAGAGAAGTAAGCTCATCTTCATCTCAGTTTGTTTTTGCAACAAGTCCAGGCTTGTTGGTTTTGGTTGCAACCTTTTTTTGTCCTCGTCCTGTCATACCAGAAGGAGGGAAGATGTGTGAACCTACTGTTAACTGCTCTTTGTATTGCTGATGGGATCTTGGAGGACCAATAGATCCTGCTCTTGCAATTGTAGCTGCAGCGGTGGGGGCATTACCCAACAAGTGATTGTAATGGGAGTGTCTGTTGCCATAACTGTAGCTTGTTTAAGTTAAGAAATTTAGAAGTCAGCTATTGTATAGAAGGAATAGAAAAACAGAACCCTTGGAATATTACATTTGAATGGTTTCACAATGTAATTTGCAAGATTTCACGTTTTCCATATATTGGTGAATGCAAGAGTTTTTTGAATGGCTTGGAATGTCATATATCAGTTTCAATTTAATAAATTGGCATGGGTCTGGAGTTGGGTTGATGAGATATGGATGGTAATTGTTATTAGTGAGTGATGTATGTGTTGGTACTTTACACCTAAATAGCTACCTTATGAATGGTGGACCTGTTGGTCATGTGATGGATGTTCATCCATGGTTCTTGTCCAATTTTTTGTTG
Source organism: Cercis canadensis (assembly GCA_003255065.1). Classification (NCBI taxonomy): domain Eukaryota; kingdom Viridiplantae; phylum Streptophyta; class Magnoliopsida; order Fabales; family Fabaceae; genus Cercis; species Cercis canadensis. The sequence goes on from QAOA01005801.1 coordinate 408,017, forward strand.
TGCTGGTTGTTCTATTTTTCATAAAACTGGGCAGGTAGACTCAGTTTCATTGTTATGCTTATTTGATGGATATAATGTTCCATTATTGTGTGGTTCTGGAATAGTTAATAGTTTGGAGCAATTATTTGGCTCCTTGTTGATCATAGATTTGCGAGTACATATGACAAGACATTAGAAATGCAGCCTGCGTCAAATTTTATTTGGTGGTTGTATGGTTATTTGGAATTGTACGTCCAATGGTTGGGGGATAATAGCAATTCTTGTGATCATGGTTGTTGAGAGTAGCATTTTGGCAACTCTGGATTAAATTTATTTTTCATTTTCCTGTTTAGGCACATGAACCGCAGGTGAAATTCATCTTTTTTTGACATGATGATGGTTGATGCAAAAGGATCTATAGTGATCCTTTATTTCTTGTTGGAATTATTACTCCACTCTTTTGATCTTATTAGATCTAGGGTTTTATTTTGATTTCCCATCTTCTTTGTGATTTTTATTTTTCTTTTCTTCTCTTTTGTTGAGTTTAAATTAATGAGAGCATGGCAAAGTTGTTTGACTTGCATTTGGCAGTTGTTGTAGGGGAAAACAATTAAGAGTTGGCAGTTTTCTCTGGATTTATATGTGTAAGTGGAATGTTTATGGGAAAACATCCATCAATAACTCCTCGCAAGCATGTTTCAATCGATGTGCTTGACAATGATAGTTGAACTATCATGTGCTACTCTTGATATGTTGGTCTTTCGCCTCCTCAACACTTGTAACGAGCTTTTTGGGGAAGTTTACTTGATTACCTTTGAGATCTTGTTTGTGCTATATTTTTCTGCAGCGCTGATGACATATTGAATAAGTGAACAAATTACATAAATGGTGTCGAGGGTCAAATGAGAACATTAGTTATATATTGTTGTTTCACTGTAGCTTTCATGCTTTAGTCATTGTGATGTTTCTTCCTTTCTGTAATGCAAGTTCCGATCATAGTCAAACCTGGTGTTTGAGTATTCCTGTCTGTTCATCTTGTTGAACCAGGCAATATGTATATATATGGAAAAATGTTGTTATGTTTCCTCTTTGGATATAAAGATCTGATTTTCATTCATATTGATGGAAAGTTTATGTTATAAAGCTGTCTGTGAGAGAGTTTGCAGTTGTGTTTATACTTGATTCATCAGGTTTTGTAAAGTACTTGTTTGTGCAGGTTGTTGTTTCATAAAGTATGCTACCTCTGAAGAAGCTGATCAAGCAATCAGAGCATTGCACAATCAACATACTCTTCCTGGAGTGAGTTGTCATACTTTTGATTCTATATAGTATGTATAACTCATGTATTCTGATTTTCTCACAAGCTCTCTTATATTACTTTTTAGGGAGTTGGTCCAATCCAAGTGAGATATGCTGATGGTGAACGGGAACGCCTTGGTACCATTTTATTTCTTAAAATCTGATGGTTTTGAAAATTCTTACTGTCGCATGAATAGTATGCATATTCTTAGTTAATTAGATGCTGTTAGTTTTTGTGGTTCAGACCAGGTTGCAATTCTTCTATTTTTTGTGTTGAAGTCTGGCTATGAAAACCCATGAAATGTTGGAAAAATCTCTTGCGTATGTTTTGTAAAAGAGCATACAAGAGGTTTTTAGTTGGAACAACTATTAAATTGATAAAACATGCTTTGAACCTGGTTATCATAAAAGCTGCGTGCACTAGGAGAAAATGTTGTCCTCGATTTATATTTTTGTTGTTGCTGTTGTTGTTATTATTACTATTATTATGAGTGCTTTATTTTGCTGACTTTTTTCATATTGCTATAAATCAATTTAAATGATAGGTGCAATGGAGTACAAATTATTTGTGGGCTCTCTGAACAAGCAGGCTACTGTAAAGGAAGTTGAGGAAGTATGTTACTTTCACTAATTAAGCTTTAAATTGCAGATATTGGTCTACTCCTAGAATACAAGTTTTTTCAGTGTGACAAATATTTTTATGTTGTCTTGCAAAATCAGAACTCTGGCCTTAAGGAATTAATATTTCTTAATAATTTATTTAACCATTTATCATCAACTTTATCAAGACATGTTTAATTTCTCTTTAGTATAATGTTATGCTTACTGTTCTTTGTAGTCTGAGTGCATGAAACTGATAGATGATGTCTGTTCTTGCATCAGATTTTCTCAAACTATGGACGGGTTGAAGATGTTTATCTTATGCGTGACGAAAAGAAGCAAAGCCGTGGTTTGTCCCCTAACCTTATGACATCCTTCAAGGAAACCTGTGAATATTGACTGACAAGATGATTGCTAATAGCATGTTCCAAAATCAGATCATCTCCACTCCCCCTGCCCCCAAAAAAGAATCTTATTAGTTTTTTTTTTTTTTTTTTTTCGGGGTGGTGGGGGGGGTGGTTTCAATTATTATTTGATAGATGCAGTTGATGATATTCTATTTACTCTTTCCTCCGCCTGTGTTTGTAGGGATCTTCTTGATTTCTGTTCTGGCTTTACCTTTTTCCCCCCTTCGCTTTTCCTATCTGTGTGTCTGTGTGTTAACTGCAATACTAAATGGCTATAGATTTATTTGTTCAATAATCTTTTTTCCCCTTTTGATTGAAGGATGTGGTTTTGTTAAATACTCTCACAGAGATATGGCACTGGCAGCTATAAATGCTCTTAATGGAATTTTTACAATGAGAGTAAGAAATTTTTATTTTTCTCCAATTAAAACTTATGCTTATAGAGATTTCTAATTATTATCTTGTATTTTCTGCATAGGGTTGTGATCAACCATTAACCGTTCGGTTTGCTGATCCCAAGAGACCCCGGCAAGGAGATTCAAGGTTTTTATCTGAAGCATTATCTAATGACTTTTAAGTATAAAATACATAGAAATGCTAATGGATTGAAAAACCTATGCTCTTTTAATCTGAACTCAAGCTTCATTTTATTTGGTTTCTTTGGTCAGCCAGCCCAGTTGAGAATTGGCTTTGCCCTTTTGGGGTGTAATGGACCCGTGACATTTGATATTATAGCCACCTTGGGGGTATGATCGTGTGGGCTAGGGGGCACTGCTTTGTAGGTCCCACACAGGTGGGGATCCACTTGACAAGAACATCAGGGATTGGACATGGCGATACTGTGGCAGTGATATTGGTGTGTTTCCAATGCCACATTGGATGTGTACTAGGGAGTTGGCTTATAAAGAGTGGGGAAGGAGCCTTAGATTGGCTAGCCTTTTTGAGGTTAAATGAACCTGCAACAACCCCCAACATCCCTGAAAACCTTATTAAAAGTGATACTATATTTTAAGGTTTCCCATATACGTTTTCACTTTTGAGCATGTGAAATGTCCACAATTCAAAATAAGGTTTCCAAAATTTTTGTTTGGATTGTTTCAGGAGTCCTGCATTTGGAGGTCCTGGATTTGGTCCTAGATTTGAAGCACCAGGCCCTAGGTATTTTTTCACCCTCCTTTAGTTTTTTTCTTCTTGTCTTCTGAGTGGTTCTTTTGCCCCCCTCTCTTTATGCTGGGAGTCAGTGCAATGCATTTTTTTTGTCCTCATTGTTTGCAGACCAGCATCCAATTTTGTTGACCGTATGGGTGATGGTAATCCTCCCCCTAATATCTGGCATCCAATGCATCCACCAAATATGGGGCTGCCATCTAGCGCTGGCCTTCAAGGCATGGGGCCTCCATTGCTGTCAAGATCTGGTGACATGGCATTGCCTATGAATGCAGTAAGTATAAATTTGACGATATATCAAAGTTGTACTCCAAATTTGATGCTATGGTTACCTAGCAAAAAAGAAAATAAAATAAAATTCAGAATTACCAGTATTTTTATCTTTAAATGCTACAATAGTCCATACATGTGGCCTCCATCAATGTTTTCTGATATGTTATGCTTCTGGTGGTTTCTTTCTTTCCTTTACTCTTGCATTTGCTACCAATTTTATGGATTTATTGTTGCCAATTGTTAGCAGACCACCAGGCAGTTTGGCTAATCAGAGCATGAACATTGTCATTTTTGTTTGAGACTAAGGGAACTTTAGACTGAAAGGTGTACCATATTAAGCATGCATTCTGCTGTGCAGCCAATCTCTAGATTCTGATAAAAATTACAGGAGTTGATGGAAACATGAAATATGGTCTTACTGGAAACTTAAATGTTGTGCTACAAGCTACTCATTTAATAAAGAAGCATTTAGCTAATGATCCTGTCTAGGTTTTCGGTAGAAATAGTGGTTACTGGTTAGATGCATTTATTTGTTCGTTTCTTCCTTTTTCTCCTCTCAATTTTTCAACTAAAATGCTGTTTATAACGTTGTTGCTTAAACAATGTAGGGTGGTCCTATGAGAGGCATGGTACCCCTAGATGGTCCTTTTCAAGGACATGCTTTGTCATCTTTGATGTCACAACAGGTATGTGCTGGAGAGTGTTTCTACCGTTTTCAGCTTGAAACAGATTAATAACATTATTGCTTTCAGAGTTTCAACCAGTCTATGGCACAAATTCCACCAGTTGGCCAACAAATATCACCATTGCAGAAACCTCTTCAATCACCTCGGGACTTGCCTCCTTCACTCCAGTTGTCTCTAGCTCCAATGCCCTACTCCCAGACGCCAGCATCCCTTGCATCAGTTAAGCAGCTGGGCCAGCCACAACTTCCTCCATCTGCTGGTCCTACTCCATCATGGCCGGTAGTTGGCATACGTGGGCAGTTTCCGGCTTCTCAGCCCCAAGTTCAGCAGAGTGCTTCATCTGCTGCGATTCCTCAGACCCCTCTTGATTCTAGGTTGCAGTCTAATACAGCATTGACATCTTCAAATCAACAGCAATTTCCTGCCCTGGTGCAGCATCAGCCACTTCAGCAGTCACCATCTCATTTAGCTCAGATGTTGTCACAACAGACTCAGAATTTACAAGCTAGCTTTCATTCATCTCAGCAGGCTTTCTCCCAGCTTCAGCAACAATTACAGATGATGCAACCATCTAGTCAAGGTTTACCATTACAGCAAAATGCAGAAGCTACTAAAAAGCTGGTATTTAAGTTAAAGGCTCTGTATTAATTAGCTTACATTCTAGGTGAAAGTTCTTGTAATTGCTTGATATCTAAGCTTTTATGAGGTTTTCTATGTCTCGTCTGATTAGTTGAGAACATTTCACCTTCTAAGCATTTGACTGCCTGCTAGTGGTGTTAGGATGCATTCTTTCTACTTCTCCTGGTGTTCTAGAGCGATGTCTATTGCCTTGGATTTTTTCCACAAAAAACATTCATGTGCTGGTGTTATTTGTTCCTGCAGTCCCAATGGTCTGGAATTGTACCACAGGCAGTGGCCAGCACTCCTTCGGTTGCACCAACTGCAGATGTGCCTTCATCCTCATCCGCTGCTACCTCTGCTGCTTCTTCTGTACCTGTGATAAACCAGAATATGTCTCATTTAAAATCTAATTGGACAGAGCATATGTCTCCTGATGGCTACAAGTACTACTATAATAGTTTTACTGGTGAAAGTCGGGTAAGAATTTTATTTGTGTTCTATGTTTCCTTTTTAATCTTTTAACTGGTAACTGATGTCTTCTTAAATGAACCTGTAGTGGGAGAAACCTCAGGAGTTAATATTATCTGAATCGCAAAAGCAACAGCAAAGCTCATCTATTCAGCAGTCCCAAACTCAGTCACAACCTCCAATATTATCTGCCCAGCAGGTTCCACAAATTCAACAGGTGCAGCCTCAAGCACAGGTTCTTCACCAGCAACAGATGCAACAGCCTTCTTTGTCTTCTTCTGTAAGTATCTCTCTAACAGCCTTTGCTGAGGTGTCAAAAAGATGATTTTGTGATGCTGACTTTACCTTCTGAAATTCTAGTACCAGGCTTATGGAGTTGCTGGTCATCAAAGTGTTCAGGTAACATTTTTTCTTCTCAAATAAGATTGTTTTGCTGTTGTGCTGTCCTATTATGTCTGTCATAGGGTGTGCTTTTGTGGACTCTTAAAGTTTTTGTAGATTATCTAGCAGATGCTATCATTGCCTATGCAGAACTGCTGTGAATAAGTAATAGAAGGCTTTTATTAAAGTGTTTCTGATTACTCTGGTCTTGGGTCAGTTAAGGTTTCTTGCATTCAAACAGAGGTCAAGTGAAATTATTAGAGTTAATCATCCCTTGTATGATTAATTGATTAGAAGCTTCTCATTCTCAGCGTGCATGAGGAGTTAGTTTGTGCCCTGCGTGACAAGAGAGGCACCATGTGGGGTGCAGCATGGATCTATACTCTGTTATTCTTTGTATCATCTTCAGTGGCCCTTTTTGTTGTATTTTCTTTATTTGTGACTATTTTCTTATGTGTATATAAGGAATTGTTTGGCTTTTCAGGAAGTTGGTTATACACAGTTACAGGCATCATCAAATTCTGTGGGTAATCCTACAGGCTTTCCACAGGTATGGGTCACACTTCACCCTCTTCTCATCTGTGCTACAGTTTCTTTTTAGTCAAATTCTAATTTTTTGAATCCATTGCCAGGGTGTTCATGCTACCCAGGAGTGGATGTGGAAAAGTAAGCCAGCAGGTTCTGGTCCTTACAGTTGATTTCACATTTTCTGGTGTTTGATAATCTGCAAGCGTAGGTTGAGGTCTTAGTGGTGCTAGCGTCTTCCTCATCAATTTTTCCTCCTTCTCCCAACTGTGAAACAGTAAAGGAAAAGAGAATAATTCCACGAGTTTTTAATGACAGAAGGGGAAAAGGATATTGTGGCTTTTAGAGCTACTTTGTTAGTATAATTTAGAAGAGTCAAACAACTCAAGTTTCATTTTATCATTATAGGGATATGACCTGTTTCAACAAGACTATGGTTGTTCCTCCATATTATTGCATTTCATAATTACAGTACTGACAGATCTGGTATCTTTTTTACCTCCAGGAATTTAAGCTATAATGGGCTGAGCTTGAGATGGCACATAGAGACAAGCTGCTGCTTGAGATGGCTGAGGAACAGAATCTCTAATCTCTATGATGCTTGAAGGTAGGACTGCAATTTGACCGTAAGTGACATGGTTTACCAGTTTGCAGTCATCAGTTGTTGTCCTCGTTATTGAGGTTTTCACCATCACGTACTGGCTCAGTATTAAAGCCTGTGGGGAGTTATTACATATGGCAATGAAATGCTACCCAGAACCAGAACGTGTAGTGTAACATAAGTTGTCATGATTACATATTTAACCTAACCGTTAATTTTAGTAGTTTTTGCTTGGCACTGCCACGTTTTTTTTTTTTTTTTTAAAATGNTTTTTTTTTTAAATGTTGATGCCTTCTCGACATACAACGATGAAAAGACATCGCTTCGTGCTACCACAGGTGAACACGAAGAATTCATACCCTCTGGATCCTCTCAAGAATCAATACCTGTTTTTAGTTGTCATTAATGTTTTGGGCTTCCAGTAGTTAAACGTAATCCTTGGAAATACTACATAGTTGCAGCATCTACGGTAAGTCTTGTATATAAGACCAACCTAAAAGCTTAAATTAATTGAAAGTTCGGCAGTTCCTACGAATCTCGCCGTTACTCCCTGTTAAAGATCCTAAGCTTCCCATTTTCAACATTGAATTCTTAAAATCTTCATAGAAAGCAAATGGATCTTCGACGTAAGTTTCCACAATCTGTCGTGTCTGATCATTGCCGGTGAGAAGAGCCTGGTCTGATTGAAGCAATCCTTCTCCAGAAAGAAGGTTTACATAGTATTGGTTGTCAAATGTTGCTGGTGTCACCAGGTCGAGTTGTGCAACGTTGTTGCCACTATCGGGTCCTGTGCACATCTGTTGCAGTGATGCTATGAAATCCAGATTAACATCTGGACTGTTTAAGTCGCTGCTGCTTTGTTGTATACGAGAGGTAAACGTTGTGCAGCGAGCTTTACCAATTGTGTGTGCACCTGGAGAAAAACATGTTTGTTACTAATGGAACAATCTGTTAATTAACATCTAACTAGTAACATGAAATTAGCGAATCCCAAAATTGACTACCTGAGAGTGCAACCATGTCGTTTAGTGCAAGACCTACGTTCTCAAACTTGGCCACCAGCGTGTCAACAGTAGAGTTTGGGCCTGGTATGTTGTTATTTGCTGCTTCTTTACTGGCACTTAAACTATCCCTCCTTCCCATTTGGACATCCCAGCTTGGGCCCCCTGACTATAATTAAGCGTTTAGAAACACTTGATGTTCATAATCATAGTGGTTAGACAGAGGAAGCAACATTAACAAAAATGACGAACCAGAACAACAGAATCTCGAGCAACAGTGGCTAGAATGTCAGCACAAGAGACTGTTTCTGGGCAAACTGATTCGAGTTCAGATTTTATTGCGTCGATTACTTCAAACCCTCTGAGTGAATTCAAGTTTGGACCTGCAGTTTTCTCACCAACAAAGTCCTCTGTGTCATCCAACAACACTGAAGAATCACAGCCCTGCAAATTAAAGCCACAGCATATTATACTACAGTTCATGAGAAAGCAAATTAACATATACAGATGACACAAAAAAGAAAGGGAAAAATAAAAGAAAAAAGTCTTGCATTGACGAAACAATCATGAAAATGAAGCCTAAGCAGTGAGGCTGCCATTCTTGAGTCCTCAGAGACTGCCTTAACCACCCAAGAAAGGATGATGGCCTCTGCTTCTGGGCAAGTGTTTTGGTAGATATCACTCCCTAATGGACACCCATTCCCACCAACATATGGTTCATTTAAGGTGGTTGGCATTGTTGCTAATGCTGAAGTGATCTTCAGGATCACTAGACAGAATACTAACTGCATGGCCATTCTTAGGTATAAAAAGTCTTTCAGGAAGATGCTAAGGTCTACTGAATAAGCATGCTGAAAGCTTCTCTTCTATATATAGAAACTTGCTTGTGAAGTCTTCAGTGATAAAAGAGGTTTACTGGGTCATGAAGGATTGATTTTTATGAGAAAGGAGCAGTTTTGTGTACGAGAAAAGATGATATCATATCATCGGAAGACACAGTCAAGCATAAGAAGAGGTCAGGGTATAGTCACCTAATGCCATGTGCTTTCTCATTCCTTTTAGGTTCCTTCCCTTGTTTCTGTGTATAGTAACTCTGCCAGTGAAATAAGTTAACCATGCCATTGAAGTGACCCAAAAAAAATGCCTTGAAAAATGTTTACTTCGGCTACTGCATATATTAATTAAGTTTTAACTAACACGGAGGTTTTAATGAAAGATTTCTTACAAATCACTCAAATTTCTCAAGATAAGTTCAATTTGGTTAAATTGCTGTCAGTTTATAGATGTGGTTAGTTTCTAGATAATATCATCGAAAAAATGAAGTAATAATAGAAACTCTCATGGCTGAGAAATGCGAATATTTAATCTGTTTAGTGCCTTGCACGTCATAAATATAATTCTAAATTGGTACCCAAAAACTGACACAAACATTCCAATTTGTTGAGCTTCTCCCTTCTAGTTGGAATGCCATTTCTCTTTCCTCCACGTTTAACACCACAAACAAGTCCAAGGTCACAATGAGCAGGCTGATTTGAGAGTATCAAATGTTAATAATTACTCTGCCAAAAAAGTGGGATATGGAATAGAAGTAAAGGGTAGCAGGTAGTGAGGGGAAGGAACTGAGAAAAGCATTAGATTGCTGTTCTATTGATCACAGTGACAACATTAGACTTGTGCCAAAGTCACTTTCCCAAGTTACAACCAGAAATTAATTCTTAGACCATCTTTGAACTTCCATTATTGACAAATGGAATTTCAAAACTTCACTCTGCTAAAGCCTGCACAGTAACAACAGTTCCTTACTCTTATCCGTATGTAGTATATAAATTTCATACAAGGCCCTATGTTTTTTTACATTGTCTGGTAAAAATAGACTGCTATCATGATTTGTGATGCTTCAAGCACATAAAAAAAATGTTCATTGAGACAGCCCTTTTTAAACTATTCTTCTAATGGCACTAAATCAATGTTTGGTAAAATGTTCAGACCAAAGCAAAGGTGAGAAAATAAACTGAAGGGCTCCATTCCAGATATCCATGGCGTTGATTAATCAAGCTGATGTTAGGAATATACATGGACAGCTTTTGCAGAATCAAGCAAATATTGAATAATGGCGTGGGTTTAGGACATGGATGCCAATGAGCCTCTGTGGATCATTTGGCACATGAATGAAGACAATGTTCTATAGTTCTCCCTCTCCCAACTCCCCTTCCCCAAAATTTATAATTTACCAAATGTAGTTAATATATATACACAGAAACTATAAGGTGTACAAAAACTTTAGAAAACAATAGTATGTAGATGACATCACGTTTGACCCAGTACCTGGATCTATCTCTTTTTCTTTTGGGAGGGGGTAACACTGATAATATCCTTTCCATTTTTTGATATATCTTTCTTTTATTGACACAAGATTTTATCAGCCTAACCACTTAACACCTTAGCTAATTAACTTAATCACTCTTGAGATGTTTTAACCAAACTTAATGATTTAACTTTGATATTGTAATTAATAAGACTTGATAACAATGAACAGCAAATAGGTGTTTAATAGCGTTATATCCTAATTAATGGTTCTGGTTATGGCTTACATCTTTGTCTAATTTCTAGTTATTGCCGGTGACTTTTTTGCTTTTTTTGGCTTGAGACTGATAACTACATAAACTGATTATATGGCTTGAAATGTTAAGAAAAGAGTTTTTCCTCAACAAGTTAATATTTTGAGTATACAACTTGGCACATTTATAACACATGTTCTTGTCCTACATATTCTTAAACTTGCAAAATAAGAAAAGAATAAAGAAATTATTGAAGGAAACACACATCCAAATATCCCACCACTTTGAAACTTATCTTAGTGGTGTCACATTTAAACACAGATAAGGTTGTCTCCCTACAATTAATCTTAATTTTTTTATATACAAATATCCCATTCAAATTCAATCATTAAAAAGTGAATGTTATTAAGGCATGTGCACTGTGGTGGCATTTAAGTGGTTCTTGAGTAAACTCTTTCTAGTTGAGGTTGGATTCAGATGCTCTAAAGAATCATTTTAGGTTCTTTGCAAGTGACTAGACGTTCCCTCACTTCTTTGATTGGGTTTCTCTTGAGGCATCTAAGAATTGGCACTTCAACAGTTAGATTGCAGAAGATACGACTTTTGTGAGGTTGGGGTGCTTTTGGCAACACAAAATCAAAAAGTTTGATGGCTGGAAAGTTTGGGAATACCAGAAAAGCCACTCTCCAAATAGCATTTTCTTTATGAGAGAGAGATGCATGAGGTTTTTTATTTTTATTTAAAAAAAAAAAGAATATCAGAAAATTTTCTTGATCACTTCAAGTAGAGAATATTCACCTGCTGCAGCCAGCAGCATTGTGGAAAAATGTGTAAAAGCTCCATCATCTTGCATTTATTGCTCTGGTTTCCTCTCTTTAATTTCTTTTTTCTTTTTTTCTTCTTCTTTTTTCCCTTATTCTGCTTGTGTTCATACCAGCTAGAAACTTGCATGCCAATTACGAAGCAATATTTATGGAACATCTTTGCCTTCCACTGAACCCTAACTACGTTTTCTAGAAGGTACTATATGTATCGCCCTTTAAGGTATTGGGATCAAGATCTCTTGTCAAGGTAACTTTCTTAATTATAATGAATGGGCTGTGGAGAGAGAGAGAGAGAGAGAGAGAGAGAGAGAGAGGTTTAAGATTTGATAACTTTCCACAAAGCCTTATCCTTAGCTCACAAATTTCAAACCCACATCTTCTTCGTCAGTTCCAACTTTTTCTTTCAACCCAAAAAAATATGATTCTTACTCTTAATATTCTTAGCTTGATACCGTGTTTAATATTTTAATCCCACATCAAATACATTTTCTTGAATTATTGCTTCATTGTGTGTATATATATGGTTCTGGATGGATGCAGTTAGCTTTTTCGGTTATCCCTTGTTATGATGGTCATAGAATACATACACGTAGGAACCCCCATAGACCAATATGATATCTTTTTTTCCTTGGAAAATTTTCATATCAACATTCTTTCAAATAAAAATATTGTTTATTTTATAAAAATATTCCTAACTATATATACTTAATAATAGAATAAAAAAAACTCATTACAATTAAATAACTATTTTTTATCACAAAATTGATAAGCTTTTTCTCACACAAAATCTAGATGGAACTCTCGTTTTCATTTACAAGGAAACAAACAAAAATATTTAATCCAATTACTCCATAACTTTTAAATAATGTACCTTTAACGCTCCAAAATAAATATCTCATCTCTTTTTACTTGAACTATGCATGTATGCTGAAATTGCTTGCATATACAAACTATATTCTTTATTAAAGTTGTCCATATACCTTGTACCGTGGGAATTGAAAAAAGCCAAAACTAGCGGTAGAATTGAATTGCATTCCACATATCTAACGCTAGCTGTCTGGCTAAATAGATTGGACATGCATAGGTCTGGCTTCACCATGTATGGCTATAAGTAGCAGCAGCATTCAAGTGTACACCAAATTTCCCAGCTGAGTAAGGGAGTGATATGGACAATGGCTTCAGCTACTGTTACAACTCCAATACTAGGGCATGAAAACCCATATAAGCAAGTATCTCACTCCATTCTTTCTCATCAAGAAGCAATGAACCATGCTCTATAGCTATTTCCTTCTTAGGCAATGCACAACATGATTGAATGGCTCAAGCCCATCTTTGCATGTAGCTTATAGGGGAAGATGATGATAAAAGCCATCATACGAAAAGGTAAATGGTACTACTTAAGTAATTATGATGATAACTTTTTCCATACCCATGCATTGTGTCAAGTCATGGGACAATTATACATAACTCCTCTCCCTATCTAGCTCTATATAAACTTTAAAGTTGATCAGTTTCATACACAACGATCCCATGATCTTTAGGGTTCCCCAACCTTTTCCACTACACAACAAATTAATAGGATCAAGTTACAATCATAAAGTTATGGTTTCTCCCTTTCCCTATAAAGTGTACCATAAGGATAAAAGACATACAGGATTTCACCTTTCAGAATGGGAAACCCTAACCCTAAATATTCTCATTGTCTCACCCCCTCCATTGATTAATTCACCATAAACCCACTCATATAATTAAAGAAGAAGGAGAAGAAACACAACGAAAATTCATGACATATATAAATAAAAAATAAAAAGACAGAAGATAGAAAACTCAATAATGGCTCATAGTGAATAAATAAATCTCTAGTTACAAAGAATAACCAAAAGAAGAAATTAAAAAATAATTAAGTTAATAACAAAATCAGAATCTAAGGCCCTCCTCCATAAGATAAGGCCAGTCATTTTACAGTGAACCTCCAAAAGGTTTTCATATGAACTCAATGCTATCTATAGCAGAGGTGGGGGGTTTTTCTAGTAAACTCTAAAACACCACCCCATAGATGTCATGAGTGAGAGCGCACATAACATATATAACTAAAGCAACAAATACACAATTAATATCCATAATACTAATCCTCTTCAATTAATTTACCTAGTCATCTTTCTTCTCCTCCTTCCTCATTTGTGATGGCACAATGTCCTGAAGAAGCCCATTGTCCCTCAACAAAGCTTGAGCAGCCGACATAGAAGATGGTCCAAATCCTCGATTCTCTTGAAGAAAGCTTGTAAAACTCGAAGAATTCATATTCATGAAATTAGTCAAAGCTGGGGGCGCGCTATATAACAAAGCCGCTTGCTGCTGAAATTGATGATGCTGTGGTTGTAACTGTAATTGTAATTGTTGGGTTCCAACAAAGTGTGGAGAACCAAGAGCACCGCCAGCGCCACCCGTGGGTCCGAACCCACCAGCTGTAGATTCGTGCTGTATGAATGCTCCGAGGCTTGCCCGAGACGTCGCCGGAGAAGGGTGGGTGTGTTGGCCTTCGTAGGTGGTTACAACGGTACAAGGGTCCTCTGAGGACCGCTCCACCCGCTTCTTGACGCCGCATCCCGCGGTGGTGCAACGATAATAGCTCCTGTTACGTGGCAGAGCAAAGGAGACGAACATTTACGTGCCCCGCAAGAAAAAAATCAGTGAAATAATTGAGTTAAAAGAGTGGGGGACAAGCGGACAAGACTAGTTATAGAGAGAAATTATGAGGATGAAGATATATTGAAATTTGATACCTGGGATAGGGGCTGTTTTTCACAGCCTTTTGGCCGTACTTGCGCCACCTGTACCCATCGTCTAGATGATCAACTTCACTCTTTGTCATGAACGCAAATCTCGGTTCCCTTTGCTTTTTTTGGTTCTTCTTTTTGGGTTTCAGCCTATAAACCCACTATTTATTAGATTTAGATATTGTATGTAACATAACATAATCAAAGAAAGAAAGGAAAAAAACACACACACACACACCAATAATTAATGCTTTTTCACTTTTGAAATAGTGAGAACAGAAAAACCAGAGAAAATGACAATAACATTAACATGGCAGATTTCTCAGCAAGCACAAACTGAAACCACCTCCTCATGAATTTGCCTCAAATGTCACTCTCTGTCTTCAACTGTAACAGACTTTATCTTATTTTCATTTCTTTCGAAAACCCAAAAAAAAAAAAATTAATAAGAAAAAATAATAATGATAAAGCTTACTGTTTCTTAGTCTTGTCTTGATCTTGGTCGTCTCCTCTGCCTCCATCTCCATCTTCATCTTCTTCATTCCCTGCTAATTTATCATTATTACTCTGTTGCTCATCCATGTTGGTCGCTGTTGCCAATTCATTGGACGAAGAAGAAATCGAAGAATTAGAATTGGGGGACATGGGAGTGTTCAAAACCTCGGAGGTGTCGGGGACATTGGAGCTCGCCGGCGACGGAAGAGGGTGGGGGATTGGCATGGAAGAGGTGGTGGAGGTGGTGGTGGTGGTCGGAAGCCAATCGAATAAAGAAGGGGTATAATCTTGGATAGCTAGCAAGTCCATGAAGCCAAAAGAAGAAGGCTTTTCAGGTTGATCACATGGCATGTCAAAGATGCTCGTAAAAGGGTAACTGCAAGTGCTCGGAATCTCATCGGAAAATGTCGCCATGGAAATGGAATTCTCAATCTCAATGGTGGATTTGTTCTCTGCTTCTCTCTTCTCCATTGGATTTTTATTGATTGTCTCTCCTATTTATCGATCACTCATCAAAAGAAAAGAAAAGCTACTAATGCTATATTGCTAGCACATATTCCTCATTTTTCAGCCTTTCTTCTCAAAACTCCAAAAGTGTGCTGTGCCCAATTAATTTTTAATTTTTATTACAAAACAAAGAGAGAAAGGGATAGTTTGGGGATTTGAGTGTGTGAAAGGACTTTGGGTTGGGAATTTGGACAACAGCTTGGCTTGGACAGGTTTCCCACCATGGGAATGAGACCGGCACCTGTCGGTTGCCAAGCGTACGGACCGCGGCAACAGGACGGTGATGGTATGGTATTTATTGCGAGGAGGAAGAGGACGGCAGTTGGGGGTCCACTGCGCCTCTACGCGCAATTTTGACTGGTAACCGGTTGAGTGTGAACGGAGCCTTTTCAGGGTGTACACGTGGTTTGTAAATAAAGCTTCTCCTTGGCAATGGCTCGTGTGCATGTGATGCCTCTTTCTCTCTCTGCTTCTTCCATTCCATTCCATCTTTGTTTCTTTATTTCCTTTCGCGGCACTTCTTTTTAACTTTCCACACCAAATTACCTTCTCCTTCTGTTTTTGAGTTCTTATTTTCTTCTTCTTCCTTCCTTTTATAGGAATTGACCAAAAATATAACTGCATTATACAATTCAATAAACCAGGATTTAATTTGAAAGATTGTTATTAGTACTTAAACATATATAGCTAGATTTTTAATTTAATGAACCAGGATTTGAAGAGCTCCACTTTATTTATTCTAATAGTATCTCATTTGAAATGGATAAAAAAAACATACTATTAATAAGATTTTGAGTAGCTAGCAACATTCAATTCAACATATGCTTATCGAAAACTGTATTTGATCATAATGCATAGCTTAGTGAATTATATCGTTGCTTGTTATTCCTCTTTCTAAAAAGTTTAGTCTTAAGGGGTGTGTGTGTGTGTGTGTGTGTGTGTGTGTATAGAATTTATTTCATGTGCGACAGTTGGCACTAGACATAACAAGATGGTGTTTATGAAATTCCACAACGAAGTGAAGTAATGAAAATGCTTCAAAAAGTTCCCTAACCACATCAATACGGAATTGCACATAATGTAGTACATTTTAGAGGAAAGTTGAGCATTAATTTTCTTTTTGGATTTGGCTTTTACTAGCTAACTTGTGGACCCTTTTTCCTTTATATCATATATTCAATGGATTTTCACTTAAAAATCTCCCTCATTCATATCTAGCTTCCTTATAATGCATATTTGAACCATCTTATAATATAGAGTTTTGCTATCTCTTTACGTTTTTATAACTTTTTATGATCTTAATTACCAAGCAAATTGATTTTATTTGCGCATTTTCCATCAAAAATTTATATATTTAAATAAACATATTAGAATTATTCAGTTGTTCTAAAAATTTAAAGGTAAGAAATCATTCTTTTCTTATATTTTGCTCAATTAATAATGTTGAAAACTCATAAATTAATATATAATCAGGAAGTTTTATATATAATTAAGGCACTGATTCAAAATACAATAAGAATTTTTGTATAAATTAAACTAAAGTTATATAAAATTAGGCATAGAATGAAAACTCATCATGATACAAATTACTCTATTTCGATAGGTGACGCAACATGGCACTTGAATTTTCAAAACGAATCGACTTTTAAACATTTTAAGTTAAAGACATTTTCAATATTTTGCACAAGATTTTTCCCAATTTCTAATATGAACACAGCTAACAAATCTCAATTGTCATGAATTCTAGATCATAGGATTCGCTTGTAAGGGGTGTCGAATCGCCTTCAGTGCGGCAGATTGGCGCTTTGAGTGCGGATCCATCTATAATTCGCAAACTAAAAAGTTAAGAGGTTGAGTTCATCGCATCTAATAAAACTCATTGCTCAACCTTCTGTTGGCAATTATTTTTGGGCTATAGAGTAAACGGATTAGAGTAAGACTTTCATTCTTATTTTTTCACCATGTCATGCCATCGTCGTGCAAGTAGAACTAGGAACAAGGACATTTTGAAACTTTAATTAATTGGAGCTTTTTTATGTGATTAACTAATGGGGAGCCAAAGTACAAAAATTAGTATCTATTAAAAGGACATTTTGGTAACTATGCTTCCTCATGCAGACAATTACGTGTCAAGGTTAAAATTGGAACAGGAGACAACTCCATGAAAAAGTAACTTTCATTTCATGCACTCAAAGGAAAAAGTAAAAGATGGGAAAAAAACCGAACAACAACGTTCGTGACTGGGACTCTTACTTTACGACCTTCTCTAAGAAGCTTCGGCACGTGCAATCCATGCCCGACTTTCTGGTTTGCTGACATCAGCGAACACGTCACGAATTAACTCAAAAAATATTGTACACAAGTGTAAAAAATCTGAATTATATAAAAATAAATAAATATTTTATGAATTCAGTTAAATTTAAAATCAAATTAAAATTACATAATATGGGTAAATTAAATATAAATAAACTATGTATTTATAAGGGTGAGAATAACACCACTCTTAACTCACCAACATATTTAGCTTTTCTTTCCCCCAACAGAACCCAACACCGTCATTTGACGGTAATCCTCCTCCCGCCATTTTAGATCAAGATCAACTCCTGACTCTTGAGAGGCTAAGATAAAAATCATCTAAAGAAAAATTATTATTGTATTAGAAAAAGACAAAAATAACCATTATTGAAAAATGGTAGCTTAGGAGAATTAACAAGGTGTAGTGGAAATTAAAAAAAAGTTATTAGATGAATTATTTCCTCCTTTTCGTGGGGCCAACATCACCGTGCACGGCTGTGGACCCGACGGCTAGAACCAGAGCCCGATGAGCCACTTCTGCGGCCAGTGTAGGCGTTACACGTGGAGGCATCCAGGTGAGTGTGGCTCCTACGTGTCAAATCGAACGGCTGGCTTTTGATAAACAAGGACTTGAAAGCACATGCACTTTACGCGGTTTTGGTATATTCTATGATTGCTTATAATACACGCTCTCTCTTTCTCTTTCTCCGCCCGTGGCTCAGCTATTTGATATGATATCCGACGTTGCTCCTTTACTTTGCCTTCTTGTTCTTTTTATCTCTACTTGTTTGTATTTTTCTTCTTTTGCTTGAATTTCCCTCTCTTTTTCTCTTCAGTCCATCGAAGTTTTCAATATTTTTATCATAACGGTGACTCTTTTTTTTTTTTTTTTTTTTTTTTTTTTTTTTTTTTTTTTTTTCTTTTTTTTTTTTCTTTTTTTTTTTTTTTTTTTTTTTCTTTTTTTTGTTTTTTTTTTTTTTTTTTTTTTTTCTTTTAATTGTTCAATTGATATAAATACAAATATGTTTTGCAACTTGTTGGGAGAATCACAGGCAAAGAAAGCTTTTATGTAGTGTATCATGTTTTCCATATCTATTGCTAGTGATATTTTCTTTTAATTTGAAATGGATTCCTACATGAAATTATTGTTGTGGAAAAAGTGAACATTAAAATTGCACTTGAAGATTTTAATGATTTCTTGACCAATCATAATTTTTAGTCCAATTTAACTAAACTTGACAATGATATGATGATATAATTATCACAATGTTTAAATTAGTCTTTGAAAATAGATTTTACAATTTTTTGAACCATCTTTCACTAACTTCTGATGTTTGTGTCTCGTGAAACTGTAAAATCTTTTGAGTATTACTTAATTAGATATGTCAATTGAGAGATGTTATATTTAATTTAATTGGGAGTGAATTCTCTAAAATGGTTAAATACTAATTAAGTACTCTATAGTCTATACTCCATTGTAGAGTAGAGGCATCAAAATTGAAGGATCAAATGAGTAAGGTTAATTATGGGAAAAAAATAAGTTACTATCTCCCATTGCATTCACTCATATTGATTTTAACTACTATTTTCATATCTAGATTTGTCATATAGAAGTTATATTCCAAGTTTTAAATGTGATAAAATTTATAAAAATCATATAAACACTAGTCAATGTTAAAATGAATTCCTTATAGACTATAGAGAGTGAAACTGAAGGGTGTCCGATGACTTAGGCAATAAGTTTGGAAAGGTGGGGACAAGAAGACACATAAACAGCGGTAATAGTAGAAGATATTATCATAATCATATCATATTGGTAGGTCTCTATATATTCCTTGCACATGCACTTCACGTGCCACACATAGCTTTGTGTCGTGGAAGACAACACGATCCTACATGGCTGTAATCTCTCTCTCTCCCTCTCTCAGTCTAAACGGGCTCGTAGGTGGAGGAAAAGTGACTCAGCACCACGAGTTACGGCGGCGCGTGGTTGGGGATTGTCGTGTTCCTTTATGTTTATGATTCTGCAGGTGGTGGCAGTCTCAACCACATGGGAGCCACCGACTTAGATAATAAAAAGACTAAAAAGGTTTGACCGTGGTTTGTGTTTACCGGTCGATGTGTCGCTATACAAGGGGGAAAAAGAAAGAGAAGCAAAGGAATACTCTTATTACTATATATATCCACAGTCCACACTCTGGAAACGCATTCGTCAAAAGTCAAATTAACCTCTGAATATTTGTTCGTTCAACGACACACAAAACAAAAAAAACAAGAGGCTTCAAGGCCAAGTTGTTATTGTTAACTTCATTCATGTGGGGGAGCCCATCCAATGCTTCTGCACTCCACGTTGCTTGTCATGTGGATCAATCACTCTTCAATTACAAACTCTCATCTCATGATTCTCTGTAACTCGCTAGAATTTTTAAGTCTATTTTGTTTTGCTCTTGCTGCTCCTGAAATCAATTTCAAGAGAGTTAACCTAACAGTATATTTAGGATTTGTTGCTTCTCACATAATTTTCTCTGAGAGCCGAAGATGCAGTTTGAAAATAATATCCTAAACCTGCTCTAAGTAATCTTTGGGTTATTTCTCACATATTTTGTTTTGAGCGCAAAATTTGGTTTCTCAAAAAGAGTTAAAAGTTTAAAAAAAAAAAAAAAAAGAAGCTCTTAATGGTTTTAGAAAAATTCATATTGCATATTTAAACTTAGATTGGATACTAATGTTTATTTTTTTTATAATATATTATGGGAATATTTAATGTTTTAGCTGAGAATATTGAAAGAATGCGTGGAGAATTGAATTTAGGACTTTGACCTTATGAAAAATCACCTAAGATCAATTATGTTGTGTTAATATACTTTAAGTAATTTTTATTAGGAGGTTTTTTAGATACTTTTTATATTTATGTAGTGTGTCATACTATATGAGATTAGTCAATATGAGAATGATACGTATACAAATTAACTGTTTTTAAATTTATTTGAGAAAATAAAATAAATTTATATTTATATTCAATAAAATATAAAAATTATGTAGGCTTGTCACGTCAGTGTAGTATGACATACTCATGTAGTATCATAGAATTCTCGTTTTTATTATCATTCCAAACGTAAAAATCTATGTTGATTTAATTTCTTGAAGACGGTAAGATAGATGATGAGGGAGCTCAACTACATTTACCATACATGCATTAAGAATAAAGCAGAAAAGGGAAACTCTAATATCAATACAAAAAAATGCTTAAGCGGCATTTTAAGCAATGAGAATCTATCTTTATTTGCTTTAAAAGTGTTTAATATTGCAATATTTGATACTAAGTTGTCTCACATAAACTCCTTCTAAAAATCTTGACTGATGTAATTTATAGAGGATAAAAAAAAAAATCTCATTATACAAAGTACAATGATGATAATATATGATTGTAATGATTTTAAAATTTGCAATATTCCATCCTCACTTTTGATTGTTGACTTCATGACTTCAACAATTTAGGAACTTGTATAGGATGTATCGTGAAATGAAAGAACTTGTCATGAATTTGTTTTATGGAAATTTTTACCACCAAATAGTTGATGAAATGTTTCAAGAAGGTATGGTGGAGAGTGGAGATCGATAACCATGTACATATCGTTAGCAGTAGCACACTATAGAAGACAATCAATCATCCAACTTAAAAGAAAAAGAAAAGAGAGTACATAGAAGCTTCAAGGTGTGACGCATGATGCATATACTCTCAGTAATTTTCTTCTTATACGGCATAAAAACTTAAGATTTTAAATATATTTTTTCAACTTAATTATAATTGATTTGGTCTTATTTAATTCAACATAAGATAAACAATGTTCTCGAGAACCAATTCAACCTTAAAATTTAAGCTATTAGATGAAGACCCATGAATGATTTTATATCTAACATAGCCTCACACACAAAAGTTATTTGGGTTTAAATTGTGGACAAAACACAAGTCCACTTGGCGGAAGGATTCAGTTTCTTGACCGCTTAGTTAAAGAGGCTCTAATACAATATCAATGAAATCATCTGACTCAAAAGCTTAAGTTATTAGGTAAAGGTCTATGAATGCTTTTATATTTAACAAATATAAACCCAATTGAGTTTGATAATTTTGATTCTTATCTTCTTTTCTAATGGGGTTGAAACTTGCCATCTAAAGCATCAAGTAGCTTTGTCCCTTTTAACCAATATTGACCAACCAATAAACTATTTAGTACTAATGAAACAAAAAGATTAAGATTCTCCTTTCTACATTATTTCTTGAAAAGAAAGTATCAATAGGCACTGTCTTGCACCAAAACTGCTTTGTTTCAGTCTTTATATAGCCTCCTAATACAACTACAACTTCCAACTGCCATCTTCCTATTGAAACTACCAAACTTTATTCTATTACCGACCATTTTAATTATCTGCATATTAATGATTAGTTCCTTTGTTTTGTTAATTGACGTGCCAATATTGGATGGTTTAGGTTCAAGAATCCCCCTCTCATCGAAGGTTCATGTAACTAGTCTAAAGTTATAAATTAATAGGAATATAAATATTTTAAAAGCTTTATCAACTTAGCAATTCATTGAACAACATATGTTCTTATTTGAGTTACATCTAGCAAGCAAATATAAAAGCATATTGATTAAATCTATGATACGAATAAACTTTATGAGAATCATTTTTAAAGATCTTAACCAAACCCCATTTCTGTTTTTATTAATAAAGCCATGTTCTAGATGCGTGCCAACATATATGATTTCCATTCTAGATTAACGTTTGCCATCATCCACCAATGGTAGTTGTAAACTCAAATTTTTAGTTTAATATCATGCAATAGAAAATTTCCCCATAATAAATAATTAATTATTCCCTTCCACAATAACAAATTAATTGTTCCCTATTTTGTTTTGTTGTTTAAGCATCATTCTCGCAAAGATCTTCTATGGTTTAATAGTTGTTCTTAAAATTAATTCATTAATTAACGTATTTTATACAAGAACTTATCCCTTTTCTTTTAATTTTATTATCTTGTTAGCTCTCTCTCTGACTATAGTCAATAGATCTAGATAGTCAATCCAACAACTTTTGACCAAAGCAATAGTGAAAAAAACAATATATAATTTTATTGGATATAACTTAGGAACTATTAGAAAATGTTAGTCATTGTTCTTACAACAGCAACATGTATAAAAAAATGTATCCAATGGTGAATTTTCTTTCAAATATACCACTTTTTTTTTTTTTTTTNTTTTTTTTTTTCATTTTTCTTCCCTTGAACATGATGGCAGAACATTCATTCCAAATAGGCTTAATTATTCTCTGTTTCAACAAATCGTTTATTATAAAGTCTCAAAGCGTCACCTAATCAAAGGACTTCGCATAGTGTTCAGATTAGACGTCAAGTAATTTCAGGTAGGAGCATCACCTTTGGTTTGGTGGTTCCTCAACTCCAAGAATTTGCACTGTCTTGACTTCTTTCAGTTATATATATCAAGGTCCCTCTTCTTAAAAGAAAGGTATATATACTATTGACTTGTTCTTGACCAGTATGATGCATAGGAGTCGAAAATGGTGGATGAAGTTTATATTATTTTCCATGGAATTATAGTTTTTTAAGTTATATTATTTTCTAATTTGCTAATAGATTATATAAGTCCACTCGCATGAAAAAGGTATCTTCAAATTGAAGTATTTAAATTGTACATTGTTGTCCAAATTATATGAACAAGTGAATTAATCATGCTACTGGATAAGCAAAGATCAACGAATTCGTCATGAAATAATATATTAGTTCATACAAAAATCAACTTAACTTATACTTTTGATGCAAATGCAGAAAAAAAGAATATGAATAAAATACAATAAATCAGTACTTTTTCAGTCATTTTATTGCCATGTTGTCTTATAAAAAAGAACCTAATGTTGATTTTTTAAATTCAATACATTGAAATAAAAATGAGTCTTCTTCACATGAAGGAGGATAAACCGTAGAAGTTGCTGGATTGCAATGCGAGAAACAAATTGTACTTAAACTTTTTATAGTCAAGTTCCTACTTTGCCACATCCACATCTGTTGTTTCTATATTTTGCTTGTAGATGTATAACACTATTGTTTTTTAACACACACAAGCAAGACAACTAGTTCATGAATTAGCTGCTAAGCATCTATCATATCCAATCTTTAAAATTAACAAGTTCATCAAATTTCAAGCTCAAATTTTATATCTTATTGTTATTAAAACTTCACATACTGTATTTATTTTATATTTACGATTTCTCCCTATAATATTTTATCTCTAGTAAAAAATACTATGATAAATAGATTAACTATAACATCACACACACACACACACACATATATATATATATATATCTGGAAAAATATTAAAAACTTGTTGACTATTTGCAAGAATGGCATCGATTGTGCAAATAAGGACACACACAGTATAAACCAAATAAATGATAACCTAGAGTCAATATTTTTTTATTTATAACCTAAACTTTATTTATTATTGGAATTAATTACTTAATCTAGTGATTAACGAATTATTCATTGTTAATTGTGGGTGGGGACAGTTAAAACATGCTTGAACCACACATCATTAATTACTTTTCTTTCTCTGTCTATTATTGGACCATACATCATTTTCTTTCTTTATATTTTTATATTTACCGAATACCCTTTCAATCTCTTGGAGACTATATGAAATTTTCGTAATAAATTTGGATTCAAACCCAACAGGGCAACGCGTTGACTCAAAACCTTCTCGAATTTTTAGGAATAAGAACACGCTTCCGATGATTACGGCGTCTCTAATTGGAGCCATTTTCTATATTACCTCTGCACATCTTTCACTCTAAAAATATTTTCTTTACCATTGGGCAGTATTTTAATTGTGCATTGTAATTTATTTATTAATATTTATTTGATTTTGGGTTGTGTGTGAAGAATGAGATGTTGGGACACACATGGAAATTAAAGTCAACTTTTTTTTTAATGTGGGTAAGTAGTAATTACTATTAATTAATCTCAGATTAATATTTTATATTTAACGTGTGTAGGTTAAGGGAAGAATTAATTAAGAAATTAGGGGGTAAAAACGCGTATAGCAGAAAGGACAAAGGGGCTTTAATTGGGAAGCAATGAGGACAAATCAGCCTGGGGTTGCGTGCACGTCTCTATAAAAATCAGTGATTCCCTTTCTTCTTGAGCTTTTGTGTTGTAGCCAATCCATGCTATGCTATTACTATTGATGATTCTAATCGCTGCACCGCGTAGTCGTCCACAACTACATATTCACACCCACAAAACAGCACCATAAGCTAAGCTTCCTTCTCCACATCTAATCCAAGACATAATTACTTATATATACAGATATTATATATATAGGAGAAAAATTGAATTTACACTTTGGCTTCTTAAAACATTAGACATTTTTACAGGTTATTTTCTGTGTTTCATATTTTTTTTATACACCAAATGCATAAACAAGACTCCTAGAGACTATCGAATGCATACTTAATGGCAATACGCTATTTTCTTATGGGTATTACATGTTTAAAGAAGGAGCTAAAGTAGTTCTTTCGAAAATACATACTTTTAATATGTTAGATAAATAAAGCAATTATGATACTTGAAGCGTAGCCAAAACACTGGTCCACTTATATCTTGTATTGAAATATTAATTTAAAGGATTTGATTTTCGGACTGTTTAATTAAAAAAAATTTGATACTATGTCAAGAACTAATCCAATCCAAAAGTTTAAATTGTTATAGGTGAAGACTCATAAATAATTTTATATTTAACACAATTAATTTAGATAATAGTTATATATAGATATTTTAAGTAGTATGAGATTTCAAATCAAATTATCTCTACGAAATTATTTTTCCACTTGAGCTAAAGGGAAAAATAAACATTTTAATACGTGATATCTCCTAGATTCCCCAAAACATTAAGAATAAATAAATACTTGTATTTGGACGGTTACTTTATACTTCACTGTCATTGCGTATAAGTTGGTGTTGGATTATTTGTTTCATATGGGCATTCAAAGAAGTTGCCCAATATTAACGTTGATTATAAGGTGAGAAAGATTCGAACAATTTCTTTTTGAGATTAAAATGAATATCATGTCAATTCGATCGTACCTCAATTATTGTAAGATATATATATACGTGGATTTCTTTTCTTACACCATAAGTATCAACTAGATGTGATTATAATCCACTTTGGATTTGGATTATAATACACATTCCAGAGTGATCTTGATCTTAGTAGTATATGAACTAGAATATACCAATATATTGGCATAATGAGGACACGTTTTTTAGTAAATTAAATTCGGGTTTTCACTAAGAAGTGCCAAACTTACTTATCAATCAACTTGTGCACCTCAATCATTTTCAGTCATGGAAATGAAAGTGACAAAGTTATGAAGAAAGGCAGATAGAGTTTTGATTGTTTCAGAGTAGGATCCTTTTCTTATCACCCTCTAATTATTCAAGGATGTTTATCAGTGAAACATTTTCACTATTTATATTAAAGGAAACACACATTGATGGGGCAAACTTCATTTTCAACAAACCCATCCATACCCAATTTGACATTTTTAATTATTAATATTTTTCTTTTCGGGTTCAAGACTTGGACGATTATAATCCACACATCTTCTGATTAGTGATCTTAATCACAATAAAAGTATTCTGAAACCAGATTCTTAAGAAGATATTCTGACCACCAAACCTTGTAAGCAATAAGTATTATGAAAATCAAGCAGCTCAGTTTATAATTGTTTTAAGAATATTATTGTATTAGATATATAATAAGGGACTCAAAAAAAAATATATTAATAGAATTTCAAGCTGAGAAGAAGAAGAAGAAGAAAGGGGACATTGTTTTATATAAGTTGAATGTTGACTCTAGTGAAGGGTGTCAAACCACATGCTAAGAGAGCGTTGAGGATAGGGACCATACCATTTTTTAGGCATTAAATGGGTATGGGTCCCTTCTCATACGGTCAACTTAACCTATGCTGGGGAGGGTTCTGTGATAGAGATGTAATTTTGACCATCATCATATATTTCATTTCCAACGGGACCAAAGTACACTACCAACCAAAACAAGCTCTTAGTCTTTTTTATTTTATTTTATTTGCTACTGAAAACAAGCTTAGTCAGATTTTAGTGCCCAACTCTCAAGCAAGTAAATCTTTGCCTGTTACGATCCTTTCTCAGCCAAAAAAAAAAAAAAAAAAGAAGCAGNAAAAAAAAAAAACGAAGCAGCTATGAACTACAAGCAGAAATTTTGAAGCACACAGCAACTTGGTTTCCACTTTCCAGGTTTGAAACTAATACTACTGATGACCTTGAAAAAGTAGAATTTTCAAGAGCAGATAATGAAATCTCTTGTAGCCTCTCGTGATAGTGATTTATTTGCTCTACATGATCATTATAGAAAGATCTTGCTCACTTATAATCCAGGTACCTTGCTCCCAGTCCCCACATAGACACTGAAAAAAATCGTTTTTTTTTTATGTCTTAATGCAAGAAAATAGAAAGCTGTCCCCATTAATCACAGTTTCATATTCCCTTTTATGCTTCAAAAATCAGAAAGGCTTGGTATGCTTTTGACTTCAAACACTCACTGTCGGCATAATGCTAATTGCACGAATTGCTCTATCTGAATTTGGAAATAAAAAAGTTCAATTTGAGTTTTTCGAGCCACTTAAATTCAAATGGAACTATCAATATAATTGCGTGAATTTGTACCCTTAAAATTAAGTAACTAAAATTACTCCTGGGAGTCGTAAATGTTCCCCCATGTGAAATGTCTATGTCGATAAGATTAATTAGCCTGCCACCCATGCTATATTTCAGCTTCATGTCAAGCTAAAACAAAACAAAGAAACCTGTTTTGGCACACGAGCACCAGTGCAACTCTACCTAACTAGCACATAATCTTATTCAAACCATAGAGCTTAGAACAAAGATCCCTAATTGCTAAATTTTCAAATAATTTCCGTTGCTTTCAAGAAATTGAATCAGTAGAGCGGTTGACTAGATCATGTAAGAAACAAGGCAAATATCTCACCTCTGACTAACGAGGGCAAATATTTTATCAGAAACCATACAGATCTACAACCCTTTTGAGGAAAGGATAAGATGAAGCTGACATCATTGGAGAGCAACTGATTGTGATGTCTTGTCCCTTCATTTTGCGTAGTTTTGCCGACAGATTTCATTCACAAGTTGAAGCTTCTGTGGGTCCCTGATTACTGCCCTGTTCTATAATTTGAATTTAAAACATTGCTTACAGTTACAGACAGATGAGTAATATTAGCATCACCTTTATAATAAAAGAAAACTAATTTGCAACTGTAGTATGATGATATCCATAACCACACCAAACAAAACATGGCCATGAACATAAACATGGCATATTACAAATGTTCCAGAGCCCAATAAATTAACCATGTAACAAAACTAGCCCTATCTTTGACAGAATCTACTATGGTGAAAACCAGAACATGGAATGAGAAGCAACGGCAATCCATCTACTTTTTAGAAATAAAGAGAGACAAGAATCATACTCTCATCCGAAAAGGTATGTGTGTCACCTTCGGACCTTAGTGTAACTAAATTTTCTCTACTAGTCTTGAGCAGTAGAAGCAGTAGCTTGTCGAATTCTCCGTTGATGAACATCCCAGTTATAGATGCGAGCAATTGTAACCTGATCAAATTTAGATAAACAATCAAAAACTGCAACTAATTTGTCAATAACCCTATGAGTTTAGGTTCCCCCCCCCCCCTCCCCTCCCCTCATGAGGTTTAGGTGATAAACATACTCAAAGCACATGTACAATCATAAAAGGATGTTACAAGTCAAAATGAGAGTTGAAAATAGTTGTAAAAATCATTATGTACTTGCTAGGTAAAAGAGTAAAGAGAAGGGAATGAACATGGGAAAACCACCATTTGCATTTAATCCTTTGTTAAACTTTTCATCCCGAATTTGGAATGATAGCAAGAAGAAAGTGCAAAATAAAGTGTTCGAACAAAACAATTTTCTATCATCCCATTTCCCACTTTCTCTATCAAGCACAAACAAGGAAAAATGAAAATCTTTCCATCCCTCTCAATTTTCACTCCCTACTTCACTTTCTACTTTCTCATTTCCATCTTTACTGCCAAGCATACCCAATGGGCCAGAGTCACTTGGCCAGGCAATCAAGGTTTTAATATTTTTTCTTTTTCTGGGCCTATGTGACGCACCAAGAGACATAGAGGACATATTTATTATCATCTTACCTGAGTTATTGTCACCTGATCTCTCAAGAACTGTAGATCAGCAATAAGAACTTCTAAACTGGCTTTAGCATTATCCAGGTTCTTCTTTAGAAGAGCATTAGCCTGCACCAGAAATTTAAATAGACTTAAGTTTTTCCTCTTAAAAGAGAAAAGGAGAAAAAAAAAAAAAATAGATAGTAGTAACATCTAAATGTCAGCAGTCAAGGACCTCGTAACATGAATATTCCAACATAACATTCGCTCCCAACCATAAACACACTGAATCAGCTTCCTCTATGCGTGCTTGTGAATATATGCCTTCAGAGACTTCAAAATCAGCAATTAGCGCCTGTATTAAGGTAAAAAGGAAAACATAAACCATCTGGTTGATAACATACAATTTAAATATATGCAAAAGGATATGGAATTGACAATCATTTACTTAAGAATCCTTAACAATAGGTGAGCATGGCTGGAGCGGGTAGGAATATTGCAAGAACATGAGAACCTGAACCATCAACATCAAGCGCTTCATTGAAGAAGCCTAGGTTTTTTGTAACTCCTTTTTCAAAAATTTTCTGATTATACATTTGTAGATTGCACTGCTCAGGCAATCTCCAATACATTAGCCATCAACAAGGAGAAAATCTACCTCTAAACAAAATGGTTATGGAATTGGTGCTTGCATTTTTTTCTCTCTCTTGTTCTATGTCTCTCTTTGTGTGTGTTTTCTACTACTTAACAGAAAAAGGGCCTGAGGAACCAGGTATCATTTGAGGTTTAACAGTAAGGAACTCACTGAATACATTGTAGGGCAAGTGGGCAACTTCATGTGCATCAACAGAATAAGTAAAACAGAATTCCTCTGATAATAGCTATTTTGACTATTCAAATTTACCTCACTTTTCCTTCATATATAAAGTTCAAGTTTCTTTTACTAAAGCTAGGATACATGTAGCTACACAGCCAAAAACAAAAAGAACTGAAAACGAACCTCACCAGTACCCTTCTTAGCTTGCAATGTAGCAACAATGTCTAAGCACTTCTCAATATCTGGGATTTTTGCCTGAGAACAACCATAAATAGATAGCATTATTGAAAGCTGCTCAAGGTGTACACAGAAAGAAAAAAGGTAACAAGAAAATAGCATCAACATTGAGATAAATCAATTTATAATGATGACTTTTGACCTGAATAGCACACAGATGAACTGACTACATCATGTACTCACAATATAGGTTTATTTGCTTAGATTTTGCAGAATTAACATTTATGAAAGAATCCATCAGAAATTATATTTTTTATGCTTTAAATTAATTATTATACTGCACACCAGCATTTATCCTGGAAGCACGAAGTAAATAGCAACAATAAATTGCCTCAAAGTACAAAAATTACATAATTATGGAGTCCAAATTCTCAGCCTAGATATAAATACAATATAACCCATCTCAGCTGCAAGCCCAACTGTCTAGGTTTTGCTATAGCCTATACTGTTTTGGAAAAATGAAAATTTTCAATCTGGTGACAATTATGACAAGTCACAGCAAAAAGGTTACTGTGTGATCCAGTCCAGCAGGAGATTGGAGCTTGTTCATATAACAGTCAAAATGCAACTATAAGACAGAAGTTTTTATCTTTTTAGCCACTGTGTAAAATTCTATCAACTCTACAGAGCTAATTAATTAAAAGTGAATGCTCATGTTATAGAAAGCATTATCAACGTCAAAGTGTAGTTGTGGCTCGACAACTCTTTGGGACATAAAGCAAGGTGTAATATAGGAATGTGTAAGGCAACAACACCTGAAGATCCCTTTGTTGAGCAAGAAGTTTCATTTCAACCAACTTGTATTGCTGAAGTCTGCAAGAATAAGTTCTGGGTCATATTCAGAAAATATCATAAAATAATAGTGATAACCCTCTGAACACATAAAATACATTGGAATATAAATGCACACTTTAAGTGTAAGAATAAAATTTCAGTTCTCATGAATCCGATCAAGGCATTAGCAACTTATAAAACCCATTTTAAAAATTATCTTAAATCTTAAAAGCACAGAAATTAGGGAGGATTTGATTGTTTGAAGTGTACTCTAAGGAACTAGAATTGAAGTACGCAAACATCAAAATTTGAAAAAAGAATCACATTGGATATAGCCTGAGTTATTTATGCAACCATACAGACACAGTAACAACAATAAGAATAACAACAAACCTTAATTACCAGTAGGCTGTGAAAATGTTATATAGCAGAAGTAGTAAAAGCCAAAAAGGAATATCCACATGGACTATTTTACATCATTCATGATCCCATGTACATTCTCCAATATCTCTTTTGCAGCTGTAGCTCTCCATATGATATTTCACTTCTGCCACTCTCAATTTCCTTCTTATTCATTTCAATGTTCATGGATTTTCTCACTATTTTCCCAAATCAAAACCAAGGCAATCACATCATTATGTTGTGTACTTCCAAATCATCTATATCTGTTCTCTCTCATCTCAGTTCAATTTAAGTTATTCGTACCTTTGGGTGAAGATCCTCATTCTCATCCTATTATCTACTACCATCAATTACAAATTCTTTGATCTCTCTAATGCTATCTTTTGAAAATGTATCGTAACAACCTAACATTTTGCACCACACAGTCTCAATTCTATGAAGTACAAGCTCTTCAATCTCATCTCACCATCACTTTAAAGCATTACTCCAAGGCACCCAAAATGCTCTGACTAAAAATGTTTCTCCATTTTTTTCTCCCACTGCTTCTAAATCTCAACTCCATATATCTGGTGTTACTCCAACATAGAATTCATTCAGTACAGCTCTAGAATTTACAGCCAAAGAGCCTTGGTGGATTGACCCAATATCAAAACCAACACAAAGTCTTATTTGAGGGATCTTGTTGCAAACAGCACATTAAAGCAAACAGATCCTTAAACCCAAAGGTCTTTAAGTCATTAAGCAAATCTCACATTTCCAGAAGCAAGATACATAGTAAAGGTAAAACAATCACACATAATACTGAAAAAAGAAAAAGAAAAAAAAAAACGAAAAGATCCAATAATTTGTAATCAATAATCAGAAATTATTCCCCTTATATGCAAAAACATCAAAATTGAATGCCCAGCTGATTCATCCGGTAGCCTGGTGCAATTTCCAGGCAACCGGAATCAAGTTCCTCAAAAGTCTATGCTAATAAACACATAATCGAGTTTGGGGATAGTTTTCACTGGTCGAGTAAGTATGTGGTCAACACAGGAATCGAAGACCCAGATTCTAAAACGAAGAAAGGAGACTATAGAATGGCATTTTGGGATATGAAGAAGAACAGGGTAAGTAAAAGTGAGGACCTTTCTTGGAGGAAAGCAAGGGCGGAGTTGACATCGAAACCTGACTGTGTGAGATAAGTCTGAACATCTTCTACGAACTGAGCTCCAGGTATTCCTCTTCGCTCCGTCACCCCAGAAGCTGAAGATGATGCCGTTGAGGACGAGGCCATAGTTCTCTCCAAATCAAACCACAACTCAGAGGGACAAGTTTCTGCTGAAAATGTCAGGGCAGCTGAACAACCGAGTTCTCCCTTGCCACTGTGACTCCGAGGACGACAATCGATCCCTTGTCGTTTATGTTGGGTCCCTTGCTCTAATGGGCCTAAAATATGGGTTTGGTTGTGGGCTTATTTTGGGTCCCTTTTACAAATGGGCCTAATTATGGGTTTTATTAATAGTTTTTGGGTCAAATTTTAATCCTTATGAAAGGTAAACTGATTTTATTCTCCTTCCTTTTGATTATGAGCTGTGACAATGGTCATCCACTTAGTTGTTGGACCCAGATTAAGGACCTACCATGAAGGATTCCCCACCTGAATTGCCCACCTCTTCTAATTAACGAGAAATAGAAGACCTTATAAATCATTAGAAAAAAGAAAAAGCAAAAAACATTATATACCCAAAAAGTAAAAAAAAAAAAGAATAAATTAACAATGATTAAGAGGAAATAAGAGTGTTCATTGGTTTGGTCTAATTATGGCTGATCAATCAATTCTTAAAGAATAGAAGGGATGTGCTTGCTAAGGATGAAAATGTGTGAAAAGCTTAATTAGATAAGATAAATGTTACTTGTACACTTTAATTTATATCATTTTATATAATGTGGGTCTTAGAAGTTAAAACTATATAATGTAAATTAAATTGTGCTCCAAGTATATAAAATTATATGGATTTAAGGTGTATGAATAATATTTTTCATTAAATAAGAAAAGGAAGAGAATGAAAATGGAGTGACCACCATTTGCATTCCACTATTAATGAATAGTTTTATATTATTTTTTAGTTTTCATCTCCCCATTCTACCTGTCATACCAAGCCCACTATAAGGGAGAGGGTATAGGTATTGAAAGGATGGGTTAAGAGAATAAGAGTTAACAAGATATGTTGTAGCATGAAAGTCAATAACTCTCCACTTTGAGTAAATGCATAAGAACTTAAGAAGAGGCTATGTGGTGTGAGTCTGATACGGTCATCCAATTGAGGCTCATGGACTCCCATTTGAGAGGGTTACATTTGTCGTCCATATATAAGTCTTTTGGGCTCTTCCCTCGTATTCATCAATATCCCCCTCTTCCCCCCTTATCTTCTCCTTGCTTCCTTTCCTCTCCTCATGAACATACTTAGAGCTAAAGTAATAACGTAGATCTTTTCTGAAATTTGATGAAATTACGCAAATCTCCTCTCTTATTTTGGAAATTGAACACACTTCTCATAATGTTTGGTCACTCTAATTTACTCTATTCCTTAATTCACATGTATTAGACACTAAGTTGACAATTTGGAAAGAGCCAAGCGTGTAAGCATAACAAAATGAGATTGTAGAACACTTGGGGATGCCCAAAAAGATTATTAAATTAAATTGAAGAATAGAAATGCACTTGGGCAAATTTAAGACAGGATAAGTTAGAAGTTGAGATTCCATGTTGAAGTAGTCTCACTTTTCTTTTTTTTTCTTCTTTTCTTTTATCCCTTGCTTTCGTCATTTCCAACATGCAAACCCACCATAAGAATGAGGATTAAAAGTCCCCCAACTACCCAATACAAAGGTTGTAAACAAGTTGACATCCATCCCCATATGGTTGATGAGGGCATTGAGGAGCATATAAGGTTAAAATGAGACGTGTACAAGAGGACCCACACAAANTGCTTTCGTCATTTCCAACATGCAAACCCACCATAAGAATGAGGATTAAAAGTGCCCCAACTACCCAATACAAAGGTTGTAAACAAGTTGACATCCATCCCCATATGGTTGATGAGGGCATTGAGGAGCATATAAGGTTAAAATGAGACGTGTACAAGAGGACCCACACAAATTGTTCTTCTCCCAGAAAATGGATGAATATGTGTCAGTGTCCCACTCTCAACTGTTCTCTTCATGTCTTGTAATCCAATTGCACATGCTCCCCCATCATGCCACTAGTCACTCTTAACCACTTCCGTTTCCATCCTTAAGTCAAGAAATCCCCCTATTTTATCTTTTTTCCTTCTAATTTCAATGAATATTCTAACGAATGAAGGTTTATTTTAGGGCCACAAACTCAGCATGATTATTTCATCATTTGGAGTTGGGTGGCCTTATGATATTGTTGGAAAATGATAAGACTTATAATTAAAGCATTAACTTGTCCATGACTTAGCTAACAGAAAGGAGTTATCTTAAATCTGGATGTTGGATTTGGTTCAATTTGTATAATATCTAAGCTTTCTCTCTGTACCATTACCATTAGCATAGCATAGCCCACCAGGTGTTTGATTCAATGCACACGTTGTGTAAACTAAAAAGCACTGAAGAAGACTTCAGAGAGGCCCTTCTCCAATCCAGCGCTCGATTCTTGACCGAATTGTGGCAGTACCATAACCTAAACCTAATATTTTGACACTTTATCTGTCAATAACGGCTGTTGCCACAGTGGCACATATTCTCTAATCTCTACGAAACAAGAATGGTTCTTGTTATGGCGGCGTGCAAACCTTTCCAAAATGGTAGTTCTACGTACGTCTTTGATTATACCATGTTTGGGTGGCCATTTGATGTAAACCCTCTAACGTTATCCAGGCAGAGTTGCTAGGTGAGGGTTACAACTTGTATGATTGTACTATGAATTGGTTTTTGGATGTTATTTGGGATAGGTAGAGAATAATGCTGTGAATTTTTTGGACATGGAATTTTGTGAGAAATGTGTTAGGAAAAGATATATACATAAGAATCATAAGTTGATGAATGAAGTGCACGCCAAGAACTTAATTATATTGTCATTACATTAGGCAGGTCAATCAATTCAATTGAGGGACCATTACAAATACAGGGTGGCTGTGAAAGAAACTTTACAAGTATCTTTGATTATCCAGAAGGATAAGAGAGAAAACAAACAGGAGCCAAATATTTAGTACACTACACTAGAGCCCAAAAACAGACACATCATATTGTATGGTACAAGTCCTATCCTACGCCGAAAATGGGATGATCCATGTCTCACTAGGTTAATTATGTGAGCCACTTCAGTGATTTTTTCATAGACGATCGAGTACAATTATATGGGCACAACAATGTAACTCATGTATATTCAATTATGCACATTATCGATATGCAAGTAGACTTTTTTCTATGAGAAAAAAATTCTAGTTTAATAGAGTGTATTCCTAGCCAAAAGATTAGTTTCTTTACTCATATTTTTCGATTCAAATCTTTTTAATTAAAAATACAGTTTATATTTATCTATAGATAAAAAAAAAAAAGACTTTCTCTTGTGAAATATGACAGTTTTTTTTTTTTTCTCATTCTCTTATTAAGGTTTTTAATAATGATATTTTCACACTTTAATAATGTCAAAAAGGAAACTAGTAAAGAATTGTTCATGAAGATACTCTTTTACAATGATTTCAATGAATTATTGTCAAAGAGGGTAGAAGGTTACATTCATTCAGGTGGGTATAGAGTATAGAGTGTAGTTATATCGCATCTATTGCTCTAATGTCTCTCCTAATAAAAGAATGTTAGTTATATGTAATTTGATAGCATCCTCCGAATGGACCAAAACCTGCCTTAAATAACCCAAATATCTTGACCCCTGTATATTTGGCATTGGTGTTGTTTGCCTTCTAATAACAGTGACAAGCTAGGTACCCACATGAAGAAAAGATGCCATTTTTTAATAGGGCACTATAACCCTTTGCACGTAAAATTGAAATATGCTCCTGCTTTTTCTTTACACTCTATAAGCCAAAAATAGGGTCCATAATTAATTTGGAATGACAATTTAGCCTCATCGATCTCGTGAACCATTTCTAGTCCTTTCATGTGTGTGTGTGAGGGACAATTACGTTGACAAAAGATAATACTACTTACTCACTAATTAGACTATATTACTTAATAAGGTAAAAGTTAGCAAAATCTGAGAAGGTTTTTTTTTTTTTCCTAATAAATTCAATTAGACTCAAATAGTGCCATGTATTGTAGTATAACCCTAATTAGGTGAAAGTATCATTATTGTCTCTAAAAAGGTCATGATCTGTGTGGTATTGATAGAGCCTGAGCTGTGGAGCCTTAGCTTGGTCCCATCCCATCCCTTTATAGTGTTTTGAAACTTGTAAGTACCCATTGTTTGGCTTTTTTTGGTCTGCAATTGTTGAGAAAACAAGTAGTATGAAGAGACCATTTCATTATCATCTAATAAGTTAGACATTGGCTTCTAGCTGGAAACTCTTTTTACTTACTTTTCACTTTAATTATTATACTTCTTCTTAACTAGAAAAATGAATATATCAATTAATAACCCAATTTCGAATGGGAAAATGTGGCTGGCACTACTTCATTTTTAAATGCAAAAATGCAGCTGGAGCCACCAAGATATTATAGTCAATTCAGTGATGGCCAAACTTCAGAGTGAGGCGAAATTGTAGATTGGATATAGAAGGAAGTTTCCAAATAGCTAGAGATGGAAAAGAAGAAATGGGTCTTTTCTTTTACCAAATAAATTAATATTAAAATCTATGTGATAGCTGGCTTTGGTTCTAGCTGTTGGTGAAAGGACTATTTCATCACTTTTAATTACCAAGTTTATAAAGGATTCCGATTTATTGATTTATCTAAAAAATGAATTTAAAGTTAGTATAATATACAAGTTGTAAATAAAAAATCAAATGCACAAAATAATGTCATAATCACACACATATATTCTTGGAGCTCAAGTTGCATGCTACAGTTTCTCGATGATTCTTATCCTTAATCTCCGCTAAGTTATAGAATGTGACCCTACTTCTCTTATTTTTAATGTAATTACAACTCAATGCACAGTGCACAGAATAATATACAGAATGGAGGGAGAAATATCCATGCCTTTTCTTACTCTTTATTTAAATTGATAAAAACCAACAATAGTTACTGTTTGGTTAGACTGATATTGACCTGAAATGGCAAGAAGCCAAGAACATTTTCAAATCATGACCCAAGAAAAATTAATTTTTTACATTTTCATGTGTAGCTTTCAAATCAGCATATGTGTGATTGGAATTGTGATTAGGCTCCCCCTTCCTTCTGTCAATTGAAATGATTTACATGCATATTGCGCTTATGGTAAGAAACTTTATCAGTTGAAAAATCTCGCACCTTCTTGCATGACAAAGGTACTACTAATTTGAGAAATCATAAATTCACAAATTTTAGGTACGCAACAATATGTAAATTGTAACAAAATTTGAGCTTGACTAAAAGATTTAAGTAAAATTACTTGAATTTAGATTTTATCACACATGCATATATATAATAGCTTATAGAATATCATGACAAAAAGTTTATGTATATAATATTACTCTATTGATAAGGCCTTCATTATTTAGGAGTCACTGATCATTTCTTTACTTTAATGCTGGGAAGAGGAGTACCACAAGCATCGAATCCAAAGGCACCCTTGATTTCTTTTAGTTAATAATGTACCTATCGAATAGCTACAACCTTAATCCAAAACGAATAAACATGTCCATTAATATTGGAGCCATTATTAGAGATCACTAATTCTGTTCACCATCTAATTTCACGTGTCATTAAAAAAATTAAGGTACCATCTTAATTAGGTAAAGTGACACATCAAAACCAACAACCTATATAAATAGTTAGCCCCCCATTCTTTCTCTCTCTAGTCCAATATATATCCAAAATTTGTAGCCAATTAACTCTATACCTTGAATGATTTGAATGATGGAAAATAAAAGATCTCTTTCAGAGCTGTAAAAGTTTTTTCATGGAAATAAAGAGAGGCTTCTTAGATATATAGGCATTAGGCACCCACCATGAATATAAAAGAAATGGTGATATTTATACACAAAGAGGGCTTTGAAAACCTGTAAATTTTTTGTCGGCAAGGAAGAAGACGAGCTCAATGTACTGTATTATGGGATTCTGCTTGAAAACGAACTCTTCTACCATCTCCCATGATCTCCATTTAGTGGTGACCATATGGGGCTGCCATCTACACTAGCTTTTCTTTTTCTCTTTTTCACTTTATTTTTCTTGGAGTTTAATGGACAAGAGATGACCCCTCCATGTGGTTTAGAGAAAGCTTTTTAAGTAAATTATGCAGATTTTTCAAATGCTTGTCCCTTTCTTTTCCATGCCTTTTGTTGTACTCACATGGCGCAGACGCTATGAAAAGCAATTTATATTATTAAAATAAATAAATAAAGGAGAGTATAATAGAATAGGAGGGTTGGTTTGCTTGCGTGGCTAAAAGAAGTGGGTAGCAAAATGGTTATGGTGTTGGGCTGTGCCTTGACATAGCACATGTGAGGTTGATGATTTTTTTTTTTTTTTCAATCTTTGTGTGCCACCTTATATTCTATAAATCTTTGATAAAATTCTGCTCTCTTAATCTGTTTGGTTATTTTCAGTTGAGATATGTTACCAGCACGAGGCTTGAAGGAAACAAAAGGAGAAACGAAGATAACCTTGAAAGTGATCAATGAATAAGTTTACGTAAGATGTTGGGGAAAAGGGTAGCCTTTATTATTAAAATGCAAGTGTAAGTGGCACATCTTGATTGACATAATGTTAAGACTGAATTAGAGGGTGATTGAGTGAAAATGATAGAAAGTTCAAAAGAGTTTCAATTTTCATTCATGCATCCTACCAATTCATGAGGGTTAGAGTGGAATGGAATGAAAGAAAATCAAGAAGAAAAAAATGCAATATCCTTCTGTTTTCTTTTTCATCTTGATGTATGATTGTTTGAAACATGAATAGAAAAAACATAATAAAACAAAAATGAGGTAATTAACATTTACTCATTTGGGAAGAGGGGGGAATGGAAGAATATTATAGATAAATTATAAAATAGAATCATGCTTAATTTCTTACTGTTTATGATGTAATCTGTACCTTGAAACCACTAAATTCATAACAAGAAATTACCTTACTCATACCTTTCAGCGATATTCATTTTCTCTTGTTTTCAAACAAAACAAATTGATATTCATAACCTACTTTTAATACTATAATATAACTACTTGTATCTGTCCAAGATAAAATAAATCACCAATGTAATTATCAAGAATTATAGGTTTATTAAAGCAATTTAATTAAGAACCTTAATTAATGTTTCAGTTATCTGGGACAAAGATTTCTCATATCCTCGATCAGTTCCTCGCCACACCACATTACCTACGTACCAAAAACAAACACAAAATAATTAAAACAAACTAAAATGGTTACGCAATCTATTCTCTAATCTATGTTCTTAAAGTTAATCCTCACTCACTTTTTTATTTAGTTAGTGTAGTGATAAAGCAGAAAAAGATAGGTACTGATTTTAAGTAACGGCACATGCTAAGCACTAATGATTTGATGCTTTGTGGAGCCCGCATATTCCTATTTATGATTAGAATTTGTAGAGTTAGTGCACAAATTGCCACTTTAATTTTCAGGTATATCAACATCTTTTTTCTAAATCAAGTTCTAATTGGGGAATAATTGATCCTTTGTTGCCATGAACTGTTTATTGCTTTTTAGACAACCTATTTTTCCCCTTTTCTTTTCCTTAAAAAATATAGAGCTACCCAAATCTCTAGGCATCCATGATTTTATTTTAACCAATTGCTTTAACTTTTTGAATGTCAAATGGTAGGATTAAATTACAAAATTACCCTTATACAGTAGTAAAGACCAATCATTTATTCTTAATCATTATGATGTTGTTGTATAAAATAATATTCAAGGGTAATTAACTAAATGTTATAAACAAAAGAAAAAGTAACTAATAATAATTTTTTGTTTTGTGCAGAATGTAAAAAGAAGCTTCTTTTTGAAACTTGGATATTGCTTAATGAGGTTTCTTACCTCTTAAATCAACATTTTAGGTGGTATACAACAAATTAGAATCAAATGGCATGTTTGAACTAGAGCTACTTTCTTTGTCTTTTTGCCTTACCGCTTAATCACAGAAAACCACTTGAAAGCTTAATTAAGGGGTTGCCCACAGAATGTATATAGAAGGGAGAAGGGTGAATTATTTGTCCATTCTTAGGTAATTACGTGATGAGAGCATATTTTGTGTGTTGAAAACCATTTTTAAGAGAAGGTATAGTCAATAGTGCATGCAGAAAGGAGAGGACAACGCAAAGGGAATAATTTTGTTAATTTCTTATTCCCTTATCCTTTTCATGAATATGTTTTTGCTATGATAGTAACATTTGTGTTACAAGTTGGTGACACGAGTTATATTAAGCAAACGCCAGAGACCTGAGTAATGACTTTGTGATGTGGCTCTGAAAATGATCATGCTTTTATCTAGTGCTACGATGTGGACAGAAACAGAGACTTTCTTCTTCCTTTTCTTTTTTTTTGAAGTCGCATTTGGTCTTTTTGTGTGTGTGGTTTTTAGCATGTCAGAATCCCCAATTGGGTAACCCTTTAATGTGAAAAACAGGATTTAATCAGGCACAGTATGCTGAAAAAGAGGATTAAATAGCTCACATGGGTGCCATTGAAGTCTGGTCTCTGGTGAATTGAAATGAATTAATGCTAGCATGTGGTTAACTTTATAAAGCATTTAATTTACGAGCAATTTTCATTCAAGTTCGTGGTCCTCTAATTCAATCATTAATTGCCTTTGATAGTAAATTAGCATTAACCCTCTTCCCAGTTTCCAGACCATTCTTTGCGATCGATCTATGACTGAAAGCGATGAAACCCAGACACTCGTGTGCCTTAACTTTCTCTCTGTCACCGAAAGTGAGAGGTGGTTCTTGTCTAAGCTTCAACACAGTGTCGACACGTGTCAACCATTTAGTCCTTCAGACCATTCCCACTTCTGGTAGGGCATGTCTAGTTTTGAACCATATTAGCCTCAGCTTCTCATATGCCTCCAGAATATCTGTTTTTTATTTTATTTTTATTTTAAGTTCCATAGATATTATGCTCGTATTTAAGATTGTACAACAGTTCACTCGATTTGAACTCAGATGAGTTTGGGTTCCAGAGATAATGAATGCCAATCTACCTCTTCATCAAACACTTGTTTCAACTTTTCTCTATCAAACTCAATGCAAAAGTGATAATTAACCCAGTTCACAGAATCTGATTTTGAAACTTGACTGGAAATTTTATTTTTTTAATATTAGTTTGTGTCACACTAATTAAGATGATATAATTTAAGTTGTATAACAAAATTAAGTCAATTAAATTAAACTCAAATTATATTAAATATATTTGATAGAGTAAATCTAAATATTATGTAAATAACTACTCCATACAATTTTAGTACTATTCTTATTTAAGTTCCTTTTGAAATGCACCTGACTTAGCCTTGTATAATGAAACTTAGTCTAGTATGAAAGCTAACAGAAAAATAACCCAACAAATTTTATTACTTGAGGGTGGTTTGGTGGTAGAAGACTTCCTTTCTTAATGACACGCTGGTCTCTAATGGCATTCTTTTTGCTATATTGTGAATCCATTAGACACAAATCGAGACTATAACTTTTCTTCGACCATTCGCGATACATTCAAAAAAAAAATCTTGAATGCTGACTCGACATTCAAACTTTTACTAACTTGATATCCGCGCATGATTTAAATGAGGCATGGTGCATGAATCAGNAAAGCTAACAGAAAATAACCCAACAAATTTTATTACTTGAGGGTGGTTTGGTGGTAGAAGACTTCCTTTCGTAATGACACGCTGGTCTCTAATGGCATTCTTTTTGCTATATTGTGAATCCATTAGACACAAATCGAGACTAAACTTTTCTTCGAGCATTCGCGATACATTCAAAAAAAAAATCTTGAATGCTGACTCGACATTCAAACTTTTACTAACTTGATATCCGCGCATGATTTAAATGAGGCATGGTGCATGAATCAGCAAGGGAACTTTTTCCTTAAGTGAAAAAAATATACAAAGCTGTACAAGTAAAAATAGGTAAGTAGTGTTTTGTTGTCTGGGAGTGGAGGAGAAGATGGGGATGGTGATGTCAAAATGTCAGTGAGGTTATATAAGGTGGGGACGAGAAGCCACATGGGATGTTAGACAATTTGTGTCGAATAAATATGTTTTTGGCGCTTTCGGCAACTTTGCAGAAGTGGAGTTAGCTGTTCAATTTCAAGATATACCCAGAGTACCATTACACTATAGCTCAGCAGAGATAAAGACCAATAAATTTTGTCTTTCACCACCCACAGATAGATAGACTTTAAAGTACTTAGACACATCCCAAACCCCATTTTGACCTCTCAATGCTTGTAACTTTGGTTAGATATTTGTCCTTTTTCCCCCCCTTTGGACGCGGTAAACAAGGTATCCCACTTAGCAAGTACCAACTGGAGTGAAAAACATACAGGAGTGGAAGAATGGCTTTGGCATTGGTTTAAGGGAATAGTCCATCGCCAGACCAATTATTCAAGAAAAAAAGCTGCCATTACCCATTTGGGAAACTTCAAGGGCATACCCAAAATGACACCAAGCATTGTGAACCACAAACAACGACAAAACCCACATACCCAAATCAAAATTTAAAGGATTTGAAAAGCTTTTCAGACCTTCGAGTAAAAACTAAGTTTTTGAGGCAAATCTCTAAACAATCCAAAACAAAAAAAGGATATGCTATTTGTAAGCTTGTTCGATTAAACATATTAACTAATTTATCACCATTTAGATCCTTTGAAAAGGGTATTGAATGTTGTCATAGCACTTCTCAAACGCTGAAGCAGGCTGCAACCTTTTTATTTGTTTTTGCAATCAAACAGCACCCAAAC
Source organism: Cercis canadensis (assembly GCA_003255065.1). Classification (NCBI taxonomy): domain Eukaryota; kingdom Viridiplantae; phylum Streptophyta; class Magnoliopsida; order Fabales; family Fabaceae; genus Cercis; species Cercis canadensis. Next base: position 451,079 of record QAOA01005801.1, read on the forward strand.
AAGATTCATGCGAAAAAAAAAAATTTTACTTTGTGTAAAGGGTACAAAACCTTTGACTGCTACAAAGATCTAACCTTAATTATGAAGTCAAATTGAATTAATAGTGAGCGAAATTCAGATAAAGGATTCAAGCTACGTATGAGATTGCATTGAATCACTTGAAAAGAGAGAAATTAAAAAAAATAAAAAGAAACAGACTATGTACTGAACAGAAAACTTTACTTGCAGGAGACAGAGGGAATGGGAGGGTGAACGAGGCAAATAATAAAAATCAGAAGAAAAAAAAAATTGACACCTGGCATAACGCTCAGAAGTGTCATCAACTAGGCGGCGGCGCGGAACTAGAGCCGGCGCCAGAACTAGACCCAGAGAGTAAGTCAGCGAGCGCGCTCATGGCTCGAACCTGCATCTCAAGCGCCGATATGTAATCAACGGCTTCCTCCAAAATCACCGGCAACGGTTGTTTCCGGCAACCGGGAACCAGCCGGCCAAGGAACCTCACTTTTCTCTGCACAGCCGGTAAACTCTTCCCCTTCAGTCGGTAAACGCTCACTCTCGGTTTCTTCGACCGGGTACTACCGGTGCCGGTGACCGCCGTAACCCTCTGCCTCTTATGCTTCCGAAACTTGAGTTTGAGCCGGTTCATTAAAATCGCTCGGCTCCATCGAGTCCTCCCCTTGGCCGTCACAGCCAGAACTCTATCGGCGGCTTCACGTACGGCTTTCCCGCGGCGTGGCGCGTCGTTGGCGCTAGAACTAGAAGAGCCGAGGTTGACTCTAGCCAAGGCTTGGTGGAGCTTGGAGGAGTAGATTTGCTGTTGAGCCTGGGATTTCCATTTGATATGATTCTGATCTTCTTGGTGCTTGAGCTGAGCTTTCTTCTTCTTCTTCCTCTTGGATAACTCACGTGATCGATCAGAGTTCGTTACGGGATTTGAGATCAGAGATGACGCCATGTCAACGCCCAATCTCCAATTCCAAACAGAATTTTTCTGGGTGGTGAAAAGAAAAGAAAAGGAATTTGTATCTTTTTCTTGTTTCTATTTCTGGGTCTGAGACGATGATGCAGATGAGAGAAACCTGGAAAGAAAATTCAAAGTTTAGATTCAAATGGATTCTCCCCTGAGACAGAGAGGATAAAAAGATAATTTAAGATTCAATTTAGCAAGTATTTTCTATGCTGGATGATCAAAAACTGATTCGAATTTATGAAATTAAACAACGATCGGTTACGAGAATTGTGGTTAGATTCTTGAAAGAGAGCATTAGAGAGTGAGAATACGAACACGGAAAAGTGGTAATTTTACGGAAGAAAGCAGGGTCGGATAGAATCACTACCTTTGAAAGATAACCACCGATGATTATATAGTTCGAAGAGCTTCAGAGAATGAATGAGAGAGAGAGAGAAGGAGAAAAGAGAGAGGTGGTGGAGGTAATGGTGGGGTTGTGACTAAGAACGGAACGGAGTAGGTGAGGTGTCCCTTCGCTCGGAGGTTGAAGGGAGAGAGAAACGGTGGGAGAGGCTTATAAAGGAATCAGAAGAGAGCACGCGTCCTTTTCCTTTGTTCATAGCATAGAGAACCCAAAAGAAAATCCAAAAGAGTGCAGTACACTGTACACTCTTATTTGCTTAATTTTTTTAATTTTAATTTTATTTTTATTTTTGGGTGCTTTGTACCCTGTACACTGCACACCCAACTCTTGGGCCTTTGAGTAAGGATTTGGTCCCTTAAATTTGGTAACTGGTCCTGTCCTGGCTCGGACTGCTTTGAGTTTTTATCCGTGGATTTTTGAACCCTTTCTTGTCTTGACCCAAAAAAAAAAAAAAACCACTTTAAAACACCCTTCTCGAAATAAAAAAAAAAAACCTAGACACTATAAGATAGTATATAAGATCAGAATCCTGAAAATAAAAAAGAATTTAAGTGAGTATAGAATTAGTATGAGTAGTTTTTTAGGGCACACTTCATTGATTGAGTCATAAGTATTTTATTTTAGAAGTTATGTGTTTAAATTTTAGAGATTATGGTGAGATGAGATTTTAAGAGAGAATATACTATCTCTTGACATAAATAATATGGGGACGAACGTTATCTTTCACTAATATTACTTGCTCTTCAAGTAGGAAGTTTTGATGAGACCTATGATGCAAATCTAGTGTCATTACATATATCTCAAAAAATTAAATTACGCAATATGTAACAAAATTTGAGTTTAAGTCAAAGAAAATTATTATTCTGCACTTTTTTAATTTTTTTTTAGCATATTTTCTTATACCATACCGTTTATGCATTTTATAAAAAACTATTCTAATACATCCTAAGTAATTCATTTTTTCCAAATCTTCACAAGAACACAAATTTTGAACTGAGTCTCACTAAAACTCTCTAATTAAGTGTGGGTAATACCACTCTAAATTAATGAGGATAGTATAACGTTTATCAAATAATATTACTAGAAGAAGGTAGAATAACTTTTGGCAATTTTTTCTTCTTTTGTAATAAAATCAAAAACATCAAACAAACAAAAGTACGGTGAGGAAGCCTTACCGATCTTTTCAGCTTTTCTTATGAATTTAAAGACTACTTTGGAATTTCTTTTGTACATTATAAATTCTGGGAGAAGAGGTATAAAGTGAAAAATTAACTCCGTTTATGTTCAAGCTCAGGCTAGCTCGCCAACTGAGACAGGATCTTTTAAACTACACATGAAGGAGTTTTTCTTCTGGTTTTGGGTTTATGTATTTCTTTGAGAAGGAAAAGCAAAGATAAAGGTAGTCCATCTAATTTTTAAATTGTTTTTCAGTGTTACGTTGGAGTGGTAGAGAAAGAAAAGATAAGAAATTTGAGATACAAATAATTTTATATTTATTTGGCATAACGAAAAATAATGAGTGATTAAAAATGAATATCTTTCTTCCGATATACCTTATTTTTATATTTCATCATTTTTTTTTACCAAATATCAGGGACAGAAAAATCAAGAAGTTTTCCTTTTTATTTTTCAGCTTCCCATTTTTTAAGACACCTTCGAAGCACACTCTTAATTGACCTTGTAAATTCCCAATCTTTTATTATTTTTAGAAAATAGAACTTGTGACTTGACTCTAACCAATCACTTTAAGGTTACATTTAAATATCTATCATGTACTACTTCGCATGTATCTTATTACTCTTTCTTTTTAGCCGATCAGTATCTGGTAACTTCAATTTTTGTGAATAATACTTCTTAATACGTGGTTTAAATACAGAATAAATATACTTTAGCCGAAGGCAGCTGCATCTTGCAACAACACTAAAGAGGTACGGCAGCACATAAGTTTCCACTACTTGGTTCCAGTTCTCAATCAGCAGCAATAATGGAAACAAGTCAACAACCAAAAGAAGGTTTAGAATTCTTACTGAATATTTGACAGAGATATAGACTTTAAGTATAATTTTGTATTATATGAATTGCGTTTCTGAATTTCTACCTACACCCTACGAATAAATTGATTGTGCAGAAACTACAAAAAAAATAATGACTTTCAGCAAACTTGTATTCAATACTATGTTGAAATATGTGAGTGAATCCTATCCAAGTCTTCATGTTGTGGAGAGTGTTGTTTTCATGTATGTGAGATATAAAGTTGAGTATGTCACTTCTTGTCCAAAATACCTAAGACATTTGGACTTGTGTCACTCTACTTTATATACCATTTATTTTTCTCATCTTTAATCAATGTGGGACTTGCTCCAACTTTTTCATTTTCCAACATTTTCCCTCAAGTTCAACTGGCCTTTTTGTCCCAGTTGTGACTTGCCATTTTTTAATTATTTAAATCCCAGCCTGGACTTGTACTTCAAACTTCGAGCCTCAGAGGCCACATGTCCGCTCTTTTTCCGCCCCCTAGGCTTGTGCTCCTTTTTTCTGTGCTTGAGTCTCAGAGGCCACAAGTCTAAATATTTTTTTTTTTTGGTCTTGGATCGAACTAGGTTGTTAAGCCACGTGGACTTTGATACTATGTTGAAATATGTGAGTGGGCCCCATCCAAGCCTTCATGTTGTAGAGAGTGTTGTTTTCATATATGTGAGATATAAAGTTGAGTATGTCACTTCTTGTCCAAAATACCTAAGGCATTTGGACTTGTGTTACTCTATTTTATATACACTTTGTTTTTCTCATTTTTAACTAATGTGAGACTTGCTCCCACTCTTTCATTTTCCAACATACTATTTCCAAGAGGGGTTAGTTTTTCAATTGCAATCAAACTGTCACGTAATTTGCACATGATTCCCGATTGCAAGTCATAGTTGATTCCTTTATTGTCTTGTTTGTTATTCTGACATTTGTTAATCCTATTTGGTTTTATGAATTCGTTGCTGAAATAATCCAACTGCTCCAAAAGAAAGTCATAGCGTGAATAATTTGATAGCCAATTTGTCAAAATACTCAAATGTGTAATTTTTTTTCTTTTCAAGTGGTTTGAACCTAAAATGTTTACCTAACTGCACCATTCTTATCGGTTAGGCATAACGCAGGTGACAAAGGTGAAAAATCTCCAAACAAGCTCTACATATATGCTGTAAATTATGTGCCTAAGTGAAAGCGATATCCAGCAAGCTGTGTTCTTCAACAAACCTCTGGATAAAGACAATTTAATACTAATACCTTCTTCGATAACTTTGCACCCAAATCAAAAACAACTGATCCCAACCAAAGTAGATGCCATTTAAGACCAAGTTTTAACAAATTCTGACAGTTCCGGCTCTGTGCACTTCGTTTCTTAGTAGAAGAGCAAATTTTTTTTTTTGGTGGGGGTAGTAGAAGAGCAATTTGATCCCCCATTAGATGGATCTATACTGTTGGCTTCCACTTATTGACTGAAGGAGGTCCCACAGACTCTTTCTTTTCATTCCGTNGGGGGTGGTGGGGTGTGGGGGTGATGATCCACAAAAGAAACAATAAACAAAAGGGTATGCATGTGCTGTGTGGGTTGTTTCTCTGGCACTTTTCTATTCCCGGCTTTGTTTTGTATTTGTTGGTTTTGGAATTTTCTCCTCTTTGTGAGGCGTGGACAGTTATGCCCCACATTTCCTTAAAATGGGTTCCAAACCCCTTTATGCAATAGATATTTTATCCATTAATCCTCAATTATTTCATAATTAGCGATGAGGACCACGAAGCACATAATGTTTAATTTAGAGTAGGCTTTCCACAAACCAATACGCTCATAATGTTTAGTGAGAAAATTCAGAGGCCCAATGCTCTGTCCCTAGTTCATTGGATGAAGCTACACACTCATAGAAAAGGCCGAGCCGAATTAGGGATAAAAGTAGAAGGTGAAATGATAAAAACAAGATCTAAGTGCAAATAACATCATGGATGGTTTAGTTTATGACTAAAATTGTGGCAATCATAAGCATACTCCTCATTCTCACCAAAATCATGGTACCATGTGTATATCATCAGGGACATTGTACAAAGAAACCTTAAAATATATATTTTGAAAAGCTAAATCACTAATGGGTATTATGATGTGCCAGAGAAATTGCCTCCCTTGTTTGAGACATAATAAGACAGGGGAATCAAAACGAAGGGAGGAGCATTGAAAAGAACCAGAAAGTAAGGTACTTTCTGCATTACCAGTGATGAATGGTAACGGAAGATATTCAAGATGTATCTCAGTTCAGTGAAATGAGTCTCAATAAATTCTTTCTCTGGTAGCAATAGACATGATGATGATGCATATCCTATCCCTCTAAGGATATTAACAGCAAAATTGTAAACTTCAAAACAGCGACCCTCCCCCCCCCCCAAAAAAAAAAATAAAAAGACATAAGTGACCAGGTCCAACTAAAGCACATTGCTCCAAGGGTAAAAAGAACAGATCATATTTGGTTTCTTACATGAGTTTCATATGCATAATAACCCAAACCAGAAAAAGAGTTATTTTCCTCAGTTCCATTTCAAAGCATGTCCACTTTAAAGAAAACAAGTGAGCGTTCGTGAGAAAGTTAACAGTTTTAAACAAATTAGGTGAACATAATGTCGCAAGAACCATAAGATATTGTTCAAAAAGCAATCCTGACATTGTGACAAAGTTAAATGTCAGGACTCTTTGTTGCTCGGTTTACTAAGCTTTATACAGACACTCAATTACACATCTAGCTAATTCTAGAGAGCCCCACCTTTGAGTCTAATCATGGATGCAAGTAAACATTTTTAGCAAGCATGTAAACTTAGATAAATTTACAGCAATATATGCTTATCTGTTATCTGGTGCATGCCAATGTGTATTTGTGGTCCAGGGGAAGCAAATCATTTTTTTTTCCAAAGAAAATGATTGTGGATGACCAAGAAGAGCCGGTATCCCAGGGTTATAGCAAAGTAACACAAACAATAAGTTAAAGCAGAACACTCTCTCCCTCTCTTCCCCTATAAGAGTTTTTGGCTTTAGCACAAGTTGTGCTAATAGAACAAATGTTTGCTTTAAGTACAGCTAGTAGTTCTAAATGCCCTATCCTCACATGCATTGAGTCATTGACTTAAAGATACTTTCAAGGATGGCACCAAATCTTTTACTTTGAACCACTCCTGGTAGCCCACCACCCCAACCCCCCAGGTTTGTTGATATCACGCAATTATTTTACTATCAGTCAGCATTTTCTTATGCATCTTAAAATATCTCTTTCCAGGACGAAGACACAAAATTTGATCTGGTGTCATTATCCTATCAGCATTCTTTTTCATTCCTTCCTGTGTAAGCTTTTAACTAATTTCATAATTGACTATCAGGTAAGAGTCTCCTCCGTCAAAATATGAAACAAGTGAACTAATTAAAGGGATACAGCAAATGGATGGAGCACCGACAAAGATTTTGATATATGATAATGCCTTTTAATTTAGTCCATCCGCACACTTCTCCGACATAACCCAGCATTAGAAGCAATCTTAATCCATCTTTGTAAAAAAATTCAGCTTTTTCGATGTAATCGGCATACTTCTTTTTCTTACCCACTTTCAAATTTAAACAGATAAAACGACTTTATGTGATAAGTTATGTCAATAGGAGTGTCGCTTCTTTAGGTTGTAGACTTTTGCTCTTAAATATCATTTTCTAGGAAAACTCCCTTTCAGCCCTCATATGTCTGAAATTCACTAGTCTAATTAGGTATTTCGAATAAACACTTGAACAATTACCAAAGCAAGTGATCAGTTGAATTTGAGTTTCAACCCGAATACAGTCTCTCAGAGGCATGCATTAGCAGTTATAATTATGATTGTTACTATTGTTATCATTATCATATTGATTTTCAGACACATGATTTCTATGTGATGGGTTAATTACCCATTTGGGCACCCATTCTATGACATGTGGGGGAGGCAATATTCGTAGAGATACAAACAGGATGCTCGTCAGTTTGGTCAAATCATGACCGCACCATCAAGCACGCCACCCATCAGGTGTCAATTTCTAGGAATAAACATATAAAAATTGAGACGGTCCTAAGTATTCAGTAACCCATTTACTAAAGTCTTGGATTATAACCTCAAAGTTGACTTCAATGGAAATGGTTATGGATGAGATACTTTTCTTGTTTGGTATTTAGGGTACCACGCTCTCCATGGTTTGTGAAAACAATAACCAATTTAATCGTTGACCAGAGAATATTAATAAATTGAAAAGGAAGGTTGGATAACATGCCTTCGCCGAAAGGGGTCCCAACGTTCCAAGCTGACTGCAAAGAGCATCAAGCCGCATGGAATAAGCTGTCAGGAAGATGAAATGTGAAGAAAGCTAAGCCACGTGGAAGACGAACTGCTTACATCAGGATCTGTTATATGCATTTAGGAATCAATTCATAAAACTGAGACAGCACCCACAAAAAAAAAAAAAAAAAAGACATGCATGTATAAAAGAAGTTAATCTCCCCGTACCTCCGGACCCTCCAAAAAAAGAAAAAGATAAAATAAAATAAAACGAAACAAACAAAAAAACCAGGGGAGACGAGAGAATATTGTTATCCATGGACCATAGTGCAGAGTCGCCAACTAGTATTCAATTTATGTCCCAAAGTAATATCTGGAGTATTAAGAAGCTTAGATTCCAACAGGCCCGACGAAAACAGACCAATAAAGAAAAGGAAGAAAAAGTACACTCATTTGAAATTAGAGATGAGGGAAGTAATTTAGGCATATTCAAGATATTAAGTTTCTTTGAAAAATTTGTCAATAGATACAACCATGTCAAATAAAAAAGGTATAACACATGCAGAGAACGACTGGTAACTTCAAAGAGTTAGGCACTGTTCGCTAATGTATGTTCAGATGTTCTTGCCACCACTAAAATCTACAATAGTTAGCTTCATGTTGCAGATGTCGGGTGCTGATTATATTATTGAAGTATTTGCTCAAGGAATGTGGTTTAAGAGCTCAATCTGTTACTGCACAAACTATACACTATTTACACTAATATCTATGGATCACATAAACATGATATACCTCACTTTTTGACAGAAGTAACCAACCTCATCATCCAAATTCATAAATGTATTACCAGTTCAATGATCTACTGTACAATTTCATGACCGTTTAACATAGTTGAAGTGCAAGAAGAAAAGTATTAATTACATCAGCTCAGTATTGTAAACCATATCTAATTAAAGACTCAAAGACATTTATAAAGCCATACAACAGAAGATTTTACCTCTTTTCCTCGGTCTAAAAGCATATCAGCCTTAGTGGAATGCTTCAAGTTGGCAATGAATCACTGAAAGTGCTATGAGTGTCTGAAGTGAACACAAACACAAGTGATACTATGACTATCCACATAAAGAAACATAGAAACAGCATTCGATTTTTAACAGAAAGCATTTGAGCATCACAGTCTCTCTCCTCTGACCGGGTACAGAGTTCTTCTATAAAAACTTAAACCATTTCATCCATAAGCTTCCTATATTGAGGAGAAGCTTTGACTGAATTCATGACCTCAGATTGAGATTTACTGAGAAAATTCACAGCAATCTCAGCCTCCACAGAAGCAAACTTAGAATATCCAACTCAGAGACACCAAAACAATTCATGGAAGCAATTCCTGTCTCGTTAGTGATCTTTTCTGTTGTTGCCATATAAGATGGAAGCGAAGTCACCGATGAAGTTTCTACCAACAAGAAGGTCATAAACGGATATAAAGCATTTGAGGAACTTAAGCAAGAATATTTAATCGATGAAACAAAATTAGTTGATGTTTCCATTGCCCTTTCTCTTCCTAGTTTATTTTCTCAGAAACCAAACAAAACATATCGCCAAACAAAATTACTAGCTCAGCAATCCCGCACCAGAATTGTCGTTCAAGATATACGCGCAAGAATATCGTTAATCACATACTAGCAATAAAACAGAAAATAATCAAATCTCAGCAGAAATTTAAATATTAACACTAGTTGCACGTTGAAAAATTCCTGTAATTGAATTCGTCGAAAAATCAATATGATTACCAAACATGTAATTCACAGTGCATGGATTTTACTGTTTTATCACACGGAAATCGAGATGAATTGAAGAAAACAAAAGAAAAGCTACACAGACACTCAAATTCAATGTGAGAAGCAAGAATTACCTCCGCAATCTCTGGATTGCGACAAGTGTCGGAGATCTCAGAGATCGATGAAAAATCCACCGTATCCTTTGAAGTTTCAGATGCAACTTCAGAAACAGATGTGAAATCCGGATTCAAGCTCTTCTCTGTGATCCGGCGAAAGAGAAGAAAAGCAAATGAGAAATCAATTCTGGAAAAGAAAAAAGGTGAGAAAATTAGGTTTACAAATTGTTGCAAAGCCTTATTAGACTTCTTCTTTGATGAGAAATCATTCAATCTGCGATTCTCATTCTCTGAGGAACGAGCAGAGAATTTCTGTGGCGTTTGGTACTCTTTCATTGGCGGCAGCTAGTCTTTCCGAAGAAATTCAAAATTTTAATAACAGTCAGAGATGAGAGACCGCGAAACATTTATATATAGCGCCAAAAGCTTATATAGAACGACAAGAGTACGAACCCGTTTGCAGGAGAGCAGACGACGACTGGAACACCAAAACGATGTGAAGATTTTGTTACGCTCCTGTATGCGACATGGAAATGCATTTGCACGTCCACTACATAACTTCCACAATTGTTAAGTCTCAATACGTATAAACTTTTTGTTGCTTTTCCTTATCTATTCCATTTGATAAGCAAATTTTTTTGTTGGAAACTGAGGAAATGAATGATAAAATCTAAGACTTCAACTGAACTATGTGTCACAATTATAAACTTTTTCTTGCTTATCAATATATATTTTTGGTACAATTCTAAATGTATATTAAGGTCAATCTATAGTAACTTTAAGGACAGATGATCAACGCAGAAAGTATTGAAAAACTGAAGTACTTTGGTATAAACCTTGATTAAAAGATTTATATTTTATAAAAAAAAATCAATATACATAATTGCAGAAGAATGTTGTTCTTACACTTAACATTTTGTTACTAATAAAAGAAATAAACTAATATCTATGTGTATATATATATATTCTTTTTTTGTTATAAAAAATTTAGGACGAGAGACAACTACCACATTTCAAGACCACAGAAATATGACAAAAAGAAAATTAATATATAGGTAGTTCTGATAATTTTTATCTTATTTATTCCACAAGCAACTATATATACTTTAATTTATATGGACAGTTATGTATTAAAAATATTCATAAATATACATAATTTAGTGATCGTATTACTGCTCAATGCTCACATTATTATAAAACTGATTGAGAATTTCCATAAACAGAATCATTGACTTCTACGTAAGTATCAGCACCATATTCTTCCCTTACGCGTATTTCTCATTATGTTCTCCACCATGAGAATTAAGGAGGCGAGAAAAAAGAAACTCAAAAACTCATTTGACAAATGCTGCAAATAATATGTATCACATCCAAAAAAAAGAGGGAAAATGTCTTTGATCACTAGGAGGTATAGTTTTGATAATTAGTGCATGATGAGTAAGTCTAATTGACCTGAGCAAAAAGAAGGCCATAGTTGAGTATAATTGACCTTGTAAGGTCATTAAGTAATTAACTTTTCAAAATAATTGTTATGTTTGGGAGTTGAAAGGAGAAAGAGAGAGAAGAACAGGAGTGAAGATAAGTTAATTAAGGAGGACTTTCCTCCCCCTGCTTGGATGAGTAAGGACAGGGAGAGGGAAAGAGAGCATTCCTTTCAAAATCTCTTAATTTTGGGGCACTAGAAAAATGAGCTTCAAAGGGGTTTGGTGGGGGTAGCTCTAGCTAGAGACTCCCTTTCCCTTCCACTTCTTAAGAGAACTCCCAAACGAGAAATATTTGGATTGAACTCACATAACATTGTATTATTGTAATCTACTGTATTTGCATAATACCACTCAATATTGGCCCCTGAAATGGAAACATAAGTTACTTTAGATAATTTTATTCAATAATGAAAATTCCTTAATTACCGATCTTAATGATAATTGTTTCTTTGGTCACCCTAGCCTCGAATGGCACCACAACAAGGTGGCACACCCACTTACTTTTTAAAAGTGGCCAGATATATTCCCTTCCAAATTTCCCAAGTAAACGTCTAAACAGTTTAGGGAATTTGCCTATATATTGCCACCTTTTTTGGGCTTTGGCCAACCGCCCTTCTTCATAGCTACAAGATTTAAACAATCATTTTAGTGGTATAGCTTCTGACTACGCCTAGTCTATGCTCTCCATTTATATATATATATATATATATATATATATTTTTTTTTTTTTTTATTATTTTTTTTTTTTGCTTTTGATTAAAGTTATAATATTTCACCAAATTGCTCAGATTCGTGTGCTAAAATTTTCATTTTCTTTTTCTTTCAGGGCGTGCTTATAATTTCAGTATGAGGACCGTACTTGTGCTACTAGTTGCCTCTGTTTTGCTCATGGAAACACTGCATGCTGCTGCACTGGACCAGGAGGAGAAAAGCAAGTTGTTTTCGAATCTCCATCTTCTAAGTGATACAAATTCTGGACAAAAAGTTAACGCTGGTGGTGCTGAAGCAACAAATGCTCCTGCCAATAACGTCAAGGGCGATGAAAGTACTCGAAACAAATCGAGCAACAACGATGACGACGACGACGATGATGATGAAAACAAGAGTTTTGGGATCTATGGAGGCCCTAATCGACAGACCACTCACCACATATTTACTGGCCCCAAACCTAGAAATTAACCCATAACTTGAGTTTCTGAAAGAAAGTGGTAATTGTGAGTGTATTATAAGTATGTTGTGGGCTGTGGTACTTAGAAGATAAAAATTTGCACGTTATAATAAATTTGACGCTAATTAAGTTTAAGTAAGGAATCGCGCTCTGTATTATATGGTTGCCTTTAGTTTAGGCCTAAGATGATGTGTACTTTATATAGTTGTTTCTTGAAATAAAAACAACCTTTATATATTAGCATTTTAGATTATATAGTGCTTCGGTTCTGGGGCTGGACATATATGAAGTTAATCATATGCAGTAGCTGTTAGGTCAGCCATGCAAGAAAAAACAGGAAGAAGCAGCAGTTTTATTATTATTTTTTATGTTAAGAAATTTTAAAATATTGAGAAAAGACTTAATCCTAATCTAAATATTTTATTACCAGAGATCATCTTTCTTATGCATGACCATCAATTTTTTAAGTTTTTATGATAGCAGTGGAAATGGAAGGAGTGATTAGAGAAGGGATTGACTGGTTAAAAATAAACAATTTATCTAATTATCATAATGTATGTTTTGCTTCTTCTGTAGCCAATTTTCGCGCTTTCGAGCCCAATTCATTCCAATTTATTTTCTGACCAAACATTCCAATTTAGTAAATATCAACACCAATCCATATAGCTAGTCTACTAGTCTTCCCTTGTTCATTAATCATTAAATCTACTTCTTTCCTTGCTCTCAAGTATGTGATATCATTTTCTAGTTATCTTAGTCACCAAATATATATTATTCAAATTTTATAGCATGCTCTATGACGTTATTGATAATTAACACTAGGTGTATGATGAATTCGATTAACCTCAAAAGAAAGGAGTCATGCAATTTGTAGTTGATGTTTACTAACCTTACAAGGTGGATATGTCCTTATCAAGAAGATGGTCAATCAACGTTTACTATAACAACAGTCTTGTCGTATATAATCAAACGTATGCCTCGCTTAACTAAGATGGTTTAGTATGGAATTTGGTTAGGTCTAATTAGTTGATTTGACTTCTAGTATTTTCTTATGTAGAAGAGAAGAATTTGTAGCTGAATGATACATAAATCATGATCAGAGTTTATGAATTTTGTGTTCAAATTTATAGCCATAATCACAAAAAAAAAATAAAAAAAATAGAAGAATCTAGAGAAACGTCTTAATTTGAGTAGTTAATGCTTGACCTTGAAAGTACTCAGTATAAATCTTAGTGGAAGTGGTTGTGAAGGAACTTAATTACGAGAAAAACATGGATTAGCTAGAATATGTAGTCAAAATTCTGTTGGACCAAAAATATCCAATATGTAAAAGTATATAATAGAAAGAAAAAATATCATATACGTATCATTTGTTACTGACCCCAAAATTGGAATTGGAAACATATATAATGCACACTTAATAGTTGAATAATTGAATTCCTATAAAGAATGAAAACACCCTAATTATCAATATTTAATCATAACTGCTTCATCGGTCACGTAGCCTCCGATAGCACTACAACGAGGTGACAACCCACTTAATCTTTTTACTTATTTTTATGTAAGTGATCGCAGATTACTCATCCAGGTCCAATTAATTTCTAGTAAACGTTAAACAATTCAGGAAAATTGGCTATGTATTGCCACATTTTGGAATCCCCGTCTTCCTAGCTCTTAGATTCGTTATCTTTGTTTTGGTCATGGAGACACTGCAAGCTGCTGCACTGACGCAGGACGAGGAGTGCAAGTTTACTGCGCGCCGGCTTCTAGGCAATGCGAATCCTGGACCAAAGGCTAATGCTGCTCTGGTGCTAGTGACAAACATTTCTCCTGTCAATAAAGACGCTGAAAATGAAACTAAATCTGATAATAACGATGGTGAAGGTAACCCTAGTTTTGGAAGAGCTATGGAACTGGATCTGGAATTAAAACTGATAATCACCATGATATGTCCAAGGATAGGAAATTCAAAGGTCCATGACTGATTGCGGTCTCTATAAAATATAATTGCGTATGGGTCTAAATAAGCAAGTCTAAGCAGTCACTCTCTATCTATTATATGCATATGTATTGCGTTAAAAGGGTCCATCTGTCCTTTTGTATCCAACTATCCAAGTATAAATAGGGCTTTGGTAAAGACCATATGAAAAAGGACTTTGATCATATCTAAGGCTAATGTATATATAAGGTGTTTATGGAAAAGAGAATATATATATATATATATGTATATGTATGTACTAACTTGCACTAGACTTCCAGTATGAAGCTTCTAGTTGGGTTTTGAAACTATCCACCACTTTGAAGAACAATAATGTTAGATTTTTTAGTTTTTTAAAAATTTTCATCTCAAATGGGGTAAGTGATGGAGCCAAATTGAATGATTATATATTTGAATTTATATAAACAATGAAAAAAATCCTTAATTATTTAATCACCGATTCATTGCCGGCCATAACCTCCAACAGCACCATAGCAAAATGACGCTTCCACCTAATTAACTTGTATATGTTTTTGTAAATGCTGTGAAATTATGCTCCCAGTTCCTATTAATATCTTCTAGTGCATGCTAAACAGCTTGGAAAACCGGCCTATATACATATATTGTTACCTTTATCATCCTCTTCTTTATAGTTGAGACTAAAATCTACCACTGTTTGGTAGATTCCTTTCAGCTCAATTTCACTCCAGTCATAAATTTAACACAATATATTCTGTTGATAAAAAATATCTGATTTGCTTGTTTTTCATTTTTGTTTTCTTTTCACTGCTGATAGTTTGAGACTTTGAATATGAGGACCTTACTTGAACCACTAAAATCCTCTGTTTCATGGACCCCTGAAAGCTGCTGCAGTACTGAGGCAAGATTTGTTTATATTGTTTGGCCATGTATTCATAAATCATACCTAGGTGAAATCCCGTTGAAGCTTTCCCTTGTGTGCTCCAATTAATTTTAATTCAGTTAAATACCACTTCTTTGCCTAATCAGAGAAACTATTTCGTTGGAGGGAATTGAAGCTTGCTGGTGCCCAAAAATAGTATATTGGATTAGGATAGGAGGACTTCGCAGTTCCTACTGTATACCCCATAATTAAAGCTGAATAATTGAATATATGGATGTCACTACTCATGATCATAATATAAAATAATCATCAAATCCCATAATTGAGTATCCGGAAGATCACATACCTACCAAAACAGTAATACCAATGATGGTAATATAGCTATAGAATTGCCATCTATGGCTATCAATCCCATTCAATTAGCTTATAAAATTTAAAATAATAAAATCCACTTTCTACCAAAAACCCATTTTTAAGGATAAACTAAAAAAATTATTCCTTTGGTCGTAAAGTATCATTAATATTTAAGCAAGCCAAAGAAGGAACTACTGGTGAATGCTAACTCCCTGCTCATTGCCAAATAGAGGAAATTCAATGCATCCAATGGATCCATTGCATTGCCATATATAAGCTTCATCTTGCTAATTTAATTTATCCATTAGTTAATGCATCCAATGGCAAGAAAAACTGATCCCATGCTTCAATCCAGGCATGCCCTCTAGTCAAATAGCACTATTCTACAATTAAATCTAAAATTGGAAATGGACGGATAAGTAAAAATTAAAAGAAAATTTGATAATTATCAAGTTTTGATGTTATCTATATAGTAAAATAGGGGCCATGTTCACAAGGATACAAGTTCTTGATGATAATTTATCATGGAAAGGTCTTCACTTAAGTTTTCATACTATAATAGTTACAAGTGAACTACAACTAATTAAGGCAGTTAAGGATGCAGTTTGAATAGGAGGGCTTACTTTGAGTTGTAATATTTTCTTATGCGTAAGTCCCAGCGCAACATGTAATATCCAACTTGGAGTCCTAATAATATTCTAACCTGAAGTCCTGGGTACAAATTAATCTTATAAAAAGCGTGTGTGGGATGAGATTTATGAGAAAAGGTAGAATTGGCTTTCTCTATTGAAGTATCTATCAACATTCCTATGTTTAAAATAATATAGAATACCCCTTACAAAATAATATATACATAGATATATATATAGATAGATAGATAGATATATATGCACTATATACTATACAATAGAAGGTGAAATACACTATGTATGACCCCCAAAATGGAAACATAATTCACGCGTAACAATTGAACAATTGAATTTATGTAAAAAATATTGAAAATGCCTTAATCATCAATCTTAATCATAATTGCAATTCTTAGGTGGCAGTGACCCCCAATAGCACCACAAGAAGGTGGTACATCCACTTGATTTATTTTTAATAAGTGCTCATATATTATTCTTCCAATTCTAAAATTCTAGTACATTCACTAGTTAAACAGTTTACGAAAATTGCCTATATATCGTCACATTTTGGCATCCACATATCACTTCTGGTAGGTTCCTGGGTAACCACCCTAGCTAGCTAGTTTGAGCTCACTTTTTCTTTTTATTGCAACAGATTTTGTTGACACTAGAACTTCTACATGCAATACATTACGCTTGCTCATTTTTTGCTGGTTTTGCAGGGTTTGCTTAGACTTTTAGTATGAGGACCCTACTTGCACTATTTGTTGCCTTTGTTTTGCTCATGGAGACACTGCAAGCTGCTCCCCTGACGCAGGACGAGGACGGCAAGTTGCTGGCGAAGCACCACCATTTAACTGATGCAAATCTTGGACGAAAACTTAGTGCTGGCGGTAGTAACACAAAAAATTTCGCTGTCAATGAAATTACCAAAACTGAAGATGATGACGGAAACGGTAGTTTTGGGAGCTATACTCCAAAAGGACCCTCCGATCAGAGTCACCATAGTTTCACCCGGCCGTGATATCAATCCCACTGTAAAAGGTTCTCATAACAGTCCATGACTTCATGCACTACTATAGTAAGTTATACTTGTGTAGAGGCACATACATAATAGGTGCACCAAGTTTGAGTAAGCAATCGCTCTCTGTATTTTGTTTATTATCCATACACTGTGTAAAAGGGTCTCTTATCCTTAGGCCAAATATGTGTTGTGGTTTGTATTATTTGTGTCCTTCCTTGATCAGTTACCGTGGGTATATAGGGCTGATGCATATATGTAATTTATGGACAGCAGTGTTAATGTTATATGAATATCACTAATCCGATGCAAAATTCAAGGGAAAAAGGGACAACATGCCCATTAATGTAGTAGAAAAAGACTTCTTCAGATGATTTAATTCCAATGGCATATATAGCCTAATCAAAGTTTTGTTTGAGCAATTATCAATTGACTATTTATCTCGATAATTAACAAATTTAGAGCATGTGCAATCATGGTATGCATGTAGACTGTATTGATCAAATTAGAAAACTTGACGAAGGACAAGTAAAACTTATTTCAGTTGTTTCGTTTTGTAGTTTACTTACTTGGATTTTTCTTTGGTACACCGCCAATGAACTTTTAGTGTCCACCAGCAGTGCACCAAAATTTGACACCTATCCCTATTTTCATATTAAATTTAAAGTTAATTAACACCACTTCCTTTTCTTAATTAAAAAATAATAAACACATCATCCCTTACCCCATATCTCCATAACCTTGTGTTCTAATTCAAGAAACTAAGGTGTTTCCTCAACTGTTGTCGTCGACAGTCAGGTGCTGCGTTTTTCTTTTTCTGTGATTTCTCCCATGGTTCCAAAATATGTAACACTCTCAGTCTTTTGACAACAGAAACCCATACAAGTATCATCAACGCGGTTCTGCCCAATCAAAATCAATCACTCAAATTGTTGCTCTCAAACATTAGACTGATCTATAGAAAAATATGTTACTAAATAAAAGAAAAATAAATTTGAAAGGCCACGTTTTGCTCTCCATCAAAGGCAGAAGAAGTAAATGGCTTAGCAATCTCTCTTAGAAATTGATGGTAATGGAATACTCCGGTTTTTCCGAGCTCAAATGGGTAGAATGTTTGGCACTATGTTTTGGGGACTTTGGTTTGGAGGCACAAGGGTTAAGAAAGATTCTAGAGATTTTGGGAATCGGAGAGGAAGTGTTTGTGCATTTTTTTTATTTAGAAAATAATAAGAAAATGGTGTTAATGAGAGTTAAAAATAATTAAATAAGATAAGTGTCAAATTTTGGTGCACTGGTACACATTCACGATACCAAACAAAAATCCTTACTTATATGGGTTGACATTGAAATTTAAGCAACAGGGATCCGATCATATATTTAGTCAAACATTCACATTGTGAAAAGCAAGGGCCCCAAAGTCCCAGCAATGGTAAAAAAGTAAAACAAAAGAAAATCTCGTCATATATAAATCATGAGCTTTAGTGGTTTTAGTTTTCATTTGAGTTTGTGACCATCGGTTTTTGGATGGTAAAATTTCACTATCATTACAAAATAAAAGCAATATTAAATTTTTCATCTTAAATGTGATTAAGAATCAATATTGTGTATACAGTCGTTTAAATTCTATGAAAGAGAGGCCAGATCAATCTCATAGTATGATGCTAATACATATGTGTATTCATTTCTTAGTATTATTTGATCATAAACATTTTTTTCAAAATTTAGTCCAATATATCAAAATTAAAGAAAATTTGTGGGGCGAATTAAGGTATATATCAACAAATTTATTTCAATTTAAAAAAAAATGAATTTAATTAATATATTGAAAAATAACCAAGCACATATAGACAGATTTTCTTTCAAATCATTAATTGATCAGCAATCCTTAATTTGGTTTTGGTGGGGGTTCGGCGCGGGGGTTAAGTTGACAGAAGAATTATAAAAAATAAAGTCAGAGTTGCAAAGAATAGGAATAAGTTAAAAAATTAGAGATATGAAGATTTGACGTCCAAGAACATAGAAAAATAGTAGTAGCTACTGATATTTAGTAAGTTTACTAGTTTAGCAACCCTTGTGTACATGTGTAAGTCCATAACAGGAAATAGTAATTAAAGCTTAATATTACCCACTGTATATAGCAGATTAGACATAAAAATATTATCAAATACCATAGTTAAGTGTGTGGAAGATCATATATCCACCAAGAGCGACGAAGAGTTCTAGCTTAGTAGGGCTTGCTCTCAATTATAAGACATATCTTTTCATCTTTTCATTGATTCGAATCATTTTGATTGCAATTACAGTTGCTATTTATCTATAAATAAAAAAATATAAAAAAAAAAATACCCACCAAAAGCAATACTAGTTTTGGTAATGTAACTAAAGATTGCTTTCTATGGCTATCAATGCCATTCAATTTAGCTCACAAAATTAAGAAAAATACTAGGTAGGAAGACTTTTTTTTGATAAATTTGTTGTCAGATTGCGATATATTTATAACCACCTTTAGATGAATATATAGTTTCTACCACTTTGTTTATCTAAATGTAATTATAAATACACCTAAGTCTAACAAAAAATTTATCCAAAAAAAATTCCGCTAACCAGCATTAATTACTCCAAAATTAATAATACAATCCATTTTGAAAGTTTTG